>CM053787.1:200596376-200943876 GCA_028749045.1 Cupressus sempervirens
AAAAATCACTCAGTCACTTTCAAACCACATAATTAGGTCAGTATATAGCTTATTCTAATCAGAGAAATCTTTTCACCCTTATTCAAAATTCACATCATACCCATCATATATGCATGTGAAACATATGAGATAACACCATAAGAAGTTTATAATGTGATATTATAATAAAAAAATGCAATGTAGCACCATAACTCAATCATCATAAGAAATTTATCAATTACACATTAAAAAATATCATGGAAAATCATGTATTCAACACATCCGATAAGTAGGGTGAACGATAAATGGTCACAAAATCAAGTGTATGAAAACAATATGGACTAAAAAATATATATCTAGTTACTTCTAACGTCATTGAGGCAACAAGAAGGTTTAATGAAGTAATTGCATCTGCTAGATTTTCAATTCAAATAACTAGGAAGTAATCTCATTTCCTTTTCTTAATCAAGCAAGAAATTAGCAAACCTAAAGAGCACATTTCCACTAACAATTTTCAGTCTAAGCCATCTCATACACGTGAAATCAATAACAATATCAAGAAAGTTGTGATGTGCTACTAGAGACACCAATTTGATAATGACATAAAGTTACAATTATAACTGAATGTTGAAAGGATAACTTTGTCCCCATGTGCTCCAATAATGGTATGGGCATTATAGAGTTGAAAATTAACACTCTAATAAAGAAGTTAAAATTTAACACTCAAGATTGGTTCAACATAATACAGAAAGATTATTTTTCAATTTTCATCTAATTTCACCTTGTTTTCTTTTCAAGAATAAGTAGTATCTCCTATGAACAACATAGCTATAGTATTCAAAGATTGTAATAAAGAAAATCAATTTTAGAAATGTGTTCATCTATACTCAGCACACTTCATAGAATAATGAATGTACTAGTTTAGTTTATAAATAAATATGAAGTTTCATCATATATTAGGATAGTAAAAAATTGTATATGAAGTCTTATTTTATATAAGAAATTAGTGGAAATGTATCCATAATAACAAGGACTATAGAGATTATAATTACAAATTAGTACCCAACTATCAAGGCTACCATTCCACCTATTTAAGCATTTATTCACTGCATTAACTCCCACAAATGACATCCAACAGTTGCACTATGGGACTCGTATTTGCTATCTATGCCTTGCTACTCTTGTGTTCCAAAACAGAGAGTTTGTCAATAGAGGGAAACAACACAATAGGCATAAACTACAAGAAATTAGTAGACAACATACCTTCACCAATGAAAGTAGCAGAATTATTATAAGGAAACAAGATGAAAAAAAATGAAACTGTATGACTCAAACTTAGAAATTCTTTAGGCATGCGCCAAGAAAGACATACAACTATGGTTGGGCATTGGAAATGAGAATGTAGTAGGGTTGATTACAACACAAGGGGTGTTGGCATGGCTAAATCAGAATTTGACTCCATATTTACCAGATACAAAGATTTTTGGTATTTTTGTGGAAACAAAGTCTACACTGATTCTAATGCATAGCTCAGTGTTAATCTGGTGCCAGCAATGTCGAACATACATTTCGCACTTTTTAGCCTCAGATTGGACACTTCTATCAAAGTATCCACTGCCCATTCTATTGGTGTTCTTGGTAGCAGTTACCCACTATCTGTTGGTGCTTTTAGAGAGGACTTGCAAGCCTTATAACACCACTCTTGGAATTTTTGGCAATAATTGGTTCCCCATTTTGGATCAATTCCTATCCATTCTTTGCCTACAAGGACAACTCAAGGAAGATTTTATTGGACTATGTGTTTTTCAAGCCTAACGAAAGGCTAGTACATCATGTTTACAAACAAAAACATCCTGCTATATACTCTTCAAACACACCAAGATGACTGAAATTTTTAGAGGAGCTAAACATAAGCCAAAGCACCATCAAAATGCTCCATTCCTAAAATTATTCAACACAAAATGGACATCCACAACTAAAATTTCAACATATTTAAAACCCAAATCCAAACAAAACCCAACTCAAATCACTATAAATTTTCACAAGAAAACCCAAAAAGCTACAAAATTATTTGTTTGTCTATTTCTATCTAGATTAACCAATCAAATGGCTAGGTACACAAGGAGTTACTATTTCTTGAAAACAATCATCATAGTATTTAGAATAGCATGAACAATTGATAATATTTTATATGAAACACAAGACCAAAAACTAAAAACTTTTCAATGCAAGAAGCACCTGGTAATTCCAATGATTTCTAATATTTCTTCTAGATATACCTTTGGTCATCCAACTTGCAATCATTCTCCCTTCTTTTAGTGTTGTCCCCTCATGTATCTTAACCACTTTAAGAAGTCTTCCCCCCAAAACTCATGTTGGGATGGTATTAGGAAGAACTCCTACAAGATGGGGATGGTAGCTCTGTAATCATCATCCATCATTTTGATTTGTAACCATCACAACCCTAAAATTCTTGAATTATTCATTTAACAATTTTAATTTCTATTAACCAAAGTAAATTAGTATCTAGTAAAAGAGCCAGGTGGCAGCACAAGCATCCCTTTATTCGGGTATGGGAAGAGCGAGCTGTAACAACTTGATGAGTCCTTTGGGGAACTACACCACCTTTTTTTGCACATTTTAGGCTTTATCCACTTGTGCCTTCTATGATGTGTTTTTCTCTATTGGTGGTTTTTAGATTTCCAGGCAGTTTGAAGTCAATTATGAGCAGTGTTTTGACCACTTTTGGTGGGTTCAAGACTTTGGGACAGAGGTTTCAAAGGGGGATGTCTTGTGCTTTAACGATTATTTTTATAATAAAAATCTATTTACCACATGCTATTCTATTAAGCCATTTTGTTTTTTTCTGTTGGAGTTATTATTGGTTGGGAGGAAACATTCCTTTCTATAGGGTGTGCACATTGAATTCCTCGATGTCAACACCCTTTAATTTTGGTGCCCTTTTTAGGTTTTGCAAGTTGTTAATTGGAAGTTGTCTCACCCGCCTTAGTTTTCCATACTTCAAGAACATGATTGGTGGTCTTCAAATGAAAATGGACATGTTGGCCCACCACTAGGCTCTCCCTACTCCATCACTCTACATCAACAGCATTGAAACCATTTTTTCCAACTTTTTTGGTGGTTTGGCCATGAATAATGGTTTTGGCACTTCTGAAGGAGGCTTTGAAATTTTGAAGGGGATATTGGGCCCTTTCACTTGCATTTTTTCCTATGTATGCCTTTGGGGATTTTATTCTACACATGCTTGTCTTTGGCACATGTGGATTTATTATCTTGGCCACTAGTTATTTTTACTAGCTCCAGCATGTTTCCCAATGAAGTTGACTTTCATCAACCTTTTTTGCTCATTTTTTGGCTATTGGATGATTTTCTATCTTTTTTTGTAAATTGGATTTTTTTTTGCCTATTAGATCATTTTCTAGCATTTTTTGCCTTGATGGTCATTTGAACATCAAATTTATTCTCGTCACATGCTGACATCTATAATACATCAGCATTCTTATTTTCCCTTCAAGATTTTTTTGTACCTACCTTCATATTTTTGCTCATATCTTTAGCATGCAAACTCTAGTTTGTGAAAAGAAGATATCTTGGATAGCTGGCTCTGAGCATGTCTTAGTGGCACATGTTTTTTTTTTCAGTTTTGATGTTTTCTTTGTGGTATTTTCTACTATCTAAGTTAGGGGTACAACTTTGCACTTTGGGAGACATATCTTGATCATCCAATCTCCAATTTGGGAATTCTATATATCATTGGAAAGGTCTTTCAGAGATCATTATAGTGATGTTGATTGTTTTGCCATATTCTTCTCCAAACACATTGTATTCATTTTTTTTGCATTGTTACATTTTGGTGGATATCTTAGCTATTTCAAGTCTAGGGATCAATTTTCTTACTTAAGGTATTTTTCATGAATTGTATTATTTGTTTTATTAGCACTATGTCTCTTTTGGTCTATTTAGACATCATTTGTATGCATTCTTGCAAATGGACTAAGATAAAGTGCCATATTCCATCTATATTTTTGTTTTAGTTATTTTGCCTTGTTTTTCCTTCTAATTTGAGCAATGTCATCTGAGGACGCTCATATATATTACTATAATCTAAATATTCACCATATCTTATGACTTATTGTACATGCACTACTCTAATTAAAGTGCCATGTGGGGTTGAATTTTTGCCTTTGTTTGCCATCTTCCTTTTTCTATTTTATCTTCTATGACATTAGCCACATGATGTATCTAAGATCGATCACCCTAGTACACACATATGTATTCTTTTATGGATCTTGACCATCATTCCTTGACATGCAATTATTTTGGCCCACTTTTCCAGTTGCATGTCACTTAACCCTTGTCAGTAGTATGGGGTGTTATGTTGATTCTATTATTTTCTTAGTTCGATTGAGTGAGCTATGTATTCATTATTTGATCCTATGTACTAGGAAATTTTAGTGTCTAGATACCTATGTATTTCAGTAAGGTGGATCATTAACCACATAGACATTCTTTCATTCCCATTTTTAGAGGCCATGAAGATACCTTCCATCTTTGATTGATTAGCTCTACAAACTTAGTCTTCTCTACTTGGTCATGTTCTATATAGTGGAGGTTCTTCAGATCAACATTTTGGTAGTGTTTACAACTTCATGATTTAGTAGTGTTCTTCATGATCATCTTTTGTTCCTATCTTCTCAAAAATTCCCTAGTTTGGAGGCTTCTTTAGTCCTTTGCTAGTTCTTTTCAACGTTATTTTCATTTCTTTTTGGAGTAGGGTTTTTCACATGTGGTTTTCCTTTATTTCTCCTCTTTTTAGAGATTTGGTTGTGCTTGCATATCTCATGAGGCTTTGTTAGCAAGACCTAAACTTACTTTTAGTAGTAGTTTCTAGGTTTTTAGCTGCTCTCTAAGTTTATCTTAAAGGGTAGTGTTAAAGTAATTAGAAATTTCCTAATTAACTCTAATTTTCTTAAGATAAACTTTAGGCATCTAATGTTTAATTCTTTTATTAATTATTATGATGTAACATAGGTTTCAATATCCTTTATAAGGATGATCCCTCATTATAAAAATTAATTCAATTTTGATAATAGAAATCTCTCAATTTTCTCATCAAGAATATCTCATCTATGGATTTGAAAATTCCAGCCTTCATAGCTTTTGCTTCTCTCTTTCTATGATAGGTGTTTTCATACTGGTAATTCCTAGGAGTTGTGGGGTTGATCTTTCATCAACTTCAGCAAATATTCAAAGCTTTTAAAACTAGACACCAAAGTAAAAAATTTGAGCCATCTTTAACAAAGTGATATAGTGGAAGCAAGCATTTCACTAGTGTTTCCAATTTTATCTTAATTAAAAAGGACATCTTCTTTCTTGTGCATAATATCAATATAAATAAAATACCTTCACATCTTAGCTTCCAATAAAAATCAACTAAAAACATAATTTTTCTTTTTGTTGAGAAAAATTGATTCCCAAGTCTTGATAAAAAAAAGTCATCATGTCATACATATTTTATTTTAACCACTTAAAAGTATGCTAAGTCATTATGAACAATCTAATATATAATTAGTAATGTGTTGTCTCACAAGTTGAAACAAATTAACCCTAAAACATATTTTACAACATAATATATACTAGATCAAAATAAAATAAAACCCTTCATAATATATATTATCAATTTTAATCATCAATTCTCAAGTTATGGATGCATAGAGATTGTATGGAAAAGGTAAACTTACATGAAGAACTTCAATGGAAATATCTACAATGGATTTCATAATAACAATATTCATTAGGAAAACCATTACACAAGGATTGGAGCTGAAGAAAAAATAATTAAAATAACAAGTTTTAGTGCTGCAACTTTTTGTTTCCTACTTGATTTATTTTTTGAATTTGGATGAGTTTGGAGACTCTTGATGGGCCAAGCCTAGTCTTGAATCCCTGCCTAGACCTGCATCTTGTTTTGACTATGACTGTGGTTACCCAAGGGAATGTTGATGTTGCTCATCCTATTGGGAGGATGCTAGTAGAGTCAACAACTCTGTTTGGGGGCCAAGAGTTTCAAACAAGCCATACAAGTGCTCTGTTGGTGGGCCAGGAGATTCAAGCAAGTCATACTAAGGCTCTAGGTTGAAAGGAAGTTGTTCTTGGAGAGAAAGTAGCTAATACCTTCTTGGAAGCTCCTAAAGTGATCAGTGGTGAGGAGGGGGTGGAAATAGTGATACTAGGTAGTTTGGTTGATAGTGAGTCAACTAATTTGAATCTTTGCCTCATAGGTAGATTTGTTTTGTTCCACCCATTGATTGAGATGGTCAGGAAGTGGGTTAGTTAGAAATGGAAGTTGAAGGGGAGTTTAATGGTTTTGGCCATGTTGGGAGGCCTATTTTTCTTTAAATTCAAAGCAACAAAAGACATGACAATGCTAATGGTTGGTTCTTGGTCATATGGTAAGCATGGCCTAGTGGTAGCAAAGTAGCATCCAATGTTGGACCCAAAAAAAGAGCTAAATAAGATGGCTCCAGTTTGGGTCAGGTTACCAAGCCTTCCACTCATGTTTTGGGATGAGAGGTTCCTAAAATCCATTAGGGATTCCTTTGGGCACTTTGTAGCTATGGATATGGTAACTTTGCAGAGGTCCTAGCTAGTCTTTGCAAGGTTTAGTGTAAATATGGCAGTGGGAACTAACTTACCAAATTCTATTACATTAAGCTCAAAGTGGGTAACAAGATTTAGCTCATCATTTATGAGAATGTAAGTTTATTTTGCTAGAAATGCTTACCATTGGGGCATTTGATTTTAGATTGTAAGAAGCTAGATAGGTTAGCTAAGGAGAATGTTGAGGGTGTTATAGAATGGAGGGATCCTCTCAAGACTCAAGGGTAGAGGGTATTGGCTTTCTTGATCATGATGGCAAGGTGGTGATTCCCCCTCCTAGGAAGGAGCTAGAAGTGAAGGTCTCTCAAGAGAAATGGAAAAGAGGTTGTATTCCCTTACTAGGAAGGAGCAAGAAGATAACCCTCATGCCATGATGGGGAGGGTTAGGATGGAAGAGTTGGAGGGGAAGTCTAGTTTGGTTTGAGACCCAGAGACTCTTTGCATACAAGAAGGAGAGTTGGGAGGTTTGGAGGACGGGGAAATTTCTTTTCCCTTTCTACAAGGTATTGAGGAGCTCCTTAGTACCCCTTCGAGGAACTTGGTGATTGAGGAGGTTTATAGAGGAAATATAGATAAGGCCTTGGGGAATAGCAAGGAGAACAACTTGAACGTGGAGGAGGTCACCAAGGTCCTTTGTTGAAATGAGGATGAGAAATCAAACAAGATTGTGGATTATCTAGCCCAGCTAGACCATATGGAAGGGAAGTACCAAACTCAAAGAAGAATGAAAAGAGTTTCAAGGAAACCTATGATGGTAGTGGAATTGAAGTTGGATGTAGGGAAGTTAGGAAAAAAAAATTAAAAAAGTGAAGCAGATGGCAAGGGAGGTGGCAAGTGGTAGGTAGACCACTTTGGAATCCTTGTCAAAAGGTAGAAAATGATTATTCTATTATGGAACATGAGGGGGTTAAACAAACCTCATAAGCAGTTTGACTAAAATAGTAGATGGAAAACCAAAAAATTGATATCTTACTCATCCAAGAGGTTAAAATGACTATGATTAATTTAAATAATATTGCAAATTATGTTTGGCTAGGAGAAAATCTTTGCTATAGTGAAGCAGAAGGTCCATCAGGAGGTGTGACTACCTTCTAGAACCTAGATGCTGGTAATGGAAGTTTAATCTATAGTTCTAAGTTCTATCTTATAACTAAACATAAGATGAGAGATAAGACTTGGAATATTGTTAATGTGTATGCTCCCAATACTAGAAGTGGAAGGCACAGCTTATGGGAGGAGCTATCTATTTTTCTCTCTCAAAATAAGAATACCTTTTGTATGGGAGATTTTAACTCCCCTCTATAGCTTTTGAAGAAAATTGGATTATGATAGATTTTTATGATAGTATGAAAGACTTGGCTGATTTTATAAATAATAATGACTTATTGGATATGGATATGCATTCATGTGGTCGAATAATAGGACGGGTGATGACCTCATTCAAGTCAAACTAGATAGACTTTTGGTCCTGGCTAGATGGAAAATATTAACTTCCTCTTCTCTTTCGGAACTACTTAGGATAGTCTCAAACCATGCCCCTATCCTTTTTAGCTAGAAGGAAGATCCCCTGGGGGAGCCAAGACCCTATAGATATGAAATAATGTGGCAATCCCATATTGACTTCAGATCTAGGGTGGTTGAATGGTGGGGGATTAGAATTGAAGGAACGACAATGAATAGACTCTCTATTAAGCTGGAGAATGTAAAATGAAATGTGCAACCCTAGAAGAAAAAATATTTTGGTGATATCTTCAAGACTAAGGTTGAGGTGGAAAGGAAGTTAGTCAAGCTCTAGAAAGTTATGGGGGAAGGCATACCCATGGACAACATTATCCAAGAGGAGGATAAATACAAAAAATTGTGGAAGGAAATGATGGTAAGGGGGGAGACTTATTGGAAGCAGAGGTCTAGGGTGTTATGGCTCAAAGTGGGTGACAAGAATACTATGTTTTTTCATAGATTTGTCTCAATTCAAGGTAGAGAAACACAATTGATAACATCAAAGATGACACTAATGTGAAATTATTTAAGCCTGAGGAGACAAGGAGCTAGGCAATGGCTTACTTCAAAAATTCTTACCTGGAAGAGAAAGAGACTTTAGAGTAGAGGATAGGCAATGGCTGATCGATTTGATGCCCAACATGATATTGGTTGAAGAGAATGAGGAGTTAGTACAAATGGTGACTGAGGAGGAAGTCCATAGAGCAGTTTTCTCTATGAAAGCTCATAAATCCCCGAGACCAAATGGTTTCCCACTAACATTCTTTTAGCACTTTTGGGAGGTTATCAAGTTGGACCTCCTTCAGGTGACCCATGATTTTTTTATAACTAAGAAGCTTCTTAAATGACTCAATGAATTTTTTATTGTACTAATTCCCAAGGTGAAAGACCCAAAGGTCCTTTTTGATTTTAGGCTAATCAGTCTATGTAACACTACTTACAAGATATTCTCTAAAATCCTGGTGAATAGATTGAAGCAAGTACTGCATAAGTTCATAGGAAAAACCCAAAGCAAGTTTTTCCTAGGGCGAAAAATCCTAGATGCTACTATAACAATGCATGAAGTCTTGCATTCTATGGAGAAAAGTGGTAATCCTGGTATGGCCTTGAAACTCAACATCTCTAAAGCTTATGATAGGATTAATTGGACCTACTTGTATAAAGTTATGGAAAGGATAGGCCTTAGTCTGAAGGTTATTAGAGTAGTGAAGTCGATGGTGGAAACTGTCAATTATTGTGCGATGGTTAATGGGTCATATTGGGGAAATTTTGGTGGGGAGAGAGGACTTAGGCAAGGTGACCCTATCTCTCCCTACCTATTTATTATGATTGCTGAAATCCTAGGTAGAGCATTTATGAGAAAGTTTGAGGGGGGATAATCAAGGCCATTAAACCTACTTCCACTCTACCTCTTGAAGTGATTCAACAATTTGTGAATGACACCTTTCTTAGTGGGGAGTCCTCGGTGAGTGAAGCCAAAGCTTAGAAGTTAGTGTTGGAGATATATGCAGTGAATGTAGTTCAAAAGATCAATTTCTAAAAAAGCAAGCTGTTCTTCTTTAATAACCCCCTAACCTACAACAGAGGATTTTTAATATTTTAGATTGCAACATTGTTGAGTTACTGGATATTTATCTTGGTCTCCCATTAACCATGAAAGATGTGAATAACTAATTTTAGAATGGGATTATGGAAATAATGGAGAAAAATCTAATTAGATGGAAGGGTAAAACCCTTAGTAGTGCAAACAAGTTGCAACTACTGATTTCCTCCCTCCAAGGATTACCAGTGTATTTCCTGTCCTTATTTAAAATTACTCAGTGTATGGTGAATAAATTGGATAAAATTCAATGTAACTTCCTTTGGTCTAGAGGGAATGAGAAGATTAAAATAAGTTTTGTCAACTAGGAAATGGTTTGTAAACCAAAACAAAAAGGTGGATTGCAAGTAAGGAGGATAACTAATTTGAACAATGTACTTCTCACTAAGATGGGGTGGAACCTAATGAAGGGAGAAGCTAATTGGTGTAATATTATGAGAGCTAAGTACCTTGGAAATTCGATGTTCTCTCACTACACCTAGAGAAATGATCTTCCTATGGGCTGCAAAATTTGGGGAAATATTGTGAGAAATAGAACCCTTTTGAAGGAGGGTGTTAAGTGGATTGTGGGGAATGGTAACCAAATTAATTTTTGGGAGGATCCATGGCTTATAGATAAATCTTTAATAAAAACTAAGTTTAGGTCTCTCATGTATTACCTGTAGGACTAGGGGGTGGAATGGTAGCTGATTTTATTTGTCAAGGAAGAAGGTGGAAAAAGGTGAAGCTACAACAAAATATAATGGTTAGAAGGGAGCTAATTGAAGAGCTAAATTATTTGTTGGAGAAGTACATAATCCTAGGAAGAGACAAGATTTATGAATTCATTTGGAAGGCTACCTCAATAGGAGAGTTCTTAGTTAAATCTACTTACAAATTAATGGTCGACAAAATCCTTGAAGCTAATGACTAGGGAAATGTTTCATTTAATCACTTAATCTTGAAGATCAATATTTTTTGGTGGACCACCATTTGTGGAAAAATTCTCACTATTGACAACTTGATAATGTGAGGTTTTCAATTATAAAATAGATTTCATATGTGTAAGATGGAGGAAGAAAATATCAACCACTTATTCTTGCATTGTAGGTATGCATCAAAGGTGTGGGAGAAAATTCTTTAGATGTTAGAGGTGAACTAGGTGTTTAATGTGGACATGGGGCAATTGGTAATGAACTGGCAAGGCCCCTCTACCCACCCCCTCCTTATTTGTCTATGGAAGATCATTCCCCCCCATGTATGTTGGGCTATTTGGAAAGAGCATAATAATAGGTTGTTTAGAAATGAGGAGAGAGGATGTTGTTGTGGTGGAAAGGATCTATAAATTGATAGTCAAGAACATTAGTTGCACCAAGTGGAGAAAAAAATCATTTCCTCCTTCTACCCTTGAGGTTAAGGTGGCCAAGTTCTGGTCATTGGTAGAAGGAATTATGGAAATCAATAATTCCAATCCTTTGGCTAGAAAAAGAACCCAGTGGAAATCCCCACCTACAAATTGGGTCATACTCAATTTTGATGGTGCAGCTAGAAAGGAGGGTTCAATGGGGGGAGGGATAGTCAGGGATAGTAAGGGTAGGATGTTGTTGGCATATACTGGTAAGCTAGGGGAATTTTCTAAGAATATAGCAGAGTGATGGCTCTATATTGGGGTTTAAAATTGGTCATAAGTGTGGGTTGGAAGGATGTGCAAATTGAAGGAGATTCTAAAATAATTATTGAGACTATCAAAGGTAATATGAGGGAGGGATGGGACATTAAACATGTGACTAGTGATATCAAGTACCTATTAACTTCTCTTAATAGGTTTGATTTGAATCACATCTTTCTGGAGACAAATAGTGTGGCCAATGAAATGGTAGTGATCAGATTAAAGGTGAAGGGGCTTAGATGTTGGAGCAATTTGAACACATTGCCAAAGTTGGTAAGGGAGTTAGTAAGCTATGAAGTGAGAAATGATGAGTCCTAGCTGGCTAATTTGTGTAATGATGTTGAGCTGGTGAGGAGGACATGTCCTCGAAGTGCAAGTGACAAAGTGTAAAGAATCAAGTATAAGTAATATTAATTATGCATGGCCCAAAAATTGGAAGTTTGAAATGGGGGATTTTTTATTTATTTCCCTAAATGTTTCATCATATGTTGTGCAGAGAAAAGAATTATTTTTTAAAGGTTTGATGTGTGTTGGGAATGATGGAAAGGATTGGGGGATAGATCATGGCAGCCAATACGTGATCTTTCTTACCAAGTTGGTTGTTTTTATTATTACTATTAATTGTTATTATCATCTCTACTTGTGGGTTTTTTTGCCTATGAGTGAAGTCTTTTTTAGAAATTGTGTCTAGGATTTGAAGAGAAAGAGAGGAGAGGTAAAAATTGCAGAGATGGGTGGAGATTTGATGTGCATTGAATTGACTGTGATTGATGAAAATATGAGGAAGCCCCTGGTGTGGTATATTTTGAAGGAGGGTGGTTTTGTCTCATTTATGGAGGCACTTAATGGGCATGATGAGAATTGCTCTATGCAATTTGTTAACTCTTGGTAGAACTATAGAGTTACCATAAATGGTATCTCATTTCATATTTTTGAGGAGGAAATTGCTTTGGTGATGGGCTTGCCCATGAGGGGTAGGAAATGGTATAAGGTGACAAAGGTGACTAATAATGTGAGCCTGCAATATTTCTTTATGGAAGATGAGGAACCAATTCGGCATAGAGTTGTTTTCATCTGGGAGAAACTTCCTAACCCATGGAATGAGGTTTGTTTGGTTTTAATGAAATATCTTACCCTAGAAGGAAGTTATGGAGTCTGTTACTACTATGACTTTCCTCTCCTTAATCATTTTCACCACCATGATTTCATTTCACTTCCTTTCTTCTTGCTACATGAGTTTAGAGGATTTTATTGTTGATGTGAAAGAAAAAATGAAAAAGGGGGTTAATTTTATAGTTTTACACTAGGGTTTAATTTTTAGGCTATATCAATTCCACCTCACCCTTGCCCCCCCTAAGATTGTGGAAATTGACATTCATGTCCATCTGAACCCTTGACTCCAAATTGTTCCCCTTAGGTTGACAAGTCCTAGAGCCCTTACCCCATAACCTTTGCCTAGTGGGTCCCCGGTGAATCCACCTAATGGGGAAGAAAGGGAGGTAGGATAAAGATAAGGAGAAGGTGGTGGTAGAGTTAGAGGATGAGAAGAGAGTGGGTAGGAGGAGGTCAAGGAGGTTAGCAAAATCCAATGCTAAGAGGAAGTTGAGGAGGAGTCAAACTTAGAGGATTCAGGATGCCCCAAATGGAGAATAAAAGAAAATGCGGTTAACTTTGGGGTGGGAGGTCTGGAGGAGGTAGAGGAGGAGGATTTGAAATCCTCTAGGTCAAATTTAGGTGAGGGTAAGGAGAATAAGGATGTGTCACATGTTTCGGCAATGGTTGAACTAGGGTGTGTGGACCTAACAAAGGATTAGTTCCCTAATATGATGGATAGGATGCCTTCCCCTGTAACTATCTCCTCCCCATTAAGGTTGCTTTTGAAAAAGATAGTAACCCCCTATTTGTGTAGGATACCACAAAGACTAACTTACTGATGTCCATCTAGGAGGTCCACAAAAGGTTGGTAATGAGATATGGGAGAGAATTTATGCAATGGAAGCAAGAATGGGTCTTTCGACCAAGTTCATAGTTAAGGTGACACATGCAGTGGCTACCACTCTGTACTTGCTCAAGGATGCCAATGGGGACCTACCTAAGGAGGACTCAAAGATGCTATTTTACTTCCTAGTAGAAGACTACATGAACATCTTCCTAGGGAGGAAGGAGGCCAAGAAATATTAAGGGCTCCCTCCTTTTCCTTTTTAATGTTGTTAATCTACAAGTTACTAGACTTATGTGTTTGTAAGTTTATTATGTTTTTGCTAATACTTTTTTTTTAGACTCTTAATTTTGATTACAAGAATTTTGTTTAAGCATGTTGATACTCTCTTAATTATGGTTGTGAATCTTTTTTCTATTTCTAGCAGCAATAGGGGTTAGTTTAGTTTTGATAGTAATCCACTAGTAGTTGATCATTTTTTTGTTATGGGCCAGCCCCCTTGTTTTGGCTGCTTTTAATTCAAAAAAAAATATTCATTAAGAATAATATATTAATTTGAAATGATTTTAAAATGTACAAATTTCTATATAGATAAAGGAATGAGGGGGAAAAATAGAAACAATGAGGTGCAAGGATAGGTACAAACACCCAAGAAACTCCAAGAAAGAGCCATGGAATAGTGAGCCCCCATGAAGGAGGAGGAAAAACCTAAAGCACCAAACAAAAAGGGAGGGACATACATAAGATATCCCTCACCATCTTAAGGATATATCTCCCTTGTAGATAGGTGACTAGAAAACCCAAAAAATAGGATCACCACCCACCTTTGACACAAGGCCAAATCCACTAGAATTCCACCATAAGGCCAAGCCAGCCAAACCAATATAAAAGCTACCTAAGAATGCATTAAGTTACCTCTCATACCAATCTAGGCTTTCATCAACATCCTCACCTCAATCGTTGGCCTCATCACCACAAGAAACCCTATCTGAAAGAGGACTGCCACTCTCATTCCTACCCATCAAAAGAGAAGAGTGTAACAAAAGAGAAGAGTGTAATAATAAGTTGATAATGGATATTGATACTCATATTATTCATTGTATATATCATGAAGGTTTTTCTTTGAGTTAGAATGATATAATTCATTGATCAAGCGGTAAGAATTATATTAATCATAATCTTATTGTTTGTGTGTCTCTAATACAGCATATTGTCTTGATTATCATCAATGAAAATTTTAAAATTATTATTTATTTTTTAAAATATATTAATTTCAATAATATAATTTTATTTTTACTTTTGATGATATTATTTCTCAAATACCAAATGTTGGAGAAATTTATTTTATGACTCATTTAAGTTTTTATTGTGGATTGGTCAACCTTCTCTATAATGCACCTTTTATTAAGAACATGTGATCAATAAATTTAGTTGTACTAATAATCTATAATTATATATTTTAGAAACTTAAAAGTGAGGGATCCTTATTTAGATTTCTTTGATAATTAAGAGGATAGGAGAGTGCAAAAATTGTGGTTAGTTGGTACAAATAAAACATTATTTTAGTATGAATAAATCATTATGGAGGGTTTAGAAACTTGACATGAGCCCACATGTGCACCTCTCTAGCTTAGAGCCAAGGATCAAGGGGAATGCACACTATCAAAATCACCCAGTTCATGATCCTCATCTCATGAGGTTAGAGCCATTCAACTTTCTCAATAGACTAATGAGATATTTTTTAAATTTATATATGAAGACATTTTTGTTGTAGTCACCAAACACAATACTTTAAAACATAAAATCTAAGGTGGGAGACATCTTTTAGAAGCTTGTAGTAATTTTTTATAAATAATTATAGTCATACAAGAGGAGGAAAATGTGAGGTAATAAATTTTTTTTTACAAAATCAATTAAATATTATTTGATACACAAATCATGTTTTAATAATTGTGAATCATCTAGCCAATACAATTTTATAGATAAAATTAAAGTTCCAATAAAATGTGTTAAATATAATACTATCATTTTCTACTATTAAGGATTAGGTTTTCTCTTCATGGATAGGGCTAAAAGATATATTCTACATAGATATGGTATCCCAATACTTTGTTGCCATCTTTTCATCCAAATGATGTAGGGATTCCACAACCAAAAAGGTTGGTTTTCTCAAGGGTTGGGACTTTTCACCATGACTTGGGTCCCTAATTTCAAGCCTCAACCTATAGATATTCAATTTTTTCTCTTTTGGATTTCTTTCCCTCTTCTACTGCTTGAGTACAGAGACCCTCAAATCATTGAATTTTTTGCTAACAAACTTGGGATTTTTCTTAAGCATGATCTTATCCCTTTTGACTGTTTGCATTTGGATGTTAGAGTTTGCCTTCTTTTAGGTATGTGGAAAATATTTCCTATTTAGTTTGCGATCAACTCTCAATGGGCTTTATGGAATAAGTCCATCAAGATCTAGGATGAGGTCACAATGCAAAAATTTCAATATAGACTACGTTGTTTCAATTCCCAATGTTAAGATTATGTGCCAAGCTCCATAGAAGTCTGTCTAGATCATAATTTTGATCTAGTATTATGTACTCATAAACTTTCTTTAAATCTTCATAAAGTTCATAATATCACCCTGCATCTTGAAACTTCACTAGGATATTATCAATTTTTGAATATTAGAAATCCAAATCTAATATTCTCCCTATTACTAAAATCAATCTTTCCTACCATTCAGAATTTTCTAATGAGTGTAAAAGGCTTTGAATCTCAAACTCCTTCAAGTTTCTCTATCTTGCCAATTTCAAAGACCCTTAGGCAGAAGTCTATCAACTTGGGACCCCTTCCTTCCCTTCATATTTTGAGGGGCTTTCTCATTAACACTCAACTTGCAGATTGGAAATCTCATTAAACCAATGATCAAATTCTATCAGAGATTGCATCTTCTATTATTTTTTGTAATAGCAAAGGAAGAAGGGATTATATTAGGTAATTAGAAAACTAGCTCATTTGATGAGTTGTTAAAAGAATCCCAATATTTGAACAATCAGGTTTCTTTAAAAATATTGAGTTCCTGTTAGATTTTAGAGATTGTGGAATCTACCCATGGCACTTTACTAGAACAACAACCAATGGTTCCCTCTCTTTAATATGGATTCATTGGGATTAGAAGAATGTATCTATCAATAGTTTCAAAATGTGACAGACAATATAGATTTTCAATGTTTGAATGTTAATATTGGTGAGACTGAGATTAACAATGCTCGACTTTCTAAGGATTCTAAGAGCTTTTCTTCTTCAACCCTTTTTTATCACCATCAAATCCTTTTAATTGCTCAATCTCCATCTCAATGCTAGTAGGTCCCCATAATGTCCAAATCTGGAGGTATGCCTAAAGACTCCAAGACTAAATTTGAAATAGCAATAGGTATCCAATCTACTTTGGATGATAGGTTTGTTGTTACCAAGTGTGTTACAAGGAGAACAAAAGGTTCTCCTTGTTAGAAATGAAGATCAACTCTTGGAATGTTAGAGGCATCAATGCCTCTGAAAAAAGATGTATGATCAAGCAATTGATTGACTCTATGAAAGAAGATATTATCATGTTATAGGAAACTAAGTTATCACAAGACATTTTTGCGAAAACACTTTCTAAATGGCCAAAGTGGTCTTCCTTCCACTCTCTTGGAATAGGAGCCTCAGGAGAACTTGTTGTTATTTGGAATCCTCAAACAATTTAGGGTCATCTTATTCAACAACATTCAAATTGGTAAATACTCAAGATGTTAGATTTTGACATTTCTTTTATCTTGATAAATGTTTATGGGCCTTCCTCAATGCATGAAAAATTACATGTTTGGAATAACATTACTCAATTGATCCAACTTCAGGATTCCTAGAACATCATTCTAGGGGGTGATTTCAATGCAATATTGAACCAATCTAAGAAATCTAGTGGGATTTTCCCTTCGATCAAAACTACTCATGACTTCTCTCCTTTTGTGGACAAAAAAATTTGATGGATATCCATCCTATACAAGGGTCATTTACTTGGACAAATAGGAGAGCTAGATTTGCACAAATTGTTATTCACTTGAATAGATTTCTACTCTCTCAAGAATGGAAACTTCACAACTTTCATATCCAATCAAATATTTTTTCATTGTTGGGTTCAAATCATTTTCCAATGTCTCTTTCTATCACTCAGATAGTTAATGGGGATAAAACTCAGTCTAATTCATCTTTCACGTTTGAAAGAATGTGGTGGATCACCACACCCTTTTTCCAAGGCTCCAAGATGTATCAATTTTCAAACAAATAGAAACATGTCAAGGTACTTATTAAGAACTGGAATCATCATGTTTTCAAGAATGCCTTTAAACATAAAGAGGTTGTCAAATTACAATTGAATGATATATATAAAATATCATTCAAAATGGTATGGGCAATGATAATTGGGTGACCCCACAGTAGTGGATGCCACTTTTTTGGAACAAACAAAATTTGTAATGCTAAAACAAATCAAATTTTGGTAGTTCATGCAAACCCTAGGATTTGTTTGAACCAATAAATTATGTTCACATGAGCCCTATTTAAATATATGTTCATGCAAACACAATTTATGGGTTCATGTGAACCCATGGGTTCACATGAACATCTAAATCATTATTTTTGCCTTGTAATTGATATCTTTTTTGATAGACATATTTGCGTGAATGCTTGTTCACACGAACATAGAGTATATGTTCACATGAACATAGTATTCACACAAACGTGTTTTTAAAAAGAAAAACTTTTTTCTTTTTCAAAAAAAAAAAGAAAAATATGGCCTTTTAACCCTCAATATTAGAATCAAATGACCTCATACTATAAATCTAAAAATTAAAAACTATGTTTCTCAAAGAAATCTTTCCAATGACTATAATTTTAATAGGTATTATATTCATTAAGACTTTCAAATATGAGTTTAACTCATTATAGGTTGATTAATGATTGAACATCAACTGACTTCAACACTTTGGGAAAAATTATAAATTGGATCTTTTTTGAAAAATCTCTAGGAAATGGATGAAAATGTTAGATTTCTATTGAAAAAAGAAAAATTTATTTATTCAATATACTGAGTTCAAGTTATGCTTCTCAAAATGAACGTGTGTTTGAATTACAATTAATGTCACTTTAAAACTTCATATACTATACAATATGAAACCAAATTGAATCAAACTAAATGTATCCTCTAGACATAGATATTAAAAATCCAACATCAAAAGAATTACCTCATTATCATTTGTAGAAAAAAGGTTATGCTTGTCAAAATGACTATCACTCTTTAAAAATATTGATTTTCATATGTACCACTTTTTGAGGGAGAAGAAACTTATTTACTTTTAAAGAAAAAAAATTAATTTTTAAATATGGTTACAAAGTAGTAACAAATTGCTAGAAATCACTACTCTTATTCATCTTCAAATTCTTAATACTTTTAGAGATATAGTCACTCGAATTGGAGGTTTGTTTTAAAAATATTGATTTTAGTGTCAAAATTGGTCAAAAAGTGGAACCCATTATTGTGGGCTCACCCTTTATGTTAGGAAGAAGAGCCTCCAACATGAAGGGGAAGAGTTTTATAATAGGGAAGAAGAATATTGGAGACAAAAATTTAGGGAATTGTGGCTTCAACAAGGTGATAAGAATACTAAATATTTCCATGCTTTAGCCAAACGAAAGAGTACTGCTAAAATAATTTTTCAAATAAAAGATGTTGAATCAAGAAACATATTAACCAATGCTCAGCATATTAGGGAACAAGGAGTTAAATTCTTCAAAAATCTTCTTGCCCCATCTAAATATCCAACACCTTTGGATTCTTAAATTAATGATCTCCTTGAAGCTATTCCTACAATGGTGTCTCCCTCAAAAAATTCTATGTCCATGGCCCCATTCTCCATTCTAGAAATTTGAAAGGTAGTGTTTTCATTCCCCCTAGACAAAGCCCTAGCACCAGATGGATTCACTACTCTTTTCTTCTAAAGTTTTTGGGATACTATTGTTTAAGACTTGTTAGTTATTGTTCAGGAATCCACAAAGAATAGAACCATGCTCAAGTATTTCAATTCTACCAATATTGCATTAATTCCAAAAACTAAGGATCCTAAAACCTTCACTAACTTCTGGTCCATATCATTGTGTAATTTGACATATAATATTATCACAAAAGCTATTTATTTATGATATTTGCATCTTGTCCCAAGAATTATCTCTCCTGAGCAAGGAGGTTTTTTTCTAGGTTAGGAAACTATGAAGGGAGCTTTAGTTGCTGATGAAGTTCTACATTCCATGAACACTTCTCAGTCTTCCAATTTTGCGATCAAACTCTATATGATGAAGGCATATGATAGAGTTTGTTGGACCTTTCCTTTTCAAGTTCTTCAAAAAATGGGTTTTTCAAAAATTTGGTGCAAATGGATAAAAGCATGCATTTCATGGGCTTCATTTTCAATTATCAGCAATGGGAAAGCATCAAGCTTTTTCTCCTCTTCACAAGGTATTACACAAAAAGAGCCCTTATTTCAAATTTTATTCATCATTATGGCTAAAGCTTTCAATAGGACCATCAAGCATCACAACTTGTTAGGCAAGTGAAAGGAAGAAAACATTCAAGGAACCTCTATATCCATTACTCATTCTTTATTTGTTGATGGTACACTGTTATTTGGTAGCTCACAATTTTCAAAGGCAAGATAGATTAAGCACATTCTACAATTATACTCTGATATTTTAGGGAAGAAAATTAATCCTAAAAAATCCAAAATCTTTCTCTTCAATACTAACAAAGTTATATTAGATAAAATTGTGTGGATTCTAGGATTTTTAGAGGACTTTTTATCTTCTAAATATCTTGGAATACCATTCTTCATGGGGTCGAATAAGACAAGTTATTGGACTTCTATCCTTGAAATAATTGAAAGCAAAGTGGTTTTATGGAAAGCTAGATGGCTCTATTTATTAGGCAGAATTCTACTCATTAAATTAGTACTTGTAGCTATTCTGAATTATTATTTAGCATTCCTTAAAGCTCCACCCTCAATTCTATTAAAAATTCAAAAACTAATTAGAGGTTTCCTTTGGATAGGTAATATTTTGGCAAATAAGAAAATCCCTCTTATATCTCTCCAAGATATGGCACATACTCCTATAGTAAGTGGTGCAGGGGTTCATGACTTATCAAATAGGAATGTTGCATTTGGTGGCAAGCTAGTTTGGCAAATGTATAGAAAGTCTCAGACTATCCGGTGTCAAATTATGCAGCAAAAGTATCTAGATAATAATGATCCATCAAGAATATCCTCAATGCTCAATCCTCCAAAAGGATCTATAATTTGGGATTTTATGGTATCTTCAAGAGACATTGTTCTCAACTATGTAACTTGGGAAGTAAATAGTGAGGACAAAGCTAGCTTTTGGAGGGCTCCTAGAATGGTCAACCACCTTCGATCAATTTTCCCAACAAAAAAGATCTACTATTAACTTCAAAATATTTGTGGGGGACTCAAGTTGTTCACTTTATATCTATAGTCTTCCTTTTTTTAAGGAAAATTATATGGAAGGATCCAAATCAGCTCCTGCTCTCTAAACAAGACCAAGATTATGTTTGATCCATATTAGATAAAAAAAAAAAACAAGCCTTCTTTTGAAAGTATGAAGATAAATTACTGTGGTCCTTAGCCAAGGATGGTGACTACTCAATCAAAGAGGGATATAAGCTTATCCAAATAATTAATTCAGAAAAGAGTCCTTCACGAGCATATTCATTATGTTGGAACAATGTCATACTATTGAGAGTTGGTTTCTTTGCATGGCTTGCAATCAATCATAGGATACTAACAAGTGATAGATTACATAGATTAAATATTGCTTTAGCCTTCAAATGTGTGTTATGTAATGATGAATATGAATCAAGTGATCATCTTTTCGTTTGTTGTCATTTTTCCTATCAATGTTGGATGTTTTTTCTCAAAAAGTTAAGCTTCTTTACCCCCCTTCAAAATAACATATGGGATATTTTTCAAGCATGACCAACCCTCAACCTTTGAGCCTTATTTGGAGGAATATGGAAGTATTCCTCAGCTTTATTCATATGGGTTATTTGGTGGGAAAGAAAAAAGTAGATCTTTAGAAAAGAATCTTCTTCTATTGATAAGGTGTTAGAAGTTATCAAAAAGTCAATTGCAGAAGTAATTACTGCAATCTTAGTAGATGCAAGATCAATCCTATTATTACATCTTGGGATGGAAATATCCTTCGAGAATGCAAAACATTATTTATTCCCCTAGGATGGGTATTAACTAGATCACAACCTAAAGTAGACTGGTTTGATGTCCATTGGCATCCCCCCATTATAGGATATGTGAAGCTCAACTTTGATGGAGCCTCTCAAGGAACCCTAGCTCAATCAGAGTTAAGGTCATGTATTAGAGATTGTAATGGGGAAGTGTTAGCTTTTACCATTTCCCCCCTACCAAATGGTACTAATAATCTAGCAAAAGCTCAAACTCTGTTCATTGGATTAATCCTTGCCAAGAAAGGAAATTTTCACTGATTATAGATTGAAGGTGACTCTCAGGTAATCATTAATGCCTGCATTAAAAGATAAACATATCTTGGCATCTTAAGTATATCATCCATTAGATTTGGAATCTATTAGACTAGTATCAGGATATATGTATTTCTCATACTCTACAGGAGTGAAACAAAGTTGTTGATTTCCTTTCAAATTTAGAGTGTGCTGGCATCATGATTTCAAAACATCATTTGAGTTTACTCATTTATCATTATGGGGAGCTACAATTACTTATCTTGAGTTAGATTTATTCAAGTGTGAGTAATAATTATCTCTCATTTACGTTTATATGGCACAATTTCTTTGGTTATATATCCAATAAAGATTTCTTATTTTCATTTAGTTAAAGCTACCAAGCTTTCTGTTAAATGGACATCACATTTTTACTTCATGTTCTCTTAAGGGATTCATGGTATAGATCACATGCAATGAAGTTAATTCAATTTCTGCTCAAGCAATATATTCACATGGTAGTTTGTCCTTCAAATCCTTCCATGTGTTGCCAACTGATGGAATTTACTCTTATAGATTTGTGCTTTTAACTATCATTGCCCAACTTATTATTACCTATCATGCTTCTAGATTCAGTGCATTACAAAGTTACTCACTTGAGGATATCGAATCCCATGGAGGTTTGTGTTAAATGTGATTCCTGTTCTCAGTTTGATGGGTAAATTCTAACCTAAAATTATAGGATTTAGCTCTAACCATTTGTGGATGAGAATGTTCTGCCACTGCATGTAGATGACTTTGTCATGGATGTAATGTTGTGTGTACACTCTCCTTCTATTCAGTGAGCTATTATGCATGTAATTGTTGATGATATTCTCTCCCCCTCTTCTAGGTAGTTTCTCTTTCCCTCCAATCTAGTGTCAATTTTCCTATCTAACACCATGGATTTGCAATAGGGTAAAAGTACAAAGGTATGTCACCTTTTAGGCTAACTCATTAGAATGACTCAACTTGAGTATTTTTATCCAAAAATCAATTTTTTTCAAACATATGATCCAAATAAAATCATTCTAGCTAAGTTATATATGGTCTTACACTTTTCCAATTGGAAATATCTATTAAATATATGTTTTATACTAGTTTGTATCCAATTACTAAAGAAATAAAATTATTCTAGAAAATAGGGATTTCAATAACTCTTACTATTTTAATGATTTTTTTTAGTAACATATAAACACCATTTTATAGAGTTCAAATTCAAGAATATTCATTTATAGAGTTTATAGTGTTATAATTAGATATAGTATATTGTAATTAAAACATTCTACAAGCACACATTTTAACACTTGAAAAGGTGTCAATTTTGAGAAAGGAAAAAATTATTAAATGATTATCAAAAAAATTTAAAAATCATGTGATGTTCTAGATGAGAAATTTCTCTTCTAGAATATATAATTTTTCTTCTTGTTAGAATATATTTGTTTTGAAAAATGTGGTGGGAGATCAAAACTATTGATTTTCAGTGAGTTGAAATTTGAATCATTATAAAAGAGGAAATATAGGTCTATAGGAAATATAGGTCTATACTCTATAACATAATCTAAGTTCAAACGGAAATAAGTTTGGGTAAGTGCAAGAAGTTGGGTCTCACTTTTGGGCAAAAAGTGGAAGTGTTTTTCCTATTTTTGAAATTTCTTGTCAATTGATGTCAAAATTTGAGGCATTTAGAGATTGACAATTAAAAAAACTTTAGAAGTAAAAATTTTTATGTTTAAAAATCTAGTTTTTGAATTTGTAATTTATATATGTACCCATATTATAGATTTTTTTTTTGGTATGGATCTTTAAAAACCACTTTTTCAAAATGCTTGTTTCAGGACCATACCACACTCATGTACGGACACCATAATTTTATACAAAAAAAGGGAGTTACTAACACATCTAAGATTGATGACACTATTTTTCTTTAATTTTTTATTATTAATTATTAATTGGCTATAAAGGTAAATTTTATAGCCTCTCATGTACGAACACAATAATTTGATCAAAATTTCACTTTTTTCAAAAATCCTTTTTTAACCTCAAAAGAATTGTATGTAGATTGATGATATATAAATTAATTTAAGAAAAATTATAAAATAAAAAAGTTATTAGAGTTTTAGTGAACTTCACTATTTTACATTTAGGTACCACCTTTCATTAAAAAATAATACAAAAATAGTAAATAAAATCATAGCACTATAAAATTTATATTTCTAAAATTAGAACAATGAGAGCTCTAATGGGTTTTTGTTTCATAAAAAAATTTGATCGGGAAGACCCTCTAAAGATTATGGCAAGGCATGAATTTGCCAGTTCAATGCCTTAACCAAATCTTGAGAGGTCAAGACATAGGCTTGGTCTCGCCAAGCCTATCCTGAACCAAAGTCTAAGGTAGGAGAAAACAATATCACCCAATGTTGTAAGAAATAGGTACCCATTATTTGAAATTCAAAAAATATGTAGTTGTTTTGAAAAAGTCAAATCGGCATAGAAAATTCCCCCAATAAAACAAAATTTTAAATTTTTAGAAATGGGTACCCATTTTTTAAAAGTAAAAACTAAGTACTAGTTTCTAAAAAATACAATTTTTTTATGCTTTCAAAAATGGGTGCTCATTTTTTAAATTTAAGATCGGGTGCCCGAGCCTAAAATAGGTACCTATTTCTAAAAGAGAACAATCTCAATTTATAGACTTCTATGGAATTGAGACCCAACTCCTTGCTTCTACTTGTTTATTTCCATATAGTTTTATGGTGGGAACTAAGCCTCTAATTTTCAATATTTTTCACCAACTAAAAAGTTATCTATAAAAATTAGGAAATTATATCAATTCTCATTCCAAATAATTATTAAAATTTATAATCCTAAACATCATCCATTTCTATACATTTCATTAGTTTACATATTTTTCAAATTCTAAGTGATAATACTAGTTTTATGTTAGTAAAGGTGAACAATTATACTTTTGTTAGCCTTTTCCTTTACAAAATTTTGACATAGGTTTGTGTTTTTACCCTATAGTCAGTTTCACTTTTGGAGATACTTGTTACTAAAGTTGTTCACAAACAATTTTGGGTTGAAAACAAGTTAAAAGTTTCAATGCAACATTATGATCTCTGCGCGGGTCATGCTTTGGTGCCTTTTTTTTTGCGATTTGAACTTCTTCAGAAATAGGAATTCATGGAAACTTTTGATGCACTCCAAAAATCCTTCAAAAAATAAAGCCTATGATTCATTAAATCCACTTTTCAAGTTACTATGAGGGCCTTGTGCTTGAAAATGCATAAGGCATATAGGGTTTTCACTACTGGACCTTCTGGAGGTTCCAAACAAACATTTCTCACAATTGTCCAATCGTAGGTTTTCACCTTGGTCGGCCCCTGATTTGCAGGAAGGTTCAGATGGTTTTTAGTTCATGGGTTTACCTACCTTGTAGGACCTGTAGATTGTGACCTCAAGTGTCCATGATGGATGCTACCCCAAAGATGGTCAGTTTCTTGAATGGCCACAATCGTTACATGGTGTTTAGGAGCAAGGATTGAACATGGATTATGATATTGTGCCTATCTACACATAGGATGCATTTCATGGGTTGGGATGGGGCTCTTCACCTCTACCCATTCCCGAATCCAATTAAGGTAGAGTTTATGTTGCTTTGAATACCTCAGTTTCATTTTATTGGTTTGAAAGTGTAGAAATGTAGGAGTGAGATTTCTTGGCTATTAATAGTTATCAGTTTTTGAAATTTTGAAATTTAGTCATTTAATACTCATAATATGTAATTGGAGGAAACATTATCTCCAAATTGTAAACAAGGTATCTCTGCTTCATCAATATGGAAATTTGTAAATACATATATTTAAATATTTTGTATTTATTGACGATTCTAGGTTTTCTTACTAATTCTTTCCCAGTTAAGCTTTTGAATCTGATTTTATTTAATAAATATATTTAGTGGCTTGCCCACTTTTGCCAAAAAATAAATTTAATAAAAAAATCTTATCTAATTAAAAGTCATTCCACATTTAAAACATAGTATGCCTTAGCTAAATAAAAAAATTCAAAACTTTAATATAAATAAATAAATAAATAAATAACTTTATTCTCAAGAGAAGCACTTTGAACAATTGGATTCAAGAACATTTGAAAAGCTATATTAACTCAACTAAATAATCTTCTATTATGAAAAATTGATATAAATAGTTCGCAAATAGTTTATTAGAAGATATAGAGGGACATTATAATAAAAATTATCCACAATCATAGAGTTAGAGAAAATATCCTAGAGAACCCATAGTTTCCTTGATAGCATGATTAGTTTTCCCTAACTTGAAGCTGGATGGGTAATCCTTTTCTTGGAAGTGGAAGAGGTTCACAAGCCATTTGCATTAAGAATTATCATAGACCATTTATACTTTGATATCAAATGATACACAAATATCTTCTACATGTATCCTTACAAAATCATATCCCACACAATGTCAAGCTCCTCCTCTAAATGACATAAAAGTATAAGGTAGGGGTATATTATCAAAATGACTTGGGTCAAATATTTTTCTCTTTAAATAAATCTCCATTAAAATGGGTAGTACTGATCTTCCAAACTAACTACAAAAACAAGTATTTATCAATTATTTTGTTATATTATAGTAAGAAAAAATCATATAAAAAAATAAGAATTTATATAATTCAAAGACTTGAATACTGGCTACAATATTTATATTTATTTTCTAATCAAAATAAATTTTACTAATAAAGACTCAAAGTATTGAAACCAACATCTATTTAACATTTAGAGAGAATATCCTAGAGAACCCATAGTTGCCTCGATAGCATAATTAGTTTTCCCTAACTTGAAGCTTGATGGGTAATCCTTTGCTTGGAAGTGGAAGAGGTTCACAAGCCTTTTTCATTAAGAATTATCATAGACCATTTATATTTTGATATCAAATGATACACAAATATCTTCTACATATATCCTTACAAAATCATATCCCACACAATGTCGAGCTCCTCCTCTAAATGATATAAAAGTATAAGGTAGGGGTATATTATCAAAATGACTTGGGTCAAATATTTTTCTCTTTAAATAAATCTCTATTAAGATGGGTAGTATTGGTCTTCCAAACTAATTACAAAAACAAATATTTATCAATTATTTTGTTATACTATAATAATAAAATATCATATCAAAAAATAGACAGTTATATAATTCAAAGACTTGAATACTAGCTAAAATATTTATTTTTTATTTGCTAATAGAAATAAATTTTACTAATAAAGACTCAAAGTATTGACATCAACATCTATTCAACATTTAGAGTAAAAAATATGATATTAATTAAAAAAATTGAAATGATACACAATGTAATATGAAGTTATCTAATTTAAAATATATTTTTTAGCAAACAAGAGCTCTGCAAATACCGAGTCCCTGCCTTATGCAAGGAGAGAGTAGTAAGAAGCAATAAGTGATTAAGCAAGAGCCTACAACACAATGGTAAATTGTGATCCTCTTATCAAAGAGGTCTTTGGTTCAAACCTACCTCTGCTTAATAAAATAATAATTAATAATAATACATAATAATTAATCTTGGCTTCGACCTCTTACCAATAAATTAAAAAAAGCAATAAGTGATTGAGGATATGCAAAAAAAAAATTTGAGAGATGAAAAGTTGGTAGAGATAGTCGTGTTCATCAATAGGGATCTAATATGATTTAACCAAATAAATAATAACTCTATGGGATATTGAACTATAATAGATATAGATAGGTCATATTTCATCGAATTAATTCATAATATTAAGCATACAATTAACACTTGTATGTGTAGGGATGTTCTACATTTTGATTTAATTTTCGAGATGAGATGTACAATGAGGGTGTTCCTTTCAAATACCCAAGAAATAAAACCACTTAGGAGTAATTTATTAATGCATCTAATGCTAAATTAATTGTAGAGAAAGAAATCTAGTTTTTTATCGATCCTAATGCCAAGAACTAGTCCTTCAATTATCATAATAAAGATTTGATTAAATGGGAAAACCTATAAAATATAATTGCAACAAAATTAGAGATAGAGATAGTAGTATACAAAGGTGAAGGATATAATATGGCTGAAGAAATGAAAGATAAAATATCTATAATAGGAGGCAATTTTGAAAGAAATAATTTATGACCTACCAAAATTTAGGATGTTGGGAACTGACAGTTTGCAAATCTTATACTAAATAATCCATCTAAGAATGTCAATATCATGAACAAAATTAAGGAGTATGGTTTCTTTTGTTTCTATTGTGGCTTCACAATGGCTTTACAATGCATGCCCTCTTTGATTTTTAGGACAAGAGAACCAAATCCCTAGAATAGGACATCTTGCTAGGCCACTCAAAGGATGGACCTCTTGTAGGTATAAGATAGGTCAAAGGTTAGGTTAGTCTACATCATTCAACATCAAAAAGTTAGGAAGTCAAAATTCTTCACTAAGGGCTAAAAAGAGAACATATGTACACTAGGAAAATGTGTGCAGTGTTTGCTAACTAAGGCATCGCCTTTTTAAGCACAAATGCATCGTAAGTGTATATACACACCCTCTCTAGATGTATTAAATCATCCTAATACCTATAAATTCATAGCCCCTCCGTTAGGCACTCACTTTTACTTATTAACTCCAAAGCTTTACTTCTTCATACCTACACCATCTCAACCTTCAAGCACCAAGGTGAGCATTCACCATATCTTGCACACCATTAGGGGTATGCATGGTGTACCATGTGTGTCAAATTCATGTAGACTCCAAGTTAAAGTATGTGCATCCCTATCTTCGTACATTACACAAATCATGAATGTGTGAATATGTGCAATTATGCATCGAATACAAAGCATAGCCCATTTTTCAATAGTCTTGTGCATGTTGTGCACATTATACATGTGTACATGTGTACATTTGCACTATTCATCAAAGAAAACCCCAAAACAATGCACTAGTTGTTGGTATCTCTAACCATTATTTTATGTTAGTGTTAAACACTTAATCATTTACAAGGAAAAGTTAGATGGTCATCACGCGACCAATCTACTCTTAATAAACTAAGTAATGCACAAAAGTGTGTATGTACCAAGCTCTATAGGAGCCAAGTAAGTGTGTGGTCATTGCATATTTTCTGTGCAAGCTAAGCTTAACAACAACTAAGCATTTTAGAGCATACATGTACCTAGTTACATAGTACATGTCGAGCACAATACAAACCAAGCAACAACAATAATGAGTATCAAAATATAGTAAAGACCAAGCAATGTACAACTTTTACAAAAATTAGGAATGGTACATATTTTAAGGTAAATCATTTTCAAGATGACATAGAAGGAACATTTAATATATGGAAGAGGGTGAAGAGGAGGTGGAAACTTAGTCAGTGGAGCCTATGGCTAAGAAAGAAAGGAGGTCAAAAGAAAAGGATGTTGAGGGGATTATAGATTCTAGGTTAGAGCTTCCTACTCTTCATCTTTCCCCTATTCATCCTCGAGAACTAGACATGGAGAAGAAAAATGGTGAGGGAGAAGAGGTGGTCATTAAGGATAGGCACATGGCTTGGAGAGACTTTAATGTAAGAACTTCCAAAATGGGTATAGTAAGAGAGGTAATGAACCCACAAATTTTATAAGAGAAACAGGGTCAGCTCTAGTTAGAGGATCTCATTGATCCAGCAATGGTAGCCATAATGGATAATTCAAGGGGTATTGGCATAAATTTGCTTAATAATGCTAAGAACAACATGATTGACAATTTTAGGTCAATCAAATGGCTTTACCATGAGTTGGAGTAGTTTAGAGAAAAAATAGGCCAGCTAGAACAGAAAAGGAAGATGCCAGATTGTGGGAATTTCAATGATTAGGGGGATCATCTTAGTTTGGCTAAGAAGAGAATCCACAATTTGGAAAATTACAACCATAATTTGGTAAATTATATGCTTACCATTCTAACCTCTATCAATGATAATATCTCATCCCCTACTAGAATGTTGAAAACAAGGGGTCTTCTAGATGAAAGTGAGGACAAGGATAGAAAGAGCTAGGATGGAAGAGGAAGTGACTACTAACATTACCTTCAATAGCATGGAGTAGGATGTTCAGAAGAAGTAGGACCAAGTAGCTATGGAGATTAACAAAGCCTATGAAGTAGTGGAAATGATGCAAGAGTTAGAGAGAAAGATAGAGGATTAACAATGGTTTTTATTTTCTTGTCTTTTAGAATGAATGATTAATGTAGTTATTTTTATCTAGTAGGTTTCTTAGTCTATTGTACTAGCCTTTAGGTTGGCCTTCATTCTCTATCTAGGCTTTTTCTACTTATTATCAGCCTTGGCTTTTTGTCTGTATGTTGAACTAGCCCTTTGGTTGGCCTTCTTTTACTAGTTGGGCTCTTACTACTTATTATTAGCCTTATGATGTGTTTTAACTCTTGGGTTTCAGGATCCCTATAAAACCTATTTTTCTTATCAAAAATATTTAATATATGTAGAGGTTGTTGCAAAGAGTGTTATGCATTTATAAAGTGGATCACAGATCCCTATTTTGTATGGTCAACAATTCAGATGAAGAGGAAAAATATGGTTCAAAATATAGAAAACTCTTTACGAAACTCTTTAAAAAAAGAATATCTTAACCTAGATCGTGTGTGAGAAAGAGTGTGATGATTATGATAAGGTGATGTGAACCAAGAGGAATGAAGTGAAAGATCAAGATCAAAGCAGAAATAAGTGAAAATGTTATGTTATCTTTTAACAGAGTAAGTGACCTATTCAAAGAAGTGAAGAGGGAAATAAAAGTATTATCAAATTAGAAGACTTGAAATCCTCTTACAAAGTATACCGAGAGTCAAGTACTAAATCAATTTTAACCAACTTGAATCAAGGTAAATCTCTTAACAAAGTGGTCTTAACTGATCTTTGTAAATCTCTTAATAGTATCCTTAATTTTTTGTAAGTGTTAAATCCTATAATTAGGTGAGACCTAAAAGTCTCTTAAACTTTTAATAGGGAAGCCTCCTCACAGGGTGGATCATATATTATGATCAAACATTGTAACCATAACAGGTTAACTTTATTACTACAATAGTGAAGATTTGTGGGTGTCATCCCCACCCTAGTTTTACCTTCACCTTGGAGGGTTTCTAGGTAACAAATATGGTCTTATATGTTTATTGTCATGTATGTGATAGATCAAATTTACATGATTATAGTAATTTTATTACTACAATTATTACATGCACAAGTTGATGAATGATTGAATTAATGAAAAACAAAAGTGCTTAAGATTTTGATTCAACCCCCCTTCCCTCTCAGTATCTTGCTATCCTATTTATACCTTCATCAATAAAAAAATTGGTATTAGAGGTTTGGTTCTTTGAGAGAAGTTTAATGGCTTGGATATTAGATCTTGGAGATGGAATCTTTTAAATTGGATAAGTTTATTAATAATCAGGTGATAGACACCTAACTCATACTATAAAAACTTGAGAGAAAAAGACAATATCTAAAGGAATCCCTAAAGAGGAGAAAGGAAATAGCTATCTAGATAAAACATTTTTCCTATGAAGAAGTTGAGACAAAAGGACTATTTGAATAAATAAATCCAAATGACCAAGCATTTTTAGATCTACCTGAAAAGAACAAACTCTTGAATGAAGAAATAAGAGAGCTGAAATAAGAACATGAAATCCAATTAGTAAGATTATGTGAAGTGACTGAACAAAAGAAAAAAGAAGAAGAAGAAAAGACTATGGTTGAAGAAAACAAAAGGGTAATGGCTACCAAACTTGAAGAAAGGATATTAGATGTGCAAAAGCTTACAAACACTCAACTAGACATGATAAATCAATTGATGTTTGTAAATTAGCAATTCAATCATAAGGATGTGGAAATTGTAAATATGAAATCATAGAAGGAGATACTAAATAATAACCTAAAAAGTGAGAAAGAATCTATGAAAATATTAAAAAATTCAAAAGAAGAAATCAAATACTTTGAAGAAGTCATCAAGTCATCTAGTAGTGTTGATGGATCAAGACATTCATACACTAAGCAAGGAGAATCATCCAACAATGGAGAACTAAGGAATGCAAAGTCAAAGTAAAAACAAACATGCTATCACTATGGAAAACTTGGTCATAATACAAACATTTTTTGAAGCAAACATACTATGAAAATCCTAAACAAAAGTTTAATGGTTACTATTTTTACTACAACAAACAAGGAGACCAAATATGTGAGTTTAGGTCAAGAATCGGAAATGCATCTACTACACCTAAATTTACAAGACATTACTATAATTGTCAAAAGTATGAACATAGAGCATATGAATGCAAACCACAAACAAAACCTTTTTTGACAAATTAAAGGAAGAATTATGCACCTAACAATGCATGTTCCAAATGTCACAAGTTTGGACATATATGCAAGAATTGCAGGACTCAAGTGCATACAATAAATCAAGAAAAAGAAAAAGGAAAAGGAAAAGTAAACATTGAGAAAATAAATAAGGAGATGAATAAAAAAATGGAAAAAGAAAGAAAAAGATGGAAATAGTAGAGAAAATGATTCAAAGGTCACCCAATCCAATGGAGAAGGTGATCATATCATCTCAAATTAAGCAAGAGAGGTATGTATGGAACTATATGGTCAAGTGATATTTCATACATCAGTTCCTTACATAAAATGTGCCAAAGTTCATATTTTCATATATAAAGATGCATAATTTGAATGGATTTATTAAAGATTGCTGAAAATTAGTAAATATTATCTATGATGATTGAGAATTGCAACATGGACCAAGTACCTCAAAGTGAAATGGTAGAGACCGTGTGATATGGAAGGGACCAAGTTGTAAAGACAAGACCTAGTTCAAAGACACCAATATTGACCGAGATAGATGGCTTCCACCTACCTAAGTACATAACATTATTGAAGACCTTAAATCAATAAAAAGAAGGTATGTATCAAATTTTAAATACATTATCTCATACCTTGAATATAGATTTCAAAATTACAGAGTGAATTGGCATGTTGAGCAATTAGAAAAATATTTCAAGATAAATTTGGATAAAAATCTTGAGCAAGTAAAGATCTGAACTATGTTGAGTAATTTAGAGGAGAAACCCTAATAGAGAATATGGTAGCTTCATATACTTTTGGAATGATTCAAGTGGTTAGTAAGTTTCAACTGGTGAAGAGTGATTCTTGTCCTCCACCAAAGTTTTGTGCTATTTTAGAAATTGCAATGAAATGAGATTCAATGGGTGCAGTATCCTTAATACCACCCAAAGTTATTATGATCCATGACATTAGGATTTGATACATGTGTAAGATCAGAGAATTAGGAGAATACATGAGATCAAAGAAGCATATGAGAAGTTGTGTAATGATGGTATCTTGAAGGATGAATTTAAAGTTGTTAAAGAAAAAGGTTAACTTGTGCCCTAGAATTTCCAAGAAATTTCAAGATCAAATGGATTAAAATTATTTTGAGAAGATGTCATGATATGAAGTATTGGCTATAGGATGGACTCATGGAGATCAGAAAGAATTCAATGTGTAAGTTTGGATCCCTCATTGTATGTATTTTCTTTTATATCTATAAATATTTTCCTAATGTTGGTGATGTTGTTTGGGAAAAAAAAAACTAGTGACTAGATAGATAAGAAAATATATTACTCAGTTGGTAACAAATTTTGAGAATGTTTTGATTAAGTAAAAATGGGTTTTAAAGGACCCAAAACCTTTACATCAACAAATTTCTAGAGAAAATCATGAGAGAAGAACAATAGAGAAAAGAAACCAAAAATAACATGAGGTCACACAAGATAAAGCTAGAAAAGATAGCAAAAGTCCAGCAAAGGAACAACAATCAACTAGCTAAGGAGTATTTATCAGGTTCATAGCCCACTCCACTAGATTATGCATGGTTTCAGTAGCAGCCTTCACCTTGTCTTTCTTACTAGTTTCCTCAATCTTCTTTGAATGGGCCCAAGTACATTTTCTTGGTCCTTGAGAATCAACCCCTAGAGGGGAATCCTGGCCCTTATTTGCCTCATTCTTCTTTAGGAAAATAGTTACATTATCCACTAGTTATTTAAGCTATTTATCCATGTTACCCATCATGGTTTCAAGTTTGGACACCTTCCCCTAAATGATATTGATATCCTTATCCATGACCCTTTTCTTAGCTTCCATCACAAGGATCTTATGCATTAGGTTTTTTACTTCTTATGCATTAGGTTTTATCCATGACCCTTTGAGAATGTTATGGATGTTTATTTTGAGCAATGTGAGTAGAGAATGAAGATGAGGATGAGGATACTTGAAGAATTGGTCATAAGGTATTACAATGACATATGTTTTCTTGTAGACATAGATAAAACATTTGGCCTAGCTATAACTGTTTTACTATGAGATTGATATTATATAGTAAGTGCAAACATTGCTCTAATATTGAAGGAAGAAGTTGACACTAAGGCTGAATCTCTTGGAAGATATGAGGAAGAAAAGGTTAGAATAACTATAAATATCAAAATAGCTTCAAAAGAGAAGAAAAGGAAAAGAATGAATGAAAACCTAGAAGCTAAACTAGGCACACTAGGAAAGGGGAAGGAACCATTATAGTTTTTTGGTGCTCAAAATTGCCTTCCCGATTTTGAGCACCATTGAAAAATCAAGCCCTTAAACGCTTTTAAAATGCATATGTGCCTGGTTGTACCCAGCTGTCCATTTGAGACCCCTAAGGTGTTTAATGCTTCTAGCACCTTTCATTCAGCATGCCTAAGCACTTTGTGAAGTTAAATTGAGTGTTTGATTCATTTGGCAAAGTCCCGTTTCAAGCATTTGTCAAATTTACAATTTTGCCCAAAGTGTCAAACAGCGACAGGAGGATGTGTTTGCATTGGAATATCTCATACTCAGAATTGTTTCAAGACTTACCACTTTGGGAGTATCTAATATCTATACCTGAGAACCTATGTTTCAAATTTTGAGTTGTTTTGAGTCCGTTTGAATAGGTTTTGAATCCCTCAAAGTTGGTTAGTTACTGTTTTCATGCTTTTGCACTTTGCACACATTTTCGAGAAGCCTTGTTTGACGTGCTATAACTTTGACCCAATTGAATAAAATGATAAATTTACTTTTGCATTGCATGGTTGACGTTAGAGACTTCTTATGTTTAAATTTTTAAGTCTTGACGAATTCGTTTGATCAGTTTTCAAACGCGATTCCAAACACAATTTATGACTTTTTATTGGTGTCAGCACTTGCAGATTTATCAGTACCCCTGTTCATGGCGTTATAACTTGAAATCTGTGATTTTCAAGATCAAATGGTTTGTTCCCCTGTATTGTCCACTAAAAATACTACAAGTGTGCTAGTTTTTAGAACTTGATGAATCCGTCTTCACACTTTACCAAGGTCATTTCATTCACAAAAAATGATATTTTACTGATGTCCTATGTCCTGCAAATCTAGGTAGCCTACTTTGAACATCCCCCATTTCTGCCCAGTTATTCGTCATAAGCCTAAATCGCAGATTTGTATTGTCCTCATGACAGAGAACCAACACCTCCAAGAATAGCATACCTTATTTCCAGAACTAAAGGAGATGGGCAGAGGATGAGAAGGACTTTACAGGCTCTTTATCATCTGCAAAATCATTATTTGTTGCATTTAGATCTTGAGGCCCCTCCAAGGGAAAGGATTGAGCTAGAAAAATATGTAAAAACTGAGCCTACATTCATGGAAGCAAACAATGTTCATGTTGTAGGTAAGGCTAATCTTGTTACATATAAAGGACCGACTATGATAGCTTCTACAGTGCATGTTGTGGCAATTCTACTAAAACAAAGTAAAGAATGGGATAGGTTTATCAACCTCAGTGCATTTGATTATCCACTGGTTACACAAGATGATTTACTTCATGTCTTCTCTTACTTGCCAAAAGACCTAAATTTCATTGAGCACACAAGTGATATTGGATGGAAATTGTATCAAAGAGCTAAACCTATCATTGTAGACCCAGGGTTGTACCAGTCAAAAAAAAAAATCGGACATATTTTGGGTTACTCAACATCGGTCCATTCTGACTGCATTCAAGTTGTTTACAGGTTAAGCATGGGTGGTTTTGACACGTAATTTTTTGGAATTCTGTATATGGGGTTGGGACAATCTCCCTCGAACAGTGCTAATGTATTATACAAACTTCATCTCATCACTAGAAGGCTATTTTCACACTGTTACTTGCAATTCTCAGGAGTTCCAAAATACAACCATCAATCATGATTTGCACTTAATAAAGTAGGATACTCCACCCAAGCAACATCCCATAGTCCTGTCCTCTGAACATTTCGATGAAATGGTGCAAAATGGTGCTCCATTTTCTCGTAAATTTCCCAAGGATGATCCAGTTCTAGATAGAATAAACAAAGATCTCTTGGGTCATTCTAATGGGCAATACACACTTGGGGGATGGTGTATGGGGACAGACAACAGAGATCCATGTCAAGTGAGAGGCGATCCAACAATCCTTAAACCTGGGCTTGGTTCCAAAAGACTAGAAGGCTTATTGGTGAAATTGCTTGCTCCTAAAAATATTCGTGATAAGCAATGCAAGTAACCCGTCTACTAAAAGGTGTTGCAAGGGATTATTAAGCTAAAACGTCTCCTAATTCAGAAGAAAATGCCCATAGCAAGTGAGGAGCATTGGCAGTCAGTGCCAAAGAAACAAGCTCTCATGCACGCTGAAGAAAACCATCACAAAGTGACCTCGCACAAGAAGCACAAAGCATCTGCAGGGAAGACAAGTCATATTTAAATCCCACATTGAGTGGGAAATAGGATTCTTAATACTTTAAATATGAATCAACTTAATATGTTGGTTGTATTGAGAAAGAGGCTTTTGGAAGCCATGATGCATGTCGGTCCCAGACAGATGTGTGGTGACGTCAGCAGGGTCCATGAGATAAAATTTTAACCGAAAACATAGCCAAAAAATGATGATGTCAGCACAATCGAAAAACCCAAGAATTTTGCTAGTCACTACCTCGCTAGCCAGAAAATCTTGGCAACTCTGGCTAGCGAAGTAGTGAGGTTGTCGAAAAAACATAAAAAATTGGCGAGATCCAAAATGTTGCATGGGTTCAATAGCAGTGTTGTCAGCGAATCGTATGTTGACAAGTGGCAGTGACAGAGTGATTGGGCAGTGATGTGGCGGGCAAATGGCAAAAGTGCACCAGATTGTGCCACATGGCAGATTTGACAATTCGTGTTATCTCGCTAACCAAAGTTGCTCACCGGTTAAGCATGGCAAAGTAGCGAGGAGATGACGCATGGCAAATGATGTAGATCAGTTGTCCAATCAGAGTGCACCATGTGGCATTGGTCAAACCTAGAGTTGACTCAAATTTGGAAGGGCTAGGAAAAATAAAATGATTTTAAAATTTTCATTTTAAAATTATTTTTCCAACAAACTGACGTGACATGCAGGGTCTTCTAAATTGAAATTTTTATTTCCTAAAGTTTAAACTTTAAACTTTTTGAAATTATTTTAAATACAGACCTAAACAATCTTAACCAGAGGAGTGTTTTTCAAATCAAGATTCTGGGCATTTCTGGAAGGCAAAGTATGCCTTATCATATATTGCTGGAATCGGGAGAAGACAAACTTTCCAATTCTGGAGTCAATTTTTGCACAGGTATCAATTAGTTTGAGCTACACAAGGTTTTCCATCAGGTACCTGAAACGCAATTATATTCATACTAGGAAGTTCAGTTTTGATTTTTTGTCAAGATAATGACCTGGATATGCATAAAAGATGGTAATAATGCAGTTGGGGTTGAATTGGTTACATTAAAATTAGTAAAAAATTCATAATTTCACCAAAATTGCATAAGGTTTTAGATATTTTAGATGCAAAATAATTTCATCATTAGGCAGAGATATTTCAAAGCAGTTGCAATGTAATGATGAAACAGAAAATCAAATCAGATGGGATGAAAGAAGAAAGAGGTTACTTAGTTGCACATGATTGAATTTCAAGTGGACACTTGTCATCTTAAGAACAGATCCGAGAATTCTTTCTCTTCTATATCTTTCTTTCTTTCTTTCATTATGGGGGTTCCAGTTTCTGGAAAGAAGAAGTTCATTGCTATGATACCATTAGGGATTCCAGTTTTTGCACTGTGAGACCATTGGTTCCAGTATTTTGACATGTTTCCATGACTATGACACCACTTTCTTCAGTAGAACTCTCATGCGAACAACATTATAGAGATAATATAGATAGTTCTGAGTTATTAGGTTGTTTCATGTTTCAATTTTATGCATCTAAATGTATAGTTTCAAGGAAATGAATACATATGAGCAACAATTTGACTAGTTTTGTTCTGGTTCTTGTCTCCTGTCTCAGCAATCTGTAAGTCTTATGTGGTTTTGGAACAAATATTTGAGACCCATTTGCATCCCTTTCAAGTTGTATGTTTGATGTATTTTTCTGTTGGACCAAAGGGCCAAGTAAATGCTCGATATGTTTAAACAAGGTTACTGGTTGTTTGAGAAGGATATTTTGGGAGAAAGAGACCTGAATAAACAATGATGTCTGAATCACAAGGTGGTTGGATAGATCTGATGTATGGGTATATAAGATATGTCCTAATGTCACAGATGTATGTTTTGAATTCATGGAATTGCCCAATGGATTAGGCACTGATCAGTTATAGGATCACTGGTTATACTGTTGCATTTTTTAGGTTTTGTTGAATCAACATCTTTAATCAAATGAATTTCCCTTTCATGTTGAAGAGCTATAAACAGAATGCCCTCACTCAGCTTATGAATTTCATTGTTTTGCATCTAGCTACTACAGATATATGTTATTTCATAAGTTATTAGGAGAAATAAGGGTTTCTATCTACTTTGTATTAGATTCAGGGATATGTTTTGCACTGGTATGGTATCAATTGAATCTCAGGTCTACCTGCCTAGGTTTTGCAGAGCCTGAAGAAGAAGAAGGGTCTAGCCTTATAGTTGGCCCAGTGTTTGAAGTGATATGTTGATGATGGGAGTTAGCTGCCCCTAGATGCATCAGTTTCTCATTGGGATAATTGAAAACCTTCCAGCATTTTCAAACACCAACATAGTTAACACAAGGTCTTGGAGAAGATGAAGAACAAGAAAATAGTGATGAGGAAGAGGAAGAAGAAGAAGGTGACAAGAGTAAAGCCCTAGTTGTTTTTACTCCACCAAGAAAGAAGGATCAAGGAACCAAAAAGAAGCCAAAAGTGACACCCCTCTTTTGTTCACCACCATCTAAGACACGGACCAGGGAAGCTACTAATGTTGAGCAATCTACAAAGAAAATTGTAGTAGAAACTATAGAGCTTAGTGCCCCTAAATCTAAAAAAAGGAGATTGGTCAAAGAACCACCCATAAGGAAAATAAAGTCTATTGAAGAGGTATGTCCATATCTAAGAAAAGCTTTAGGATTATCCAGCTTTAGATTTATCAAATATGATACACTAGATAATACTTGTAGAACCAAAGTTGAGGAGGCTATGATAGACATGATTGTAGATCAGAAGCTAGCTCTTAGTAAAATTAAGAAGAAGATATCCAAGCACTTATATGAGAGATTAGAAAGAAGGTGGTAGAAGGAAAAAGAAGAAGAGAAAAAGATAAGGAGTGACACATTAGTTAGAGTCATGCCTGATCTATGCCAAGATCAACAGGAAACATTTTTGGTAAAGTATAGGAGCACATTTGTTCCTATAATATAGAATATTTTTTAATTTACAAAATCAAATGGAAGTTGTAGAACAAAAAATTTAATTTCTTTGGAAAAGCATTTTTGAGGTATCAACTAAGGGAGCAGAGATAGAGAAAGAAATTGTGAACATCAAAGATGATTACGGAAGTAGAGAAAGTTTAGGTATGCCAAGTCTGCAAGGTAGCATGTCACTAGTACATGTTGACACCCATGACACTCTAGAGGTCAAGCAATCAAGGCTCATAAGTACTAAGATAGAAACAAAGGTAAAAGACACATGTATAGATAGGAAGACTATTTCAACTCCTCACATTGAGGAAACTAAAGAAGTAAGTAGAGTTAAACCGAGTACCATTGTTGTCTCTAGCACTTAAGCACAACATGAAACTCTCTCACCAACTCCCAAAGTAATGCCAAGTAGTAGCACTCCTTCACTGAGCAAGAGGAAAGCACTAAAGGATGCTTCACCATATATCAAAGTTAGTCTAGAAAAAATTATTGAGATTTCATAATTTGATTTAGCAAATCTCACCTTGGAAAAAACAATTTTGTTGCAAGTGGTTTTAGAGAAGAAGAAATGAAAGGAAGAGCTAAGAAGAGAGCATAAGAAAATGTAGGTACTCTATATTGTGAAAAACATTTTTGTTGATACTTTTTGATATTCAAAATTTTGATGAAGAAGCCCCAATCATTAGCCATCTTGTAAATATTGTTGAACAAGTGAATGTTAGTAATATGGAAAAAATGAAAAATTGATGGATTGTTTAGCTAGAAGATTTGAAAATAAGGTTGTGGATAAAGTGTATTTAACTATTACAAAGAAAAAAGTGCAATTACAAGAGAGTGTACAGGTTATTCAAGAATTTATTTAAAAAGTATAATATTTGTACAATATTTTGTTAGATGTGCCAAAATTCATAAATAATATTTAGGCACAAGTACACAAGATTCAAGTTGAGATGAAGAGATCCAAAAACATTATTTTCTAGTCACCAAGTTCTACTATTGATCATTTCAATAATTTCATGAATGCTCAAGGCACATTGGCCAAGCTTTAGACAAATGAAAATAACATGAGATCAAAATTGATCTCTATTCAACTGATTTCAATACCTGTTATAGAGGTCATGCAAAGGGAGCTACAATCTTTCCAAGATCTTATCAAAGAAGATCACAATCTTTTAGTGGATGGTAGCTTAATTTACTTGGCTCTAAGAATACATCTACAAAATCACATTTTGGAAGTAGCAAGAACCACATGGGATCATGCATTGACCATGATTACCCATATTCATAAGACATCCATTGATAAATATGGATTTCTTCCACCCATTTAATCCCAATAGCAACGACATGCTTGTTAAAAAAATATGGATGAAATAGATATTTTTGAAGGTGGAAATAAATTTGTTGTATATTGTTTATTCATTATTCATTTTTGTAAAATCCATAAGGCTTAGGGGGAGAACTTGTTGGAAATCTAATTGAAAAGCTCATTGATGAAGATCAAAGAGGGAGATTATTGCAAAGAAGAAAGTTTGTTGTTAACAGAATGTTTTCAATCATTGTTTTGTCATTGATGTCAAACCTGCTATTTGTAGGAATGACATTTTCTTATAAGATTCAAGTACTATCACTTAGTTGGTTGATGAAGAAGATTTGATTAACAAGATGTAACAAGAGTACCTAAGGGAAAGGTTGAGTTATAATGTTGTAATGAAATGCAAGGATCGGTTAAGACAATGGTTAAATGATGTATTAATAACATACCCAAAGATAAAGATGTTGGTCACACTTAGAAACATTGGAGGAATAAGTTGTAACAAGGTTGATTGCAAAGCTTAAACTAAGATCATTAATAAGTGCCGAGTAAGTTAGTTGAAGCCAATAAAATTCTTAGTTGGAGTTGAGTATCAAGAAATTCTAGTGTGTTCTGAGTGATCTTTAGGTGTTAAATGAAGTTTAGGTGTTGAGCATCAGAAAATCTTAGTTGGTGCCAAGTGATCTTCAAATGCTGAGCATCAGGAAAATACAGTTGATGTCGAGTAACACAATATGTGCCAAGCACCAGTATTTTAATAGTGCTGAGCTACTACATTATTTTAAATAATGAAGATTTTCCAAATCTAAGCCAACAAAGTGGTTGCCTTGAATTTTGTGAACTAGTTGGAAGATAAGCATGATGAGTTGGTGGCACAAAATTCTATGTAAACCATTTTTGGGTGAATTCAAGAGGATTATTCAAGAAGTTTCTAGAGGAAACAAAATATGGGTTAGATACAATGAATCCTACCTAATCCATATCAATTAAAATAAAAAGGAAGGAAGAATCGAGTAAGAAAAGGAACTCCAAGACTTCTATTTAAGGAGTCACAGACCAAGAAGAAAATGTTGTTGATGCTACTAGTACTAAAGAGCCAAATTATGAAGTGGTTAGAAGGGTGTCAAGGAGAAGACATCTAGAAGAAGAAAGAGCACAGACACTCTACTTCTACAAGTGCTCAAGAAGAGATGATTGCACTGGTACATTAAGCATGGAGACTCAAGGAGACTAAGCTTGAAAAGGAGGCCAAGCTGTTAGAGTTGCAGAGATTGAAGTCCAGGCAATAGTATGAGCTGAGAAGTGATCTGAGATCTACAAGTTAAGTTGTATGTTGTAGTCAAGTCAAAGATTTTCTAATAATCTCTAGCAATTGTATTAGATATGGTAATCCTATGGACTTAGATTCATTTAATAGCCATTTGTAAATCCTTTAATAGGGTGGCATTCCAAGTGAATGTTCTAAAGTCCTCTAACCAAGCCCACTTCTAATAGGGTGGTTAAATCCTCTAACAAGGTCACATTCAAAAATGTGTTGTAAGCCTTTAATAGGGTAGGCCTTTCATAGGGAATCACTTTAGAAGAGTGAGAATTGAGTAGCATGTTATTGGTGGTTTTTCCCAAATTGGGTTTCCATGTAAATCACTGTATAATGTGCTGATTTTTTATGTGTTATACTTGGATGTTGATTTACAGTAACTTGCTTATTACAAAAGTTAATGCTTGGATGAGTGAATGGTTGAATAGGCTCATTATAATTAGTGAAAAAGTTTGAATAGGACATTTGGACCTTGGATAACTGATCCACACCCCCCCCCCCCCCTCCCCTCCCACTTATTGTAAAGCATTTCTCATAGAACTCAATATTATATGTATTTGTAATGATGTAAATATGACAAAAAGTTTTTTTCCACTAATATCAAAGGGGATATTATTGGTATCTCTAATCATTATTGTTTGTCAGTGTCAAAAACTTAGTCATTTACAATGCAGAGTGAGACGGTCATCACTGCGATCGAACTACTCTATATAGGTTAAGTCATATACAAAAATACATATGTACTAAGCTCTATAGGATCCAAGTAAGTGTGGTCACTAAGTATTTTCAATGCAAGCTGAGCTTAATAGCGACTGAGCATTTTAGAGAACACATGTGTCAAGTTACATAGTATGTGCCAAGCACAATACATATCGAGAAACAATAATGTCAAGTATCAGAAAATAGTAAAGGCTGAGCAATGCAAAGATCTCATAAAATTCAAGAATGATATAGATTTTGAGTTAAATCATCTTCACGCCAACATGGAAGGAAAATTTAATATATGTAGAGGTTGTTATAGAGAATTTTATACATTTATGATGTGGATCACATATCCATATGTTGTATGATCAATGATTCAGATGAAGAGGCAAAATATGGAAGAATCTAGAAAACTCTTTACAAAACTCTTTAAATAGAGAATATCTTAACCTAGATTGTGTGAGAGAGAGTGTGTGATGAGTATCATAAGGTGGTGTGAACCAAGAGGAATGAAGTTAAAGATCAAGATTAGAGCAGAAATGAGTGAAAGTGCCATGTTATCTTTTAATAAAGAAAGTGACCTATTCAAAGAAGTGAAGAGGGAAACAAAATTATTATCAGATGAGAGGAGAGGATCAATTCATAAGGAGAAGATGCAAAATCATCTTATAGACCATATTGAGAGTTAGGTACTAAATTAGTTTTAACCAACTTGAATCAGCTTAAATTTCTTAATAGAGTGGTCTTAACAAATCTTTGTAAATCTCCTAATAGAGTACTTCCTTTTTTGAAAGTGTTAAATACTCTAACAAATTGAGACCTTATAGTCTCTTAAGGTTTTAACATGGCAGACCACTCATAGGGTAGACCATATGTTATTATCAAACATTATAACCATAATAGGTTAACTTTATTACTGTAGTAGTGAATATTTTTGGGTGTCATCCCCACCCCAATTTTACCTTCATCTTGGAGGGTTTGTTAGTAACAAATATTGAGTTATGTGTTTATTTTCATGCATTTAATAGATTATATTTACATGATTATGGTAATTTTATTACTACAAGTTTTATATGCAAAAGTTGATTGATGAATGATTGAATTGATCTCCATTAATCAACAATAGGTCTGCAATGTGCACTTATGCAAGAGCATAATGTGTTCCATGTTTACTATTGCACTAAATAATTCTTTTTTAAGTTCCCTCAATTCTACTCATTTTTCATCTATTTTCATTTGTCCAACTTAGTTACATTAGGTGTCATTGTGATTTCCTATATGTGATGTATGCCTTTTATGTGGGTTAAAATGGCATCCTTGTCATACTCCATTGAAGTAAAGATCACATCTAATATATTAACATTCAAGTTTCAAGGTATACCAAAGAAGTCTCAATTCATTGACAAGCATTCAGAAGTCTATGACATAGAATTGGAACACATAAACTAGAATTCATTCTTGGTCCTATGCAAGAAGTCATGGGAGAGATCATAGATGATCTCATCCTTGATTCTATGTGGGTTGGTAAACACATCCTCACATCTTGTATTAATACAATCCTCTAATTTGACTATGGTAGTCAATCACCACTTCATGCCTAAGGAGAAGGTAGCAAAAATAATTACTCAAAAAATCATCCTGGACATCCACCAAGATAACATTGAGAAGTTTTTCCACTTACCAATCATACATAAATATGAGAAGATAACTCATGATTTAGTGGGTAGGGGGTACTTACACATGAACAAGATGCCAAAGACTTGTTGCAAGATAAATGCCTTCTCTCAAGACCCCCTCCAAAAAGAAGAGATGGGTAAGTGGACATCACCTGTGGGTATATGATAGACAAAATTTTCTACTATATAGTCCTTCTATGAAGAATCATGGTTCTCCTTGTGAAAAGTCATTTGGAGACATGGATGGTCCAATTTATAGAGACTATAAAGAAGAGAGTCATCTAGATTGACTGGATCACCATTATCTGCAACTCTCTAGACAAGAAGCTCATTTCAGTGAAATTGGATCCTCAATTTTACATAAGCTCTTATGCGGTCTACTTGCTAGTAGCTCAACCAACCACTAATACATTTGAGTTCAATGTTTAACCTTTACTTTTGACCAAGACTTTTTGGCTTGATTGATTTTCTTTTGTTTATGAGCCTGACTTGTTTAAAATTTTGACCAATGTGCGCTCATAAACACAAAAAGGCTTAATGTCATTTGATATTATTTGGGTATTGTGGGTACGAGGATTGGAGGTTTGTGAAAGTGGGAGAATTTGGAAGTGAGTTACTTTTTGTTGGGGGTTCTTCAACATTGTCCCTTACCTTGACACTTTCTTTGAATTATTTGTTGCAAGTTCTTACACTACAATGGCATTTTGACACATTTTTGGGAAACATTAATCCTTTTTTATCCCCTAAACATGTATGTACTCCTTATATACTAATGTAATTTTGTCTTTCATTTCTCTATTTGGTATTTGACAACTCATTTTTATCTTTCATGCGACTAGGGTTCCATGGAAACATTCTTATCCATTCACTCATTTGAACAAAGGTTAATAATATAGCCTTTAGTAATAACCAAATCATAATCATCTAACCTTCACTAATAATATAGTGTCATTGAAATTAGGATATTTGAGTCTCAAACATTGCAATAAGAACATTTATGAATCCATGACACTAGTATAAAGACTTTGATGGTCTCAATCTAATTACCCAATCTTAGGTACAATCATGAAGAAGTAAAATAAAGGATCATAACTATCTTATTTTTACATTGCATTTGAATGCACCTTGATAGTTGAGATATTTTTTTTTGCTAAATTAACATATTTTTGAAATATGCTCTACACCCATCCTATTATCCAAGATCCATAGAACCTCTCATCTTGTGCAACATCTTCCATAAACCTCTAGTGTAATATACTCTATTTTTACTTGAATATATTACACTAATATCTTTATGGAACCCTTTTTTTAAATGTATTACTAAGTTCATCTTATATAAATTATCATGGCTTGCTGGACATAATAGTCTTCATCTAGTTTAATTCCTCTCCAACCCCATATCTTATGTTGTTGTTGATCTTTTGTCTAGCTATACACTTGTTCTCCTACTTCTCAATCCTACCATGATATTGTCCAAGGTTTTCTTGCTTCCTACAATTTAGGAGGACATTCATCTCTATGTTTCCATCATTACTATGTTTGTGCTCTTAATTTCAAGAGGAATCCTTCCATCTAAGGAAATCATTAATAAACAGTTGCATAAGAAAAAAAAAAATAGTTTCATGGTTACATTTTTCTCAAGGTTTCATAGGGATGGGGGTACTTGGGGTACTTAAGGTACTGGTATGGGTATGGGTATGACTATTCTTCATAATAGGGGATGGGGGTACTTGGGTTTTGTCAAAGTTTATTTTTAATTTTAATTTTATGTTTATAGAAAATATAAAATTATGAGTCATGAAAATGGTTTTCCAAAACAAGAATAGTAATAAAGTTTGCAAATGTAATGTATTATTTTCAATTTCAGATTTTCTATATGTTTGTAATAATAATTTATGATAAATATTTAGATTCATAATAGAGAAGACATACTTTAATCATGAACAAGATGATCATAAATCATAGGACAATGACATATTGCAAATTATAAAATTTTGGCTTGATTAGTGATAAAGTTTATTATTAATCAATACTGTGTCAAAGTTTCAAAGTATTTAGGTATTGAATTAAGCTTGATAAACAACAAGTTGATACACAAAAAAAAAACCCAAAAAAAAAAATCTTAATGAAGGTCCTTAGCTATGATTCTCTCCACTGAGTACCTAGTGTAATATGTATTTTAGATTCACATTACATGCTAATCAATCCAACTATCTTGAGTGATGTGAACAGATCCACTCTGTTAGTTTAGGCCACTATGCCCAAACTAAGCAATGGCTTCTCTTGAGCCTATAGGGTTGCTTCCTATCCCTATTCCTAAGAGAATACCTCCCAACTATCCTCTTTCTTAGAACATATTCACAACAATTGATATTTTCAACCTCTATCACTCCAAATCTTGAAATGAAGGAATTTTCCATTTACTCGAAAAAATAGGGCACAAAATCCAATGTAACATCTAGGTCTATCACTTGATCACCAATATGATGGTTCTTAACTCCTCTAACCATTGCAAGCTTAAACTCTTAGACCCAAATAATAGAGCTCTATTTCTTGCTAGCAAAACCTCAAATTTGACCTTCTCCTTTCATACCAAGAATCTCCACACCTTCCTCCTTCTAATCAAGAAGAAATTTGGGCCCAATGTATGTAACATGGATCCAAATCAAACAAATTTTGACCTTACTAGCCCATAGCTAGTTATCCTTTACTCTCCTATGGCATCCAAATCAAACAAATTTTGACCTTACTATTCCATAGCTAGGTATCCTTTACTCTCGTAGGGCATCATGAGAACCTTGAAAAACTTGCACATAAGACCTTTCAAAAACCATATATATAGATATTTAGGAGCCTATTTACATTATTTACAAATAAATCATAGGATCCATCATGTGGATGTTAGCATGAATGTAGAATTATGGGTAAGATGTCTTAAATCAATGGCATTAGATCTTCAATGCCAATCTTTAATGGATCTTAACATAGGAAGAGGCATGGATGAATGTGAATGGAGAAATCTTCAACAAGAGGGCTCCATAGAGATTGAATCTTTCAATATCTAACAATGGATCTCCTTGATGAATTTCATCTTGAATACTTGAATTTTTGAATCCTTGATAATGGATAATCCAAAATAATGTCTTCTCATGAAAAGTAGATAATAGATAGATGTCAAAACTTCATAGTAGGAGGCTTCCTTGTATAGTGATCTAGGGTACAAACTTCAAGAGAGGCTGACATTGGAGAATTAAATCCAAATTAAGATTAACTCCTATAAATTATCCTACCTTAAATTTAATTTAAGATTTTACCATGCTGAAACCCAAAACAACTAGCCTAGAAGCAGGAAAATGAAACTTTTTGAAATGCAGTATCCTGAAACATCTAAAACTTGAAATTTGGACCTAGGGTCAAGGTCAAGGTAAAATCTACCCTAGGTCATGTTTGAGGTCATCCTTGACCTAGGTCAGGGTCAAGGTTAACCTTGATCCTTTTGATCTTCATTGACCCAGAAAGTCAAATTTTTTAGTTTCTTAAAGAAATTTGTCAAAAAAAAGGCTAGAGATAGAGGAGAAAAGAAGAACAAGGGGAAACAACCAAATCTATGCAAAGACCTATTCAAGGCACTTGAGATGAACCCAAAACACTTATTTAGAGGGATATACAATCTTATCATGGAAGTTATTACATTTTAGGATGATACAATATTGAGCAGCCTAAATGTTTTCCTCTGATCGAAAACAAAGATATGGTATGCAGACTAAAGAAAGCTCTATATAGTTTGAAGCAAGGACCTAGAACCTAGTATGCAAGGTTGGAAAACTATTTGGCAAGCTTGGATTTGGTAAAGGTATGATATATTGTAACTTGTATGTGAAATAAATTGAGAATGGTTTGCTGATAATAGTAATATTTGTTGATGGCATCATATTTAGAGGTAATGATGAGGCAAGTGATAAGTTTGTTGAAGAAAGAAGAATGAGTTTGTAATGAGCATGATAGGAGAAATGAATTTTTCTTAGGATTATAGATTTTGTAGAATAGTGATGGTATTTTTATTTTACAAGCTAAGTACTTGAAATACTTGTTTGAGACATTTGTATTGGAAAGTTGTAAGCCTATTGGTACACCTATGATAACTAGTCACAAGTTATCTAGCAAAGATGAGACACCTACAATTGAGAAGAAGAACTATAGATCCATGATTGGAGGTTTGCAATATTTGACTCACACCAGACCAAATATAGCAAATGCAGTTGGGATTGTAGCTAGAGTTCAAGTTGATCCTAAGGAGTATCATTATGCAAAAGTAAAGAGGATATTTAGATATTTGAAAAGAACATCTGACTATGGAATTTGGTATGAAAGATTCAGTGATTTCACTTTATGTCTATATCTTGATGCAGATTAGGAAGGCAATATGGATGAAAGAAAGACCACAAGTGGTGGAGCATATTTCCTTAGAGGAAGATTGGCTTCTTGGCTCAGAAAGAAACAAAATTGTATTTCTCAGAGTACAACTAAGGTAGAGTATGTTGTAGTAGCAAATAATTGCAATCAAGTTAGTGGATGAAATAGATGCTAAAGGATATCATAATTGAGTTTGTAAAAACTATTATTATATACTGTGATAACACAAGTGAGTATGTCTAAGAATCTTGTATTGCATTCTAAGACTAAGCATATATCTATTAAGTATCATGTGTTGAGATAGAAAGCAACAGAAAAGGAGATCAAATTAGAGTATGAGTACTAAAGATAAGATTGTAGTTATCTTTACAAAGCCTTTACCTAAAGAGACATTTGATTAGTTGAGAGCTATGCTTGGGGTTATGTCATTGCCTAGTTCTGAGTAGATGATGTAGTGAGTGCATCAGTGTAGTAGTATAGAGCACTATTTTTAGATTTGATTGAATGTTGATGCTTCCCATATGGGGGAGTATCTGTGATGAGTTGAATCATTGAGGAATCTTGGTATTTGATCTTGAACAATGTCTTTAGACACTTGAGATGGTTGAAGACTTGGAGTGGTTAATTGACATAATGAGGAATTTTTCATCGATGTTAATGGGGGAGAGAATATGTATGAAAAACATCTCCTAAGTATATATAGGGGAGATATGTACATGAATGGGGGAGAGATAGTTATTAGGGAGATTTAGAAAGATTCATGTAAAGAAGGAGGAATATTGGAGAACCTTGGTATATGGTGAGTTGCTTACTGTGGACAACTATTTTTTATCCTAATAAAGGAGAATAGAGAAGTGTTCCAAAAGATTTTAGATTTGATTGATGAAGAGGATTTGAGAAGATGAGAATAGTAGTAGTAGCAGCAGTAGAGTACTATTTTGGTATTTTTCATCTTTGTTTCCATTAATTCCAAAGGGGGGTATTTTTAGCATGAATGTCGATGATACTACATTGGGGGAGTACCTCAAGCATTGGAGAGTATTGATATGTTGCATTCATGACCATGTTTTTCATTGATGTCAACATAGCAACAAGTCTATGGAGACTAGCAAAGTAACAAAGAGAGATCTTAGATGTATGGACAATGTTTTTCTTATCTGATGATGCACATTCATGAACATGTTTAGTAAAATGTCCAAATGATGAGCTTCAATGCACAAAATGTTAGATTGTGGTGACTAATTAGGGAAGTATTGTAGATACTCCATAATTCCTCAGGGGATTGGGGGTTGGGCCTAGCCTCAAGCAGGGGTTTGGGTGTGGCAACCCCCAATAGAGTTGGGTTCGTTAGGCATTGGCTATCTAGGAGTTTGGGAGTAAAGCCCCCAAAGAAAAGAAATTTGGCCCTATTTTATCAAGATTTTGGGCCATCATGTAATTATTAATTATAACTGTGAAGTAGTAAAAATACATGTATAGAAGGGCTTAGGGTTAGGGATTGTTTCAGTGTGGTGATGCAAAAATTGGTTCTTGTGGTAGTATTGAGTTGCAAGGGATTACAGATTGTAATCAAGTTGTAATCATTATATTGTAATAATATTAGACTTGTTGTTTAGTGGACATAGCCCAGGTATTGGGTGAACCATGTTAAATCTTGGTGTCTTGTGTTCTTTTCTGTGTGATCTATTATTTTTTGATATTGTTTATATTTGCATGTAATTGTTATTTCTATTTGTGGTTTAATTCTAATACAAAACATAAGTCAAAGATGTATTGAAATTGTACCTAATTTATAGAGAGAAGTTTAGAGATACAATACTTGGAAAGCAGTTTCTAATGTCTATATTATATCTTTCATCTAAGATGTAAAGAGAAGATGCATGGTCAGATAGTAATAGAGGATAGTTGGATGATGATGTTAGTGGATGCATAATCCCTAGTATCACACATGTGAATTTTTGTATAGACTATGAGCCAACAGTGCTATTGTAATTGTAATTAATTAATTATTTGAGTGTAATTAATTGGGAAAGCCTCAAGGTTGAATCAAGGAATTATTTTGAGGATATGGTATAAATGAAAGAAGATTTTCTTGTTTTTAATGTGTCATAATAATTTTATGAAGTGTGAATTTTGAAAAGGAGTAGAGTGTTTATTGAATGCGAGCAATCCAAGAGATTATTAGTTGTGATTTTTGTGATCTAGTTACAAGATTAGAATAAATAGAGGTCCAATTGATAGAACATAGGAAGGAAGTACTATTCATTTTTATTATTCTACAAGGAATAATATAGAGATCATTTGGACAATGGGTTCATTGGTCTTTCCCTTAAAGTTGTTTGGGTAGTGGATCCAGCTATCTTGTAGAACTCCTAATAGGGTTGGAATCCCCTAATTAGGATTCAAATTCTCCCTACAAGGACTAATATATACTGAATGTTGTTATTTTTAGTCTCAAATTAGTTTTGACAATTGAATGTCAACACACTTAACCAATTCTCAAGATGATGTCAAGTATAATATAGATGCCAAGCTATAGTATATGTTGAGCCAAATATTCAATAGGTGTCAAGTGAACTATAGCTATTGAGAAAAGTATTAAGTGTTGAGTGATAAGTGATGCTGAGTCACTATAGGTGTCAAGAAAAGTATAGATGCCAAGTGAAACAAAATTACTATAGGAGCTAAGTGAGACAAAATTCCTATATGTGTCGAGCATCAGCAATTAGTAAGTGTCGACTAACACAAAATCAGCATATGAGTTTGTGTCTTCACAAACTCAAATCTAAACCATTATTTATTTGACTTAGGATGAATCTCGAAGGATCTTGAAGATAAGACCAAATATTTTGCATTACCTATGTAATTAGCATGCAACCAATAAGAAAAATGGAGAAAGCATGCAACTAATAGGAAAAGTGAAAGAATTGAGTGGGAAAGGAAGAATGAATATTGATTGTAGATTCATACCTAATCCTAAGTCTTCAAATCCTTTAAAAGGAGGATGAAACCCCATTGTGTGTGCACATGAGTAAGAGTTTATGGGAGAATTTGAGCAAAGTGCAGAGGGGTGTAAAGACTTAAAAAGTAGAACAAAATTGTAGATTCCAGTTCATCAAAGAACAGAGTATTAGAACTTTGAGAAGAGACATATCAAATCAAGGAAGGATCAAAATTTTGAGAAGAGCTATATCAGATCAAGGAAGGATCAGAATAGATAGAGGAGAATAGGGATCTAGAATTGGCAATTGAAGATTGCAAGTCATCAAGTCAAGACTTTCTAATACTCTTTATCCATTGTATTAGGAATGAAAATACTATGATGATAGGTTGGTTTAATAGCCATGTTGTAATCCTTTAAACAAGGTGCTAAATCCTTTAACAAGGTAACATTCCAAGTGAGTGTTTGTAAATCCTCTAACCAGGTCACTTTAAATAGGGTGTAAAGTCTTTAATAGGATAGGCCTTTCATAGGGTAGACCATTGGAAGTGGTCAAACTTTGTAACCTTAAATAGTTATATATTGATGCAGTGATACTTTGTGGGTGTCATCCCCACCCCAGTTTTACCTTCTCATTTTGGAGGGTTTTTGGGTTACCAAAATCTTGTGTTATCTATTTTCAAGCATGTCTTTACTTTCATGTTTATTAGATGAATTAGATGCATGTGAATGATTTCAGCTAAAAAGTTTTTAGAGATTAAAAATTATTACTTCTAATTCACCCACCCCCCCCCCCCCCCCCCCCCCACACCTCAGAAGTGAATCTTCTCACTTGTAAATTCCAACAATTGGTATCAGAACCAAGTTATCACAAGGAGAAGCATTATAGCTTGGAGAAAAGATTTGGAAATTGAAGATTACAAACTTGGGAAGGTTATAGAAAATTAGGTGATTGATATACAACTTGCTTTACATACTTTGGAAGAAGCCAGCGAAGAACTAAGAAAATATCTAAAGAGAAGAAGAGAGATTGCCATAGCTTAGAATGATACACAATACAAGGAGATTTACACCTCAAAATTGTTTGCAAATGGAGATTCCAAAGAGTTTGATGCAGCAATAGAAGACCTAATGGAGAAGAATAGAGCTCAAGCAGAAGAAATTAGAACTGTCAAGATTGAACAAGAATCAAAAGCCATGATGCTTTGTGAGGTGACTAAACAGAAGAAAAGAGCCATTGAAGATAAGGTCATGCTAGAGGATGACAAGAGAAATCTTTCCAATAGACTAGAAGAAAAGTCAATTGAACTTGTAAGAATTTGAAACATGCAGCTAGACATCCTAAGCCAAATGATTAATGCACATCATAAACTGATTGTCAAGGGCATTGAGATCTCCACACTGAAGATGCAAAATGACCTGAAAAGAGAGAAGGAGATTGCAGAGAGCTTCAAAAAACCAAATGAGGTCATTAAGTACTTTGAGCAGCTACTGGAATCACCAAGGGCTAGCAATGATACTTCAGGATTAGGATACACTAGCATTGAAAAAGGAGAGTCATCCAAGACTACATAAGAAAAAAGTAACAAAGGTAAGAACACTAAACCTACTTGTAATTTTTGTGGCAAAAAAGGACATACCTCTAATGTGTGCAAGAGCAAGAATGACCATCAGCATGACAAACCTAAGAATGTGGGTCACTATCATAAGTGCAACAAGCAAGGACATCAAGCACATGACTATAGGACTAGGACTATCAAAACACCAAGATTTGAAGGTCACTGCTACAATTGCAAGAAGTATGGACATAGAGCTTTTGAGCATAGATCAAAGCCTATGTGGACACCTAATCAACCAACAAGGGAAAACAATCATGGACATCACTGCAATTGGGACTACAACACTAGGTATAGATTTCATTACTGTCAAGAATATGGACACATTCCTGAAAATCACATAAGAACATATTTCAATGGAAACTACAGCAAATGGTTAAGTCAAATCACATGTTTTAGTTGTTTGAAGATTGGTCATATTAGCAGGAATTGCCTAACAAGGTCAAAGGTACCCAATTCAAAGATCAACAAAGGAAAAGAGAAGGTGGATTTTGAACACATTAGAGGAGAAATGAATAAGACATGGAAGAAAAAAAATGAGAGTAGTACATCAAATGAAGGGATCACTTGGTCACACTTCAACCAACTAAGCAAAAGAAGGCATTTGGAACTGATTTACAAAGCTTTATCATACATTAGTTCCTAAACAAGAAAGTACTAAAAGGAAGAGATCAAAATAAATAGAGATGCAAAGTTAAATTCTCAAGATTTCATAAGTATTGTAGAGTTGTCGTCAAATGCCAATTAAAATTCCAATACAAGCAGAGTTGATTGCTAAAGTCAGTAGAAGCCAAATGATTAATTGCAGTTGAGTTGGTAGTGGAAGCCAATTGAAGTTGAGTGAGGGAAACTTTAGTGGATGCTAAGTGTTTGAAAATCAATGGAAGCCAAGTAATGAAGAAATGCTTAAGAAGCTGAGTTGACAACTGTAAATGCACTAAGCATTAAATGCTATAAAAATAGGGTATATTTTCACTCCTTGAATCATTTTTCTTCATCGTGAATGAAGAACAAAGATGAAGAAGAGTGTAGAATAATTTTAAAGTAGAGAATCCATCATTTGAGAAGATTTCAACAGTGATTTAGCACAATTTCATTTATTCAAGTTATTTACACTAGTGCTAAGATACACAATTTTAAATTTCTTCATTATTAAAACCCTAGCTAGCACAAATGGCCTCTAGTTCTAGGAAACCATAGGAGAAAGAGCAATTTGAGGTTCAACTAGTGTCAAACAAAGTAAAACAACCTAATTTTTGGCCAATCCCAAAAGTGGCATACAAAATGATCCAGCCAGAGCCTTGTCTATTATACCTCCTAAGGTAGTTATGGTCCAAGATGTTAGAAGGTGTTATAACTACAAAATTGGAGCCATAGGTGATATGGAGATAAGGGAAGCCTATGAAAAATTGTGTGAAAATGGAGTCTTGAAAGAAGAATATCAAATCATTAGGAAGAAGGGTTTGATGTATGCCCTAGAATTTCCCACAGTTTTCAAAACTAAATGGATCATGATAGTGCTCAGCAAGATTCATGATGGAATTTTATGGTTGGAGGATGATCCATTAAAAATTTCAAAAAGTATTGTACATAGATTAATAGGGTATCCAACCCTAGATTAGCCAAAAACCCTTAGAAGTGATTCCAAGGAAACAATTGAAAAGAACATAGGTGCTAAATGGAATAAGAGAGGAATGAAAATAGACAATATCCAAGACCCTCTTGTTGACTTTGTTGTTAGAGTTATTTCTCACAAATTTGATCAATCTAGCAAACTTAATAGTGTACCATGCATTTGTAGTGGATGTTCGTTACAAATTAGTGAAAAAGGATCATACGTATGATCTTGCAGAATTATAATTATAACAAATCAATGTGAACTTAGCAGCTATAAGGAGAACCAAGGGAGCACAATGCAAGTTTGGTGCAATTTTGATTTGCATATTTTTCTATGTACAGAATGAATTTCCTTCCTTTGGTAAAGTAAGCTAGATAACCAATAGGACTATAATAGCTCAAGTGAATGAATATATAGAACAAATGGGAGCTAACTTTGAAACCATTATGACAAGTTATTTTGAAGATTTTAAGAAGTCCATGAAATAGAGGCTGAGGATACCTATTTCATTGGTAGAACAACATGTAAATGATGTATGCTTTCTTGTAGATATTGACTATACTTACATGCAAGCAACAATACCAAGGGTTAGATTGTTAAGACCTCTTGGCTATGAGATAAACATAGATGAGGCATCTGTAGCTATAACTACATTATTAGCAGAGGAAGTAGACAAGAGTGCACCACATTTTGTTACTTATGATGTGGTGAGGTCAAAGGTGGATATGGAGTTTAAGACTACCTCCACATTAAAGAAAAATGACAAACTAGTAAATAAACTTAAAGCCAAATTTGGTGAGGGCACTGTAGAAGAAGATGATGATGAAGAAGCTAAAGATGATGAAGAAGAACAAGGATAGGAGACACTTGCACTAAACCAAGGCATGGCTGACAATGTAGAAGAAGAAGAAGGTTTCAAGCAAGAAGCACCCAAGGCTGAACCTAAGAAGAGAAAAGAACAAGAATAGCTTTTTGCACAACCCAAAGGGAACAAGAAAGCAATAGAGTTGAGCCCAGCCAAGCCAACTGCAAGGGCAAACACTAGGGCAACAAAAAAAGTGGCAAAGGAATAGGAAAATTAGAAAGCCACAAAGCAAGGAGGGCCAGAACAAAAGAAAAGAAGAAAATATGTTGCACCCCTAGAATTAGATGAAGAGAAGACAAAATTTGACAATGATCAATTCAGAGTGGTAAGACATTCCACTAAATCTAATTTGGAAAATGTCTGTGATAATATTAGAGATAATGTAGATTTAGCTAGTTTAAAGACCATTGATTTTAATAAATTTTCAAGAGAAGAAAAAAATATAGTGGAAGAGTCTATCTACACTATGATGGCCAAGTTCAAGACTACCCCACTTGAACTTGACAATTCTATGCCGAAGGAGCTAAGCTCCATTGTAGAGAATAAATGCAATTACTGCCTAAATATGGAGAAGGAAATAAGGGAGTCAACATTGGCTTGTGTGATGCCATACCTTACAAAAGGTAAAACAAGTAAGGTGAGTAAGAAATATGGGAGAAAATTTGAACCCAAGTACAAATCCTTTAGTATTTTATAGAATAAAATAGAAGATGTTGTAAAGAAATCTACACAAATGTGGAAATTGGTTTATGGATTAAAAACTATCAAGGAAGGGCAAGAAGATCCCTTTAAGGGAATAAATTATGAAGAACAAGAGGATAATGAAAAGGAAGAAGGAGAGAAAGAAAAAGAAAAATAAATAGTGGAGAAAGAGACACATAAAGGTGATGAGGCAACAACTAAGGAGCAATAGCAAGAATAGAGTGTCCAAGATATCCAATTGCCACCACCAAGTCCTCCACATACAACACCTACATCTCCAGAAACTATAATTGTCAAGGATTTTCCTAACACCTTAGGTCAAAACATCAATCCACTAACTACAAAAGATCTCAAAAAGATCCTTCACCAAACAACACTGCAATCACAATTGTGTACAAATCCTATTTTGGTGAGTGTAGAAGAGTTACAAAAAGTTGTAGCAAAAATTACCAAGGAGAAGTTGGAAAAACAAGAAACACCTTTACAATCTCCCACATTAATAGATGATCAACCAAAAGAGCAAGTAGCATAAGACACAACTGCTAAGGTTGAACTTAGTGATAGTAACAATAACTGCCAAGGAGTTAGCAAAGGAGTAGATAGGACAAAATATTTCTATAGCACAAAGCCAAGGTGCACCTCCTCAAATCATTTTCATTGATCAAATTAGAAGAGAAGAAGACAAGGAAGAGGAGAAAACCCCCAAGGAAAGAGAGAAAGAGGAAATATAGACACTGGTTAATCTACCTACTATGGGGACTCCTACCAAATAGCCAAGCACTGATATAGTACCATTGCAAGTTTTTACACTAGGCTCAAGCTTCACCAAGGTAGCAAGGGTACTTCACTATGGAGACCCTACACTTGATGAAGAAATAGTCATACCAAGTTATGACTTTAAAAAAATGAACCTAGCACAAATAAATGAAGTGCAAGAGGCACTGGAGAGAAGGAAGAAGCATGAGATACTCAAAAAGGAGTATAGACAGAGGCAAGCATTAGTATAAATCAAAGACATCTTCCTTGATGCATTTAGCTTGCTAGTACTTGATGAAACAAAGCCCAACATGGAGCAATTGTTGAACATAGTGGACTAGGTAAAAAATGAAGACCTTGATACTAATGTCAAATTATTAGAATGGTCTGAAAAGAAATTTCAAATGGAGGTTAATGAGAAGATATCCAATGAGATGGCACTGTCACAAGTTGAACTGGCCAAAAAGGTTGAGAAAGTTAAAATAGTACTTGAGAACATATTCTCATTGTACTCCAAATTGTGTGATTCATCATATTTCACACATGAAACTAGCCAGAGAATACTGAGCTTGGAGAGGAACCTTATGATATCTAGCACACGGCTACCTAAGGATCCAACTCAAAGTGAGAAGCATTTTTCCACAATGCTTCACACTCAAAAGGAACTAGCTATATTAATAGCAAAAGAGGCTAATTTCAAAGCCAAACTAATACAAATTCAATCTACAATCACCTCACATCTAAAAGTACTACATAAAGAAGTAGCCTATGTAGAAAATGTTTTATAGAAATACCCTAATCTTTCTACATTAGAAGGCCTTGTACATCTTGCAACAGAGACAACCATCCATCTCAAAGCACTAGAAATTTCCTTAGATAAATGGGATCATTCTCTAAAGATGATAATGGAGGTAAATAAAATATATTTGGCTAAATATTCCATTCATTCTTAGGACCCTTTGATATAAGTGTCAAAAAGGGGGACATATTCATGTAAGGGGGAGATATAATAAAGATAGGAAATGATAAGAATGGATTGTGTAAATAAAGGGATTAATACTCAAAGGGGGAGAGATTCAAATTTTGAAGAGAGATAAGGAAATAAAGCCAAAAGGAGAATAAAAATTAAAAGAAGATGTGAAAGGGGGAGCAGAAACAAAGGGGGAGTACAAATAGACAAGAAACAAGGTACACAGAAATAGAGGCAAATGAATGATAAATCAGATAATGGAACCAACATGAGACAAATTCAGCTTAAGGGAACTTTTGGTTACAGAAATGGCACATCAGCTCAGAGGGAGTTACAAGTTTTTGAGGTATAAAGTCTTCTACAAAATTTTGAACAAGTTTTCAAAGCTTTGTATATATGTCAAATAGAATGTGTAGTATACTCATACAAACCAAACTCATAATGCTTAAGTATAGTATTTTTGCCACTCATCAAAGAGGGAGATTGTTAGTCTCAAATTGGTTTTGACAATTGAGTGTCAACACACTTAACCAATTCTCAAGATGATACCAAGTATAATATAGATATTGAGCTATAGTATGTGCCAAGCCAAATATTCAATAGGTACTGAGTGAACTATAGCTACCAAGAAAAGTATCAAGTTTTGAGCGATAAATGATGCTGAGTCACTATAGGTGTCGAGCAAAGTATAGATACTGAGAAAAATAGAATTACTATAGGAGCTAAGTGAGACAAAATTCCTATATGTGTCAAGCATTAGAAATTAGTAAGTTTTGAGTAACATAGAATCAGCATATGTAAACCATTTTTGAGCTGACTCAAGATGAATCTCAAAGGTTCTTGAAGACAAGATCAAATCTTTTTCATTACCTATGTAATCAGCATGCATCCAATAAGAAAAATGGAGAAAACATGCAACCAATAGGAAAAGTGAAAGAATTGAGTGGGAAAGGAAGAATGAATATTGATCATAGATTCATACCTAATCCTAAGTTTTTGAAGCTGTTAAAAGGAAGATGAAACCCCATTGTGTGTGTGCATGAGTAAGAGTTTATGGGAGAATGCTAGTGAAGTGCAAAGGGGTGTAAAGACTTAAAAAGAAGAACAACATTGTAGAATTTAGTTGATCAAAGAATAGAGTATCAGAAATTTGAGAAGAGACATATTAGATCAAGGAAGGATCAAAATTTTAACAAGAGACATATCAGATCAAGGAAGGATCAGAACAGACAGAGCAAACTAGTGATCTCAAATCAACAATTAAAGATTGTAAGTCAGGTCAAGACTTTCTAATACTCTCTATCCATTGTATTAGGAATAAAAATCCTATGATGATAGGTTGGTTTAATAGCCATGTTGTAAGCCTTTAAACAAGGTGCTAAATCCTTTAACAGGGTAACATTCCAAGTGAGTGTTTTTAAATCCTCTAACCAATTCGCTTTGAATAGGATGTAAAGTCTTTGATAGGATAGGTCTTTCATAGAGAAGACCATTGGAAGTGGTCAAACTTTGTAACCTTAAATAGTTACATATTGTTGCAGTGATACTTTGTCAGTGTCATTCCCACCCCAGTTTTACCTTCTCATTTTGGAGAGTTTCTGGGTTACCAAAATCTTGTGTTATCTATTTTCATGCATGTCTTTACTTTCATGTTTATTAGATGAATTAGATGCAAATGAATGATTTCAGCTAAAAATAATTTAGAGGTTAAAAATTGTTACTTCTGATTCACACCCCCGCCCCCCAACCCCCCCCCCCCCCTCCCCTTCAAAAGTAAATCTTTCCACTTGTAAATTCCAATAGTTATAGACTCTTAACATGGTCCATCATTTAACAAGGAATATTTAAATATCAGTACATCATCTTGTGGGTACCATCCCCACCATGGTTTTTCCTCTTATCAAGGGTTTCGCTAGTTAACATATCTAGTGTTATTGTGTATGAGTATCTTGTTATGGTTTTTAATTATATTACTCATATGGTTAAGTTTTTTTTAAGTTCATAATTGTGATGTTAGTTGGATAACTGATTATATATACTAACAATAGATTCCTTGGTAAAGAAAAATATGTACAACCAACTCTGTCAAGGACAACGGATTGGTAAAACCAAAAAACATTATAGACAATGAAAAATTCAATGCCAAGATGCTAAACTAAAAGATTTTATTTAGTGTTCAATTCTCTTTCAAAACAAAACCTTTAATTGACCATATCAATCCATCAAAAAGGAAATAAGGCCATGTTTTATCACAGTCAAGCATAAATCACCCAAATCTTGCTACAATCCATACAAATTCTTCCTCTCAACCTATGCTTGGGATTGATAAGGTATTTTTCTCTCTTTTATAGATGTTTTTCCTATTGGGATAATGTTGTAACACCTAGGTTGTTAAGTTTTCCCTTAGAATGCAAAGTTGTCATGAGCAACTTTTGCAATTTTTACAAATATTTGGTTTTAGGACTTCAAACACCCCTAATATATTAAAGAAAGGTATAATATTTCCAAAGAGGACAATTTGACTCACTTCCACAAATTTTTACACCCTTTGATCATCCTTTGACCGAGATGGACCTATGCAAGAATCTTTGACTCAAATGCACAAAAACATCCTAAATGACCTTGCAACTTTTACAAACTTGTGAAATCAATCAAAACTATTGACCCAACACTAATGGAACTTTATTCTAGTGCTTAATTACACCATATATCATGCATAAAATGTAACATGTATATAAAACTATGAATTGAACAAAATCTAAAGAGATCTTTACTGTGGATAATTCTAGATTCAAAGCCTACTGTCTTGGCTTCATTTAGTCTAATCCAAATTTCCTTTCTTTAAATCATCCAGTATAATAGTTAATACAAGAAACTTACAATATTGGAACAATCACAACCTTGGCCTTAAATAGGCCTATAACATAATTTTTTATGCTTGTAATTGGTAACAATAGAATGATGATTTGATTCATGGTTATTTATGGTACTTGATCAATGGTGGCTGATTATTAATGTTGACATTATTGTTTTTCAATTGAAACATCGACATGGTGGTGTATTTTACTATGTTTACTTAATATTAACATAGTGGTCCATGAGCCTATTTGTTGTTGCATCTATGTGTTGGAAATGTAGTATAGACTGGGTGAGTAAGAGGGCGGTTGAATCAGGAACCAATAAAACTTATACTTTTAATTCACTAATTAAACCATTATCACATAATCTAATCTAATTGCATGCATGAAAGAATGAAAGAAATAAAACATTCATAACATTAGACACAATATTTGGTAACCCAGAAACTTTTCAAATAGAAAGTAAAACTAGGGTGGGGATGATACCCATTGGCTTTATTACTCTAGTATAAATTTATCTTGTTAAAGCTTACAATTTATCACTTCTGATGATCTACTTTGTCAGGAGCAATAAGGACTATTAGGTCCACCTTGTGAAAGTATTTACAACATACAATGAAGTATGCACTCTTTTAGGAGATTTGGAATGAGAATTTTAAGTTCGCCTTGTTAAAGGATTTGGTTGATGCACCTATTAGGATGAATTAGTGGCTGATCTCTGATCTGTAACTTGGTTTGCTAAATGAGATTCATTTGAATAACAATGATCACTTGACTGTGATAGATAAGTCTCTACTTTTCCTTATACTTCTTGTAGCCTTCTTTAATTTGCACTCATCTTCTTCTTTCTTCTTTGATATTATTTCTACATTGGAAATGAAAAGATATATACATATATATATAAACCAATCCAATAAATTACCCTCTAGAGTTAGCTACAATATTTAATTCAAACAATCTTCACAAAGTTAGCTCACTATTGTAACTCAGAATCTAAAGACCACTTAAGTGATGTTCTGACACTTGGCAACACTTGTCAACACTCAAAAAACTCTGGCACTTAGTCGATGTAAATTCTTAGTTCACATTCATCACTTGGGGTAATAGGAACTCGGTCAACACTAGATGACTCGGTGAACACTGAAGAACTCAATAGACTTAGTTGACACAGAATGGCCTAGTCAACACTACCTTTGTTCACTTCATTAACATTGCTAGCTTGGTAGAAACTATAGAGCTTGGTTAGCACTATACTTTGTCTCAGATGCTTAGTAGACATTATGAAGTTCAACATGAATTACAATCAGACTATTTGGCTCGGTAGCAATGTAACCAACTGACTAAGTGTTAAGTCATTAATAGAAAAATTATTTTACCATCAGGTCAACAATCTCCCCCTTTTTTATTAGTGACAAAATAACTTATCATACGAAAATACTAAATACTCAAAATGCATATCAAAACTCCCCTTATCAACATGTATAGGTCTATAACTCATTTTGGACTCGTGTCTATGTGTTGCTATTGCTCAATAACCTCTGACTCTATTTTTTGATTTTTCAAAAATGTTTTTGTAAACACATTTTTTGCTATGTATATACATAATTTATACTATACCTATATACCTCCTTTGTATATACAATTTTTCTTTATATATGATAAACATTCTACATTCCCCCTTTTTTGACAAAAATGCCAAAAGTGCATGACTACAAGGTAACACCAAAATGTGAAAGGAAATCACTATGTACTTCCAAAACTATGGACATTGACTTGTCCCAATTCTCTTGCAAAAATTTTGATGCATGTAAGGCTATCTAAACCTCTGCTAATAATTCCATCATCTCATCTTCTATAACGAAATTATTGTCATGGACTAATGCTTTTGAATTGCATCCATATTGGGAAGGATCATGTCCTATATTTCTACTAGTGTGACCCTTATCCTGGCTTTTTCCCTCAACAATTCTGCCTAAAGATCCCTCAGATATCTTATTTTTATAAAATGTGTAGATTTGTAGCTAGGATCAAGTGCCAACAAATGTGCACTTTCTATTGCATGTCAAAATATATCTTAGACAATCTCTCTTTTATTTCCTTAGTGAAGTTATATGTATTGCCCAATTTCACAAATAAGGAAACAACATTATTTATAGAATTTTCAAATGTAGCAAGAATAGTAGATAATTCTACTTGATCAATAGCTATCCTTTGTGCTACCTTCTCAAAAAAAATTTTCTCAAATTTTCTTTATGCCCTCTACAAAATTTTTTCTTGTCCATCCATTTCCTCATTATATCTGTGAACAATGTCAACAAGTTGATCCAAAATTGGTTGTTTATCATCAACCTCAATATTGAGTGCATCAACAAATATATTCTTGATATCTACAAGAACTTGATTTTTATTTTTCTTCTCCTTTCTAAGCTTTTCTATTTTTCCCTCTTCTTTCATAGCTCACCAAGGGTATCCATTTGATCAGGAGTTATATTGGTAAGATCCCAATCTAGCATTACAAATTCCTCCTCTTGATTAATATCTTTAATAGAGGCTTCTACTTCTTTACCATTTTCCTTATGAATAGTTGAAGAAATAATTTCCTAATATTTCTTCAAAACTTTAGTACTTGGTTGAGGCTTGACCTCAACTATCATTGCACTCATTGTAGATGTACTTGGTAAAGAAATAATAGATAAAGTAACAAGAATAGAAATAGTATCAATCATAAATATGATAGGAAAACTTACTGGAGTTGGGTATGACACTGATGTTGGGATGATTTGAGCATGTTTCTTAGTAGGTGAAGTGATGGAAACTTCACTCGTCATTACACTCATTAGTATTGCTCCATTAGTTAGTTGGGTGCTTGGTGAAGAAATTTTTACCTCAACTAACTTAGTATCTTCCTTCTCTAAGCTAGATTATATTAAGGATTTTCTTGGAAAGAGAGGGGGCGAGGCCATTACCTCTATTGCTATCTTTTTAGGATTTGAGTCTTCAATACTCTGCATTTTAGGAAGATCACCTCCTGATGCTTCTTGATCCTCTTCATCCTCTACATCATATCCTTCTAAATTGTCAAAATCATCAATTTCATCATCATTTATTTCTTCATCATCTTTCTTGACACCTTCTTCATCATCAATTTGCACAACTTGTTCACTAGGCTTGTGCAACCCATAGATATTCTTCCATTTTATAGTGTTATATTTCACAATAGATTCTATGTCCTTTGATAGGATCAGTAATGCATTGAATTTTGGTGTAAGCTTCTACTCATTTTTCTTCAATGATTCCATTACTTTTTTGTCTAATAGATTAGGCATAAGTTGCCTCAAACTCTATTCTCTAATGTCTTTTGCAACATTAAGTACATTCTCCCATACATGTGTAACACCTTCAAAATATTGTTAGGAACTTTCTTGGTCAGGTCATTTGGAAAGTATTTCCACTTTGCCATTTTTGCCACTAGGGCATCTTCTATTTGTTTCTTTTCCTCTACACTCCTATTGTCATAATTAAGAGACTTCAAAGATGTCATAGCTCCTCCTTCTTCTAGTCTTTTCAATCTTTCTACAAAGAGAGGGGCAATCTTTTGAAATATAACTTTATCTTATTCATCTACTTTATCATCATCACCTAACTTTAATTTCTTCCTTGATTTTAATGTTCTTGTAGTGAACACAATAGGGGAGGAATTTGTAAGTTTGTTGATTATGACCTTCCCTTTCTTCTTGGGAGGCTCCTCTTCTCCACATTCCTCTTCCTCTGCATTTTCTTCCTTCACTTCTTCTTCCTCAAGGTCATCTCATTTGCCTTCAGTTAGCATAAGAGGAGAATTGGAAGATTTTCTATCCTTAATTATTTTCTCCACTTTCTTTCTTCCTCTTTTCAAGGCTTGAGGTAGTTTGATTTCTAATGTAATTCTAACCTTTACTTCCTCATATGTGCCAAACTATGGTGCTTTGGGGTCTACTAGATCGTTAATGAGCACTTCAATTATATCCTTTGAGTCATCTATGTTAACCTCATATCCTAGAGGCTTAATCAATGCCACTATTGGCTTTACTCCCTAGATATTCACTTTATTGCAATCCACTAGAAAACAAATGTCCTACTCATAATCTTCTACTAATTTCTTAGGGATCCTATATCTACTTTTCATTTTTTCTTTGAAATTTTCAAAGTATGCATCCATTATAATTTCAAAATTGTCACCCATCTCTGCTATAAAATCATTAATCTAATACAAAAATGGGGTATCCTTCTTCTACACCACAATTCCTTTAGAAGGAAAGAAATTTTGCACATAAAAGAATGAAAAATTCAACAAAGATCTGAACTTGCTTGGATTTTTCTTTGAAATTTAGATGATGTCCATATTTTTACTAAATTGGTTCAACAACAACTCAGTAAGGTCAAAAGATAGGTTACTCTTCACCACCTTCTATGCTAGGTCGACAACTTCATAGGGAACATTGTTCAAATGGCTTGATCTATAAATCTTGTGTGCTATAACATGAATGAAAAGCTTTATCTACATGTTAGTAACTACATTCAATTTCATGTCTCTACAATCCCACTTGGTAAGAGTTCTCTTTGTCAATTCAACATGACATAGGGTTTTTGTGGTCTTTTCCTTGTTTAGAATTGGCAACCCTATTATGTATATAATCTTCTTTGTAATATGAATGGGATGGTCCAACCACAAATGCATGTCATGGACTTGGCTTAAGATAAACCTAACCCATTTCCCTTGTAAATCACTCACCATATGTAAGATATTTGTTAGAAATTTTGTCTGTAGATGCTTGTGCTCAGGTTTCAAGCTCCCATCCACACATAACTCATTGAATTCCTAGTTCATTTCTAGGGTTCCTAGATCTTGAATTGAAAAGTTGTAAAATAACTGAATATCATGAATAAGGAGCACCTTGTGAGGAATTCATGACTTCTCTCTAATGGGTTCAAGTCTTTTAGCAATTGTCAAACTTTGTTTGAATGCTATAGCTTTACAATAGATTCCTCTAACATCTCTAAACCGTTATTTACTTTGCTACAATAGGATGCCATTCTTCTTGGTAAAACTTCAAATATTTGAAAGAACTATGACAAAATTTCTATAAATTTCTCAAGGGCTCTAGAATGCTCTTCACTCTATTTCCTCTAAAAATTGTATCCAAACAATAACCTTCAATTCCCACTTTTAATGTAATTCCCTTCAAAATCACGACAAATGCATCCTACAATAGTTCACTTAGTGATAGGTTCTCCTCCACTTGGCTAAGTCTTTAACGCTCAAAAGATACCTTCAACTTGGTAAGAAATTCAAACTCAATAGAGTCATCAACTTGGTAGAGTGTTCAACTCAAAAAATTCTTTGACTCAACATGAACTCCAATCTTGCCATCTACATCATAACTCAGTGATCCTTGTGCATCTTAAATGCTAATATGGATCTTATGCTTGTTAACTAGAAATAATATGAGATATCTCCTTTTGAGTCATAGTTCCAGTAACATCCTTAAATAACTAGGTTGAAATGGGTGATCACCCAACTCATTGAATTGGTTGTCAACACTTTTATTTGCATCATTAGAAGATTTCCTTACCCATTGCTGCCTCATCTAACTTTTGATATTGTAAGCCTTTTCTTTCATTTCATCTTCAACTCATCCTCAGTTAATACAGTTCTTGTCAAGATGTCCAAGTTCTATACATACAAAACATTTCTTTGTAGTGTTTGTCTTCCTTGTGTGATGTTTTATGCAAGTTGCTTTAATGTGCTCGAACTCACCACAATAGTGACATTTGCACCATGTATTGTAATCCCAACCAAATATAGAATTGACAATTTGTTTTGCATTCTAGATATTTGTGTCCTTGTTTGTTGCAATTGTGACACTTTCCTTCAAACTTAGGTTTCTCTGTGCATTCACTTGTTCTATGTCCTGACTTTTTACAACTATAACACTTTCCAATGAACTTTGATTTACCATTGCTCCAACACTTTTTTGATGTATTTCCTACCTATCTACAATGATTGCAAGTAGGCCTTTTGTTCTTTTGAGCTCCTTGCTAAGATGATTCACCTTCTTCCTTGCATCCTAATCCAACTTTGCCTGTGTATAAATTGAGTTTCTTCATTCAATTGGTTCTGTTTTCATGAGATTTAGCCATCTTCTCATTGGTTTTCTTCTCTATACTAAGGTCATTTTGTAATATTTCATTCTCTATCCTCAAGTTGATAAGTTCTTGATTCATATCATTGAGTTGATCAATCAGATCTATTTGTTGAAGACATAATTGATGAGTTTAATTGTCCTTTTCTTCTATTTCTTCTTTGTCTTTGTCTTTTTTTTCCATGAATTCACACATTTTGACTGATTGAATTACATATTCTCTTTTCAACTTTCTGACTTCTTCATGAAGAGTAAGATTATTTTCAAGTAGATCTTTAATTGCTAAATTAGCTTCATCTAAACTACTTTCTTAACAAATATCTTTAATTCTTTCTTCAATATAGAGATTGTCATTCATCTATGCTACAAGATCTTTTCTTCTTTTTAGGGATTCAAAAAGCTTCTCCTTCATTCTCTAGAATTGATCCATGGCTAATTGCAGATTTAGTTTTTCATTTTCAATGGCTTTCTCTAGTGTATAGACTTCCATTGAATCTGATCTTTTCTCAAGCTACTAAACTTTTGTTGTGAGAATCAATGCTCTAATACCAATTTTTGGAAATGTAATATAAACTAGGTGACTAAGAGGGGGGTTGGGGGGGTGAATCAAGAACCTATAAAACTTATGCTTTTAATTCACCAATTAAACCACAACCACATAATCTGATCTACTTGTATGCATGAAAGAATGAAAGAATGAAAGAAATAAAATATTCATAATACTTGCAACAATATTTGGTAACCTAGAAACATTTCAAATAGAAATTAAAAATGGGGTGTTGATGATACCCACAAGCTTTATTATTGGTGTATAAAGTTATCTTGTTAATGCTTACAATTGATCACTTCTGATGATCTACCTTGTTAGGAGCACAAGGATTGTTAGGTCCACCTTTTGAAAAGATTTACAACATACAATGAAGTATGCAATCTATTAGGATATTTGAAATGAGACTGTTAAGTTCACCTTGTTAATGGATTTGACTGATGCACCTATTAGGATGAATCAGTGGCTGATCTCTTATCTATAACTTGGTTTGTTGAATGAGATTCCTTTCAATAACAATGATCACTAGACTACAATAGATAAGTCTCTACTTTTCCTTATACTCCTTGTAGCCTTATTTAATTCACATTCATCTATTTCTTCCTTCTTTGATATTATTTATTGAATAGAAAGAAAATAAGGTTTCCTTTCTTAACCCTAATTTTCAATGTGATGATCCAAATTGATTAAGCACAAGAGCATGATCAATGCAAAAATGGATTATGTGTTGACAAATAGGGAGAAAGGAGGTTATATAATATTTCTATTATGGGGGAGTATGTGCTTAAATTTTGAAATAGATAACAAAAAAATGCTGACCTTAAAATAAGATAAATCTGGAAAGTGTTATTTTTGATGTTTGTATGTAGTTTTTAGAAAATTTACTTGATCCATTCCAAACTAGAAATGTCGAGAAAAAGAAAACCCAAAAATATTTGGTCCTTTTGAAGGGAGGTCAACCTTGACCTACACTGCTCTAATGGATTTTTTCACTGAGCTCACAAGTTCAATTAAAAGGGTATCTGAATCTGCTCTTCAATTCATTGTTCCACACCTGTATCTGCAAGAAAAATGTTTTCTTTTTCTAGATGAGGGGTTTGCCTTAGTCAAACTCTGATTTGGAATCAACTTTATAAATAATGGAATTGAAATAGACAATGCTAGCAAGTAGTAGAATTAAATCTAACAATGAAGCTATGATACTTAATAGATAAGCAATTATATTTGAAATGTAAACAAGTATATTGATATGAAAGATTGAACATAACTTTAACAAATGTAAATCAAAACCTCCATGATTGTATCCTTAGAATCCACCTTTATAAAAGAATGAATAGATCTTGAAGATGAACAAAGGATCTTGAAGGAAGATCACACCACCATGATGGCTAGATCTAGGGTCTTGAATGATGAATCTTGACTACTTGAACCAAATCCCTTCAAAGGCTTGAATGCTTCAATTCTTGATCTTCAATGGAAAACTTGAATTATTGAATGAATGCTTGATAATATATCCTTATGAATAGTAAGTAGTCACTCACAGATCATAGTTATTCATGTGTGATAGATCCTTGATGTCAAAAGAAGGAAGAAGGTTTCCTTATATAGAGATCTAGGGTACTAACTCCTAGAGAAGGCTAACATGGGAGCATTAAATCCCATTTAACCTTAACCCCTAAGAATGTACCTAGATTAAATGTAATTTAAGAGTATACTATTCTGAAACTTGAGATTTTGAAGCTCCCAAAAATTAAAAAAGGGACCTAGGGTCAGGGACAAGGTCGATCCTGCCCCAGGTTAGGGTCGAGGTTGACCTTGACTAAGAAGGTCATCCTTGACCCAAAGGCCAAATTCCTTAGTTTCACAAAGTTCTTTATAAAAAATAGGCTGAAAATAAAGAGAGAGAAGTAGACTAGGGGGAAAACATCCAAATCCATGCAAAGGCCCATTCAAGCTGCTTGGCATGACCCAAAACCACTTACTTGGAGGGCTAAATGTTCTTAACATGGAATTTGTTCCATTTTAAGATGATAAATTTCTACACTATATATCAAAACAATCTTCACAAAGTCGGCTCACTACTATAAATCAAGTTCTTAGACCACTCAGGTGATGTTTTGACACTCAGAAACACTTTTCAACACTCAAAAAAATTTGGATCTTGGTTGATGTAGGTTCTCAGTTGATACTAATCACTTAGGGTAATAGGAACTCGGTTAGTACTAGATGACTCAAAAAACATTGAAGAACTCAGTAGACTTGGTTGACATTGAATGACTCAGTCAACACTACCTTTATTCACTTCATTAACATTGCCAACTTGGTAGACACTACAAAGCTCAGTTAACACTATACTCTTTCTCACATGCTTGGTAGACATTACAAAGATTGTCATGAACAACAATAAGATTGATTGACTTGGTAGCAATTGAAACACTTGGTTTGTACTGCTAGCAATATGATAAGCTTAGTAGCAATTGTAGAGCTTGGTAGCAATGTAACCAACTAACTACTAGTTAAGTCACCAATAGACAAATGATTTGACCATCTAGTCAACATTATGTACATATATATACATATATTTAAAATCATATATTCTTGTATAGATGAACCCAAAATGAATTCGAAGCCAACCCCTAAAAAAAATGAATGAATATCAAACCCAAATCAATACCCAAATCCAAACCAAAAACTTAGTGTTGAAAGGAGATTGTTGAAATGAAGAAGATTGATGAAACCTATCATGGAACAATTCCTATTTTTTCACTGATGTCAAACCTACTACTTGTTGGTAAGACAATTGCTTACTTTGATCTAAATGCTATCAATTGATTGATTGATGAAGAGGATTTGAAAAGAAAGGATAACAAGAGAACCTGGAGAAATATTGAGTTATATGGTGTATAAAAGGAGAACTAAGACCAAGAAAGACATTGATAATATAGTGTATTGTTTATCTACTTAAGGCTACACTGAAAGAATACTTGAGAAAAGACTAGAAGGAGGCTAAGTAAAGAAATGCGTTTGCCAAGTCTGACTAAGAAAATAGTGTAAGCCAAGAAAAGTTAGTACAGGCTAAGAAGAAAATTAGCTAAAGCCAAGCAGTAAGTTTAGTATGAGTTGAGCAAGAGAAATCTAGTTGGTGCCAAGTGAAGAAAGTTAGTATGTGTGAAGCATCGGTATAGGCTTAGTGGATGTTGAGCAACCTAGTGTTAGCTAAGCATCAGAAGACATTGTTTGCCAAGAAAATAGAGTGTTATTTTTGAGTGCCAGTAAAATGAGTTAGATCAAAGATTTAACAAATCTGAGCCAACAAAGATGATTTCTTGAATTGTGTGAAGCATGTGGAAGATTACTATGATGAGCTAGTAGCACAAAATTCAAGATAAATCTTTTTAAGGTGAATTCAAAATAGGATTTTGGAGAAATTTTATAGAAGGGAATAAAATATAAAGATGGGTAGATTCATTGAATCTTACCTAACTCTAGAATCAAAAATTGTGGTTAAGTAGGAAAATATCTAAGTTCTCTATTTATAGAGATAATAGGCTAGAAGAAATAGTTGACATGTATGAGAACCTAAGAAAGACAAGAAGATTGGGGTGTTGCTTCATATGGTGGATGAATAGAAGAGTTTATAGTTGGCATAAAAAGAAAGAAGGCTTAAGCTAATGAAATCTTGAAGGGTGAACATGTTCTTAGAGATGAAGAGGGTGAATTCCAAGTAGAATGGAGAACTGAATGTGAGATATGTAATCTACAAGTGAGTTGTTATTGTTATTAGATCAAGTCATGCTATTACTCTCTTAAAACTATATCAGTTTGGATAAATCCTTTGGACTAACATAGGCCAAATAGTCATTAGTAAATCCTTTAACAGGGTGACCTTCTAATGGAATGTTATAAATTCCTCTAATAAGGCTCACTCCTAACAGGGTGATTGAAATCCTTTGACCAAGCCACCTTTAACAATGTGCATTGTAACCTTTAATAGGGTTGGCTACTCACAAGGCTCATTTTAGAAGAGTAAAAATTTGGTAGTATGTTACTAGTGGATTTTCCCAAATTGGGTTTCCACATAAAATCCTTGTGTCAAAATGTGTGATTGATTTTGTCATATTGCATGTTTACATTTTTGCAAAGTTATTTTGACATAAAACAATAATATGCATGCATAAGAATAAGTTGAAGTACTAAAAAATTTTATCTACACATTTGGACCTTCAATAACTAATTCACACCCCCCCCCCCCCAGTTATTCCAAGGTATTTCAACAATTTTTATTAGAGCACAAAGTGCTTGAGAGAAAAATTTGAAGGTACTTAAAGCTAAAGATCAAGATGTATAGAAAGGAGGTGCCCAAGTTAAAAATGGAAAACTTTCCTACATGGAAAAGTTTGATGAAGCTACATCTAGAAGGTCTTGGAGATTATGCATATTCAACTATCACCACTAAGCATGTTGATCCAATTGGAGCCCCAATTGCTGAAAATTTGAAACAAAAGAAGGAACACAATTAGGCAATGTTGGAGATTGCATTTTCCCTAAGCTACTCAAAGTTTAATAACATCAAATGATGTGATTCTACTAAGAAGATGTGGGATGGCCTATAGAAGATCTATGGAGGAGAAAATAATGTGTTGAAAACCAAAGCTAAAAGCTTAAGAGGAAAATTTGATGAAATGAGAATGCAAGATGGTGAGACTATAGTCCAGTATTATACAAGGGTCATAGATATTGTTAATGCAATTCAAGGATCTTATGGACAGATTAAAGATGAGGTCATGATCATAAAATTATTGAGAGCCCTGCTTGCTATCTATGTTATTAGAGTCTCTTCTATACAAGAACTGAGATGTACCCCTAGTAGTAATCTAGCCCTTGAAGGACTAGTTGGTAGACTCACTACTTTTGAACTTTCAAATGTTGATAATTTCAAATATGAGAATGTTGAATCTACTTTCAAAGCTAGGCTAACACTAAAATAACCTAAAGATAACAAAAGGAAAAACGTCAAACCTAATGCTAGTGACAATGATACATATGATGAAGAGCTAGAAGAACTGGAAGCATTGCTAGCTAGAAAATTTCACAGAGGCAAAGGAAAATACAAAGCTAAGTTATCCATCATATACTTGAATTGTCATGAGGTTGGTCATATTGTAGCAAGCTTTCTTGATAAGTCAAATAGAAAGAATAAAGAAAAATTTAGAGGTAGAAAAGATGATAGTAACAAGGCTACAAGGACAAGGGAAAGAAGGCTTGTTACATTGTTGAAGAAGAATCTAATGATGAATCTGAGGATCATGATGATGAAGTTGTCTATGTTACTATGAAGGATGATTCTAATGAAGATGAGGTAACTATATTGATATCTTATGTAAATAAAAGTGATTGATGGGTCATTGATAGTGATGTTCACATCACATGACTGGAGAAAAAAGTAAGTTCATTACCCTTGAGTATTACAATGGAAATAGTGTTAATTTTTGTAATGATGCACCCTATCTAATTAAAGGAAAAGGATCAATAAGATTGATAGATAAGATCATGTGTGATAATTCTTACTATGCAGAGGGACTTAACTATAATCTATTAAGTGTGTCACAATTTAATATTTCAGGTTGCAAAGTTGAATTTGATAACAAAACGGATAAGATCTATGACAATGATGGAAAAATAATTTAAAGTGGAGATCAAACTAGAGGTAATCTATTTTATCTTGATATGAATGATGTTATTTGTTTTATTGTAAAATTTGATCATTTGTGGCTATGGAGCAAGAGGTTATGTCATGTAAATTTTGACAATTTGGTCTGTACCATTAAGATGAAAAGAGTTAGAGGTTTGCCAAAATTGAAGAAACCCAAAATGTGATTTGCAAACAATGTCAGTTAGGCAAGATGATAATGTCTAGTTTTAAAAGTAAGACTCATACTTCAAAATAAATTCTTAAATTAGTTCATACTGATTTATGTGGACCAATTGATGTGCAAAGCTACAAAGGTGATAAGTATATTATCCTATTTATTGATGATTACTCAAGAATGATGGCACTAATGTTTTCTAAAGAAAAATATGATGCTTTTCAAATGTTTAAGTGGAATCTAGAAAGTGTTGAAAAGGAAATTGGTAAAGATTGAAATGTATGAGATCCAAAAAAGGTGGAGAGTTTACATCAAATGAGCTTGAAAAACTTCTATAATGATAGAGGAATCAAGAGATTGTTGAAAGGAGGAATGGATCTATAATGGATTTTGCTAGAACACTAATAATGGAGAAGAATTTTTCTTTTAAATACTAGAGAGAAGCTATTTAGCACAACTTTCTATACCTTGAATTGAGTACAAGTGAAGAAAGGTACAAATTCTATACCTTTTGAATTATGGTATGGATACTTACCTAATGTCAAATATTTTAAAGTTTTTGGAAGCAAGTGTTACATTCTTAAGGACAACATAAATGGTAAACTTGATGAAAAATGTGAAGAAGGTATATTCCTAAGATATTCCACAAGAAGTAAACCTTATAATTGTTTAAATACTAACACTAACAAAGTTGTGGAAAGTGAAAATGTCAAGTTTGATGAATATACAAAAGTGCATGAAGATGAACCAACGAAGGAACCTGGAAATTATAGAATCTTTATGTAATACTATGAAGACATGTATATTGATGATGATTATTCTACACATCAAGTTTCTAATCAACAAGAATTAGTAACTATTGAGTCACATACAGTGGATGTCGAGATGAATTCAAGAGCCAAGATGCACACAAGAGCTGAGTTGTAGTCAAAAGATAAGGTACATTTTGATATTGATATTAGTTTACATGGAAGGAATGCCAAGTTACCTGATAGAGAAGTGCACAATGAATCTAAAATTGAACATCATGAAAGACCCAATGTAGAAAGGAGAGCATAACCAAGGTTGTCAATGTATGTCAAAAGACATCACCCTACTAGACAAATTATTGGAGATCAAGAAGATAGACCAATGAAAAGGAATAGGTTGAGAAATGGCATGTGTTTTTTAAGTATGTATGAGCCTAAGTTAGTGAAGCATGCATTTTAAAATGAAGATTGGAGTAAAGCCATGAAAGAATAAATTGATCAGATTGAGAAGAAAAAAACATGGACACTAATACCCAAACCTAAGAACAAGAATGTGATTGGAACCAAGTGTCTATAAGAAAAAAAAAATGGATGAGAATGGTCAAGTCATAAGGAATAATGCAAGATTATTTGGAAAAGAATATGCACAAGAAGAAGGGATTGACTGTGGAGAGACATTTTCTCTAGTTGCAAGATTAGAAGGAATAAGAATTCTACTTGCTTCCTCTGCATACAAAGGATTTAAAGTTTATCAAATGGATATTAAGTCACAATTTGTGAATGGTATACTAGAAGAGGATGTTTACATAGAACAACCTAAAGGATTTGTTGATCCAAATAATAAGAACATGGTGTGTATAATATTTAGATTGCACTTGAAGCTTTATATGGTTCAAAGAAAGCTCCCATAGCATAGTATGAGAGGCTTCACAACAATCTTGTGAATATTGGTTTCAAAATGATTAATGAAAATAGAAATCTTTACTTGCAGATAGGAGGTAAAGGAATTATAATAGGTGAAATATTTGTCGATCATATCATATTTGGAGGACAAAATGCATTATGTAAGGCATTTGCAAATGAAATGAAGAGAGAGTTTGTGATGTCTATGTTTGGAGAGATAAAGTTCTTTGTTTGATTGTAGGTATATCAAATGAAATATGGAATTTACATCACTTAGTCGAAGTATGCGAAGGAAATCTTGAAAACTTTTGGTATGGATGATTCAAAACCTATTAGTACTCCTATGGTGACAGAACAAAAACTATCTAAAATTGATGATTCTGCTAAAGTAAATGAAACATTATATAGGTAAATGATTGGAAAATTGCAATATGTAGTTCATAGAAGACCTGATATTGCATTAGCTATTGGGATTGTTGCAAGGTTCTCTAAAATTCCTAAGGAGTATCATTTAATAGTTGTCAAAAGGATCATGAGATTCTTGAAAGGAATAGAAGACTTTTTTTCTATACTACAAGAAAAATGATAAGTTTAAATTGAGAGGCTATACAAATGTTGATCGGGCTAGAAACATTGATGACAAAAAGAGTACAAGTGGTGAAGCATTTTTCTTAGGAAAAAGATTGGTCACCTGGACTAGCAAGAAACAAAATTGTATATCACATTCTACTACTAAAGTTGAATATGTGGCTATTGTAGTGAATTTCACAAATGTGGTATGGGTCAAATAGTTACTCAAAAAAATGATGGAGGAAATTACTCAACCTATGGTACTCTATTATGATAATACAAGTGCTATAAACATATCAAAGAATACTATGATGAATAAAAAGACAAAGTACATTTTAATAAAGTCTCATTACTTGAGAGAATTGGTTCAAGCAAAGAAGTGAGAATGGAATATGTAAATACAAAAGAATAGATAGTTGATATATTCAAAAAGACTTTACCTAAGGATGAACATGAATATCTTAGAGGTAAACTAGGGGTGATACCCTTTTTGACATTCTAGTCATGTTTTTTATTAGTGACATAGACTTATTTAGATTGTGAGTTCATACTGAGCATATTGTATAGTTAACAATGTTAACCAAGCATTTTAGTTGTTAACAAGTTCTATAGTTGCTACTAAGTCCTATAGATAGATTTCAGTTTGCACCAAGCAGTTACTACAAAGGTGATAATCAATAGTGTAAACCAAGCATCTCAAAGTATGTCGAGTTTACCAATACAAACCAAGTTTTGTAGTGCTTACCAAGTTTGCAATTGATGTGATGCGAGTCTAGTGTTGATTGAGCTACTCAGTGTTAACCAAGAGACTCAGTTTATACTGAACTCTTAGTGATAGTGTCTACCAAGATATGCAGTGTAAATCAAGTGATTTAGTTTATATGTTGAGTTTCATAGTATTCGTCAAGTCACCAGTGCGGACTAAGTTCAAGACTACTTGGAAGTGATCAATATGGATTGAGCTTCTACATCTACCAAGTGCATGGCAATGTTGAGTAGTGATAGTGCATGTTGAGTATCAAAACCTCATCGACTCAACCTTTAGAATCCAAGTTTCTACACTTTGGCTGACTTTATAATATTTGTGTAAACTTTTATTGTGGCCACCTTGTAATTGTGTAATTGGATTGATATATATGTAATGTATTGTATCACATCCAAAACATCATGGATAAGTAATGTAATCATAATAGAAGAGTAGAAGAGAGAATTAAAAAGGCTATAATAGTATAAGGAGTAGCAAAGATTCATCTATCACAACAAGGTGATTTGTACACTCAAAAGAATCTCATTTAGCAAACCAAGTTGCAGATTAGAGATTAGCTACTATTTCATCCTAACAGATCGATCAGTCAAATCCTTTAACAAGGTAGACCTAATAGTCTTATGTAAATCTCTTTACTAAGTGCATACTTCATTGTATGTTTGCAAATCCTTTCACAAGGTGGACCTAGCAATCCTTATTACTCCTAATAGGGTAGATCATTAAAGTGATCATTGTAAGCCTTAACAGGCCAACTTTATACTATAGTACTAAAGCTTTTGGGTATCATCCCCACCCTAGTTTTACTTTCTATTTGAAAGGTTTCTGGGTCACCAAATCTTGTGTTAAAGTGTTGTGTATGCTTTCATGTTTTTAGTTTCTCATGTATGTAGTTAGATTAGAATTCATATAAAGGATTAATTAATAATTGAATAAAATTTTTAGAAGTTACTAATTCACCCCTCTCCTCTCAATAACTTAGCCCATCTTAATATTTCCAATAATTGGTATCAGAGCATTACAGTTCTCAAAGAAAAGTTTAACAACTTGAGCAAAGATCAAAGGTAATGGAGGTATTCAATCTTGACAAGGCTATTGACAATGAGAAGCTAGATTTGGAATTGGCCATTGGACAACTCAAGAAAGCAAAAGAGCAACTCTCCCAATCCTTAAAAATAAGAAAAGGCCTTGCAATCCAAATGAATGATTCACTCTACATTGAAGAAAGAATTGAAGACATATATTCAAGAAATTTAGATGAAGTTTATGAAGTAATAAAAGAACTATTAGAGAAGAATAGTACTCTTCAAGAAGAAGTAAAAAACCTAAGAACAAAGCAAGAAATTTAGTCAGTGAGATTATGTGAAGTCTTGGAAGAGAAAAACAAGATAAGAGAAGAGATAGAAGGAAAGAACAATGAAATTCAACACATATCCCTTCGACAAGTAGACTTCATTGATTAGCTCACCGATGCAAATGAAGAAATTGTGAACCTAAGATCAAAGAATGAAAGATTGCAAAATGATCTAAACATTAAAAGGCAAACCAATGAAAGAATGATGAAATCCCAAGAAGACATGAATTAGTTGAATGAACAAAGTCACTTCAAATAAAAAGGAAAAGTAGGAATTGGATATATAGAAGAAGGTGAATCATCTAAGAAAGGAGCTCAAAGGAACCAAAAACCTACTTGTAGTCACTGTGGTAAGATAGATCACATATCAAACAAATTTTGGAGACATGGGAAAGCAAAATTCAATGGCAAATGCTATAATTTTATTAACATGTTCATAAAGAAAAAGAATGCACACAGAAAAAGTTTGAAGGAAAATGTCACAAATGTAAGAAGCATGGGCACAAGTCATCAGAATGCAAAACCAAGATACTAAATCCAGTAGAACAAATTATGAAAGCTATATTTGGTTGGGACTATAACACCTGGTGTAGATGTCATTACTATGGATAATTTGGACACGTTGGAATGAATTGTGTAAAGCAACACATTAGGAAAAGAGATACTACAAAAAGATGTTTCATTTGTATAGAACTTGGTCATCTTGCTAATAACTATATGAATACTAGAGGAATAGAAGATGAAAAGAAGGAAAAACCTGATAACATTAGAAAACAAATGAGACAATGGGTTCCAGAGTCTATCGAGAATGCAAGTTTGAGAAATGATGTTCAAGTCACTCAAGAGCTGGGTGACTACACCATTTCCACTTAATTTCTTAGAGGAGAACTAGAACTAAGCTACTAAAGAAAACATCTAAATTGGTTCTAGTTGACAGGAAAAAAGATCCATATCAGCACTCAAGATGCAAAGGGATCACTGAGTGAGACATACTAGCTACTACCAAGTTACCTTTCTTACTGAGTAAGGTTGGGTTACAGACTCTACCAAGTGAGGTTGGGAGTAACTAAATCTTTAGTGGTTACCAAGTCACAAAAGACTATATCGAGTAATCAATAGTAGCAAAGTGGATGATAGTTTTTCAATTTGATCTAACATCCATACCAAGTATTTATGAAAATTTTTGATAAAAGGAATGAAATCAAAGTCATTTTTACCATGATATTTTGAGCTATTTGCGTAGAGAAATCTTTAAGAGAATTCAAGAAATTTGAGAAAATTATTACCAAAAGTTTTCAAATTCTCTCAAACCCTACTGATTGAAAATGGCAGCTACTAGAAACAAAGCAAAACGAGGTTCACACATGTTGGTTCATGGTGTAGAATGGAAGGCACTGAATTTCAAGCTTACTCCTACAGTCACAAAAACCCTAGATCCAAGTAGAGCACAATCAAAAATCCCTCCCAAGGTACTATTGATCAACAATATCTATTCTCATTTTAAATGTGTAATATAGGATATTGGTACACTAGAAATGGATGAATGTTTAAAGGGACTATGTGTTAATGGTGTGTTGAAACCTGAGCATCAACATCTTGACGCTAAAGGTTTAACTCATATTCCTCACATGCCACGAGACTTCCAATTGAAATGGATTTGGTTTATCATTAGTTGTGTGCATAATGGATAGTTGTGGTTGGAGCAACCAGTTTTGATTACAAAGAAGATGATTTACAAGATCACTAATCTCCTAATGTTGGCAAAATCTAAAATAACTAAAATGCTAGGTCAGATCGAACTGGAGAAGAAAATCCTATCCAAGTGGGATGGTGGGAGAATGAAGATTTTTAGTATCACTAACATGAAATTGAAGTTTGATATTCACACAAAATCTACAGTTTGAGAAGGTTGAATAGTGTGTTGTGTGAAGCAATTGAGCTGGCATACAAGGTAGTCAAGAATAACCTATCTCTTGACCTTGCTGAGCTACTATTGAATCAGTTCAAAAAGAACATGGAGAGCATCAAGACATCAAAGAAAAATCAATGTAAGTTTGGCTCGCTATTGACATATTTATTTTTCTATGTTCATAAATTCTTTCCATCAAAAGGTACTATTGTTTGGAGAAAAGATGTGCTAGTAATTTATCAAATTAATGAATACATTACTGAGATGGGAGAAAATTACACTAGTATCATGGATAATTATTTTGATGCATTCAAGGAGAAAATGAATAATAGATTTTGGATCCCCAAGAAACTGGTTGAAGACTATAAAGATGATGTTTGTTTTATGGTGGATAGTGATAAGGTATACATTCAAGCAATTAAGCCTAGAATTGCATGGGCGAAACCTTTAGGATATGAGGTAAATATTGATGAAAAAAAGGATATAATTGAGGAATTAATAAATGAATTAGTTTATCCCAAAGTAGCATATTTTGGCACATGTGATGGGGCTAATAGAACTGGAGATCAAGCTCCCTCAAGCAGTTAATAAAAGCAAGAAAAGGATTTTCAAGTTGAAAACAAGTTTTACTCTCTTGTTGACTAAGAGAAAAGGTGAAGATGAAGAAGCAAAGGATAAAGAATTAGAGGAAGAGAAGCCACTAAAGAAAAATGGCAAGGTAATCATTTCTATGCCTACCAAGACAACCACTACAGTATTCACTAGGAGATCCTCCAAGAAGAAAGTAGACAAAGAAGGGGGAGATTTAATTTTCAAGAGGTCTCCACCCACATTTGTAGAGAGGGTGAAAGTATAGGAATCAAGTTCTAGACTAACAAACTTCAAGGCATTAAAATATGAGACAAGAACAACTGATGAGCAGAAGTAGATTGAAGACATGTTGATATCTAAGATGGGTAAGTGGAAGTACTCACCTAATCAACTCACTCAGCAAATTCCAAATACTTTAATGGATAAAATCAAGCCAAGATGGGAACTAGCAATAAAAACTACAAAGGATATTCATGAGTAGACCCTAAGGCAACTTATGCCAAATCTGAATGACAAGGAACTAAAATAATGTTTAAAGAAAAATGAAAAAAATTTGACCTTATGATTCAATACTTGTCATATTTTGTTTAAAATAAATAGAGCATGTTGTGAAGAATGCAACAAATACATGGAAGAATACCTATCATCTTCATAAACTAAGTGATTTTCTAGTTAGTATAAGTGACAAGGATGATGAAGACACTTAGGAAGAAAAAGATAAAGAGAAAGATGATGAAGAAGTGATTCATTTTGATAATATTGATGATGAAGAGGAACTAGAGCAAGAGGATACTGAGGAAGGTACATAAGATGTTGAGAAAACCAACCCAATTAAGATTGTTGTAGTAGTTATTGCCTCACTTCATCACTCTCCAACCAAATCATTGATAATATCAAGCATAGAGACAACCTCAGTAGGATTGATTGTGACAAGCACTTCAAGCACAAGCATTCAATCAATCTTTGCACCAGTCCAACTCAGCACATCATAGACTGAAGTACAAAGAACTTCATCTATTGAGCTGAAAGTTCTACCCTCTACATCAATTTTTTCTACAATAGGTATTTCCACTAGCATTTCTATAATGAGTGCAGTGTCAATTTTTTTAGCAAGTCCTATTATTTCAACTATTGTTTCCATTCTGAGTATACAAGCAATAAGTGCAAGGACAGTTGAGACCAAGCCTCAACCGAGCACAAAATTTTTGGGTAAAGATAAAGAAAAGGAGGAAGATATAGATCTTGATGAGGAGATTTTCATTCCAAAATGGAACATCTCTAATCTAGCTCCAAATCAGATGCAAACCTTTGGTGAACTTCTACAAAAGAAGCCAAGTAGCAAAGGCTTAGAGAAGAAAGGAATAAGGAGTTCAAGATCATTGAGGATGCCAAGAATATTCTAGAAGAGGCTATAGGTGTAGAGGTTGACACTTCTCAACCAATTTTGTATCAGTTGGCAGAGGCAGTCCAAAAATACAATGAAGATTTGAATGGACGGGATATACTATTATAGAGAGCTAAGAAAAAGTTTGAGAATAAGGTCTTAGAACTTATTGCTCAATAGATTTCTATTCACCAAGTAGAGTTATCTACTATTTTGGGTTCTTTGGAAATTTCTTGTATTAATGTAACAATACTTTTTGGCAAGTTATGTGACACATCAATTTTCACAAAATAAATAAAAGAAAAAATCTCTAAAATTGATGAAGATCTAAAGGAAAGTGCACAAAAATTATAGCTTGACCCAAGTTCTAGCTCTTCTCACTTCAATAGAATCAAATTTCTAATGGATATGTAGGAAAAACTACTCAGAGAAGAGGCAAGAATCAGATCTACATTGATAGATATCCAAAATATGATTCTCCCTAACATGGATGCACTTTAGAAGAATATTACATATTCAAATACCCTCATCCATGATAATAATTTCTCTATTGTAGACCACATGATTGAACTATCAATACAAGTGCAGGTGACATTTCACACATGCAGGGTCTTGCAAGAGAACTAGGACAAGACTTTGGCACTCATACTAAAGGTACATTTAGATTTATTTTATCATTTTGGAATTACTATGTAAATACATAAATATTTGGCATTAATTTCAAAAAGGGGGAGAAACTATAGAAGAAGATAAGCTATAAAGGGCAAGAAGCTTTGAAGCAAATGGGGGAGAAATATGTAAAAAGATAGGGGGAGAAGTTTGTAAGAAGAGTGTAAAGAAAATGTATATTGTATGTATAGTATACTGTATATTATACTATGGAGGAGCATTACCATGTACAGAAATGTATCCTTTACAAAACCAATTTTGAAAAATCTCCAAAATAGTATACTCTACTAAGTTGGAGCCATAAGGTGATGGACAAAGACATTGTTGAACATTCATGAATTTAGTTTTGACTAGTAAGTGTTTTTGTCACTAGTGCTAAAGAGGGAGATTGTTGACATTCTAGTCACATTTTTTTATTAGTGACATACAATTATTCAGATTGTGAATTCATATTGAGAATGTTGTATAGTTAACAGTGTTAACCAAGCATTTCAGTTGTTACCAAGTTCTACAGTTGCTACTAAATCCTATGGATATATTTTAGTTTGCACCAAGAAGTTACTACAAAGGTGATGATCAATAGTCTAAACTGAACATCTTAGTGTATGCCGAGTTCTCTAGTGCAAACTAAGTTGGGTAGTGCTTACCGAGTTCATAGTTGATGTGATGAAAGTCTAGTGTTGACCAAGCTACTCAGTGTTAACCAAGAGACTTAGTTTATACCAAGCTCATAGTGATAATGTTTATAGAGATATGCAGTGTGAATTAAGTGATTCAATTTATATGTTAAGCTTCACAACATTCGTCAAGTCACTAGTGCAAACTAAGTTCAAGACTACTTGGAAGTGATTAGTATGGACCAAGTTACTATGTCTACCGAGTGCATGATGATGTTGACTAGTAAAAATGGATGTTCTGTATCAGAACCTCACCAAGTTAGTCTTTAGAACCTGATTTTCTACACTTTGGCCAACTTTTTAATTGTGTAATTGGATTGATATATGTAATGTATTGTATCATGTCCAAATTATCATGGATAAGTAATATAATCATACTAGAAGAGTAGAAGAGAAAATTACAAAGGCTACAATAGTATAAGGAGTAGCAAAGATTCATCTATAGCAAGGTGATTTGTACACTTAGAGGAATCTCATTCAATAAACCAAGTTGCAGATCAAAGATTAGCTACTATTTCATCCTAAAAGGTGGATTAGTCAAATCCTTTGACAAGATAGACCTAATAGTCTTATGTAAATCTCTTTATTGAGTGCATACTTCATTGTATGTTTGTAAATCCTTTCACAAGGTGGACCTAGCAGTCCTTATTGCTCCTAACAAGAAAGATCATCAAAAGTGATCATTGTAAGCCTTAATAAGCTAACTTTATAATACAGTACTAAAGCTTGTGGGTATCATCCCCACCCCATTTTTACTTTCTATTTGGAAGGTTTCTAGGTCACTAAATCTTGTGTTAAAGTGTTGTGTATGCTTTCATTTTTTCAGTTTCTCATGCATGAAGTTAGATCATAATTCATATAAAGGATTAACTACTAATTGGGATAAAAGTTTTAGAAGTTACTAATTCACCCCTCTCCTCTCAGTAACTTATACTATCTTAATATTTCCAACAACCCCTATCCAAAGATACTTAAGAAGCAAGAGTAATGCCCTACATCAAATGATTTAGATGATATATTTTACAAATTGTTTTAGTGGGTCTTACTTTAGTACCTTCCTGAAGTAAAGAAGGAGCTAAAAATAGAAGATTTATAGTCAAATACAAGGTGACAAAGGGAGAAACTAAATTGATTATATCTGCATGTATAGATGACAATTCTTTGGCATTGTTGTCAAAGAGGGAGATATCAAAAATTAGATAAAGATGGATAATATATATAGAGAGTTGTACTTGAAGCATATATTGAGGGAGATAGAGATATCAAAATGATGGAGATATTAGAGAGATTTGAGAAGAAAGGAGAAAGATTATTTAAGAGGGACATGACTAGATGAGAGAGAGAAGTCAGAGGAAGGCTCACATACTAATAGAGGGGGAGATTTCAATAAAAGGTATTAAGTTTCTTTTTGGTATTGTTATTGGTATTAGTTTGCCATCAATGCTATAGAGGGATATTGTTGAAAGGGGGTTTTTGAAATGAAGAAGATTGATGAAACTTATCATGGAAAAATAATTTTTTTTTTTACTAATGTCAAATCTACTAGTTGTTGGTAAGACAATTTCTTACTTTGGGTTGAATGCTATAAATTGATTAATTGATAAAGACGATTTGAAAAGAAGGGATAACAAGAGAACCTAGAGAATGGTTCAGTTATATGGTGTATAAGAGGAGCACTAAGACCAAGAAAGACATTGATGATAAAGTGTATTGTTTATTTACTTAAGGCTATAATAAAAGGATACTTGAGAAAAGACTAGAAGGAGGCTATGTAAATAAATGTGTCTGCCAAGTTTGATTGAGCAAATAGTGTAATTTGAGAAATGTTAGAATAGGCCAAGGAGAAAATTATTTGAAGTCAAGCAATAAGTTTAGTATGAGCTAAGAAATAGAAATCTAGTTGGTGTTGAGTGAAGAAAGTTAGCATGTGTCAAGCACTAGTATAAACTTAGTGGATGTCAAGCAACCTAATGTTTTTCAAGCATTAGAAGATAGTTTTTTTGAGAAAACAGTGTTATTTTCCAATGTGAGTAAAATAAGTTAGATCAAAGATTTAATGAATCTAAGGCAACAAAGTCAATTTCTTGAATTGTGTGAAGCATGTGGAATATTACTATGATGATCTAGTGTCACAAAATTCAAGATAAACCATTTTAAAGAAAATTAAAAAGAGGATTGTAGAGAAAGTTTCTAGAAGGAAATAAAATGAAAAGATGGATAGAATAATTGAATCTTACCGAAAATTGTGGTTAAGTAGAAAAAGATCTAAGTTCTCTATTTATAGAAATAAGATGCCAAAAGTAATAGTTTCCATGTGTGAGAACCTAAGAAAGACAAGAAGTCTAGGGTGTTGCTTCATATAGTGGCTGAATAGAAGAGGTTGCAATTGGCATACAAAGAAAGAATACTTAAGGTGATGAAGGCTTGAAGGATGAACAAGTTGTCAGAGACAAAGATGATGAATGTCGAATAGAGTGGAGAACTAAATGTGAGATATGTAATCTACAAGTGAGATGTTATTGTTATCAGATCGAGTCTTGTTGTTACTCTAACAATTGTATTAGTCTCGATAAATCCTTTGGAATAAGTTTCACCTAACAATCATTAGTAAATCCTTTAACTAGGTGACATTATAATGGAAATTCTAAAGTCCTCTAATAAGGCTTACTCTAAATAGGGTGATTGAAATCCTTTAACCAGGTCACATTCAATAGTGTGCATTGTGACCTTTAACATGGTTGGATCCTCAAGTGCCTCACTTCAAAAGAGTGAAAATTTGGTAGCATGTTACTAGTAGTTTTTCTTGAATTAAGTTTCCACATAAAATTCTTGTGTCAAAATGTGTGATTGATTATGTAGTATTGTAGGTTTAAATTTCTACAAAGTTATTTTGACATAGAACAAAAATATGCATATGAATAAGATATTGAATGATCAATCCATTCATAAGAATAAGTTGTCTATTATTTTGAAGTATTCCAACACTTAGTTCTCTATAAATCTTGGACTTTGTCTCACACACAATCTTCACCAAAATTCAAATTTATCTTATTAGGCATTGTATCCCTAAAGCCCCCAATTTGGCCTCCTATCAAGGTTTTCAAAAAATAATAGTGAAAACTTAAAAATGACCCACCAAACTATTTAGTGATCCATATACCATTTTTAAAGAGATTTAATATTTTGTAGGTTTTAGGTTGTCAACCTAGCGATACATAGCTTTAGCAAAAATATGCTATTTCTTAGGGTTTTAAGGGCTTGGTTGTAGCATTGAAGATTTTGACTTCAATGGCCTATCAAATGAACTTGCTTGATCTCTAGACTAGTCACAAGGAATCTTCATACCTTGTTCTTCACCTGTATTACTTGGACTAACACAATCCAATCCACATGTCTCTATTCAAAGCTTTGCAACATGTATCTCCTAGCCAAGTAGACTAGACTCTCCTAGGGAATGCTTGGAAAAATAGGCAACCAAGTCTTAAGCACCCAAAAATACATATATACAATATATACATAGTGCTCTTCTTGATTTCAAAAGGAAACCTTTTGTACAGACCCAATAACTAAAAAATGCAAGGCGGTTTAGTTTTGCAAAAAGTTGTCAAAGTTGTCAAACACAACTTTTGTAGAATGCAAAGTTGCTTGAGAAACTTTTTGCAACTTTCCATTTTGACCAATTATGAACTTTAAAATATTAATAACTTAAAATACTAAGTCCAAATTATGATGGAGGAAAAATATTAGTAAAGATGATTTGGGAAGGAATGTACAAATCAGTTTGCCTAATCTTGTGAGCATGCTTTGTGTGTGTATTTGTAAATCTTGTAATATTTTATTTTTTAAAATTATATACAAGATACTTATAATGTTTGTATGTTTAAATTTTGTATATTTATAGGTTGAATATTTTCTTGTGAAGAAAGACTATGCCTAGCAATATAAACCCAAAAAAAATAATGAGACAATTGCTAGATTGTGGTCTCAGTTCCAAAGAAAAGTTGATAAATGTAATTGTCATTGCAAAAAGTGTAAGGGCTTAAATAATCAATGAATTCTAATCACAATAGCCTAGAATCATTGTAGGCAACATGGTCATGTTGAAGGGGGGCACAATTTTCATCGATTGGTGAATGTGGATTTCCAACTATAGAAACATGGAGGTGTGAATATCTAAGCCAAGGATAACGCTCCCATGGATGAATATGATCCTGTGGTAGACAACACAATTGAAGATAATAGTATTAGCATAGATAATAATGTGCCAAAGGACATGATTGAAGAAGATGGTATTGGCACACCTAATCAAGATGCTCATGATGATGGTACTAGCAAATCTGACAATGATGATGAAGATGGTCTTGATATATGTATACTTGAGAAGGCATACAAGACCCCATACCAAGGCTCCTAAACAATTGTTCTCTCCCCTATAGTGTTGTTGGTGAACTTGAAGATTATGAATGGTTTATCCAATGTAGCGATGTCACATATGTTAAGGTATGTCATTTTTGTCATTTTCAATGTTAGCATACTATTATTATTCATTATATTTACAAATCATATTTGTTGTTGTAGGTTGATATGTGAGATTTTTTTTACCACCATCAAACATTTAGCCTTGTTCATATTGATAATTATCTACTATTATGAATCAAATTGGAATGAAATATCTAACAATACATGCATGTCCCAATGATCACATTATATATTATAAACAACATGAATTTGCAACATAATTCTTTGATTTTCATTTTAGTTGATATCAATCTAATCTAATAACAAAAAAGGTACCTCACAAGATTCTTCAATACATTCCCATTATTCCACATCTTGAACAATTATTTAGGTGGACTAGCTTGGCACAATTTAAAGATTACCATGCATTCAATAGAACTCAAGATGACATTATGCGAATGTCCATAGATGGTTTTGCATTTAAATACATAGAAAAAACTTGGCCATAATTTAAAGAAGAACCTTGTAATATCAAGCTTTCATTAGTAGCAGAAAATGTCAATCCATTTGGAAATATGAGATCTGTTTACTCAGTGTGTTCTACTTTTGTTATTAACAATAGCATTCCTCCTTGGATGTCCATAAAGAGGGAGCACATAACGTTGTCAATAATTGTACTAGGTATTTTTTATGTAATAGTTAAATTAATTTACAAACACCACATCAAAATGATGATAATAATTATGTAATGTTTATGTTTATTTAACTAGGTAAGTACCAAGTTAAAGATATGAATGTTTACATTGAGCCCATTATTGATGATCTATTGAGGTCATGGAATGTAGTCACTATGTATGAAATCTCTAGATCAATAGGACAAAAACAATTTCAATTCCATGAAATGCTTGTATGGAAAACACATGATGCCCCTAGGTTAACTCATTTTTATGGTATGTTATATTGTTAAGGTCACATATTTTTGATATATTATAGTGCTTAAACAATATTGTTGTATGTTCAAGTTTTGCATGATAATTGTATATGATCTTTTAGGTCTTCATACAAAGGGAAAATTCACATGTCTAGTTTGTGGTCCAAAAATGAAATATCATCCTTCAAGAAGTTTAGGAAACTAGGTGTTCAATGAGTTTAGGCACTTTTTCCATAATAATCATAAATATTGAATTGTTGATATATGATTGAAAAAAACATTTGAGTAGAGAGATTGCTATTGTTGAAGAAGTGTTTTCAATCATTGTTTGAGATGGATAATGGGGTAAAAGCACAAACCTGTGTCACCTTTTATAAAGAAATAGGATATTAAAATGTGACAGTTCAACATTAATGACAAAAAAAATGGTATTTGTGTTTAAAATATGAAGATGATGTAAACTGATGAAATGTGTAGAATTGGATGAATAATTTTTATAATTTTTATAATTTTTTTGAGTAAGAATTTATCCACTTTATTTTATTTTGAAGTCCCTTTTTTAACTATAAAAAAATAGGGTGTAGTTCCCATCAAATGAGTCTATGCAAATCATATTTTTTTGTTCTAATTTGAAAATATCTTATAGATGACATGTATAGCTAGTGAACAAAAAAAAGAAACAATTATTTTTGGTGTATATTTTCTTTGTTATAAGTACTTGAGTTCGACCTTATCAAAATCCAACAATTTTTTCCTTCCATCAAAACTTCCTTATCAAATCTATAACTTCTTGAAAAAAAAATTACATATTCATGAAGAGGATTCTCTCCTCTAGAGATAAATATAATTTTTTAATTTTTGATATGATTTACTATTTTTTTTCCTTTTTTGATGGAGCATCTTCTAAAATGTTAAAATATCGACTTATAATATTTTGAGATTATAACATATTATAACTAATCCAAACACTGAATGATTTATAGAATGATGATATTGAATATGAGATCTATAAAAGGGTATTTTTAGTTTTTGAAAAAAATTGAGTTTTGATAGAGAAATGATATTTGACCAAAACAGATTTTGGTATCATAAATGGCGACATAGATCTGTGCTTTTACCCAATGAGTGAGAAAAAGAGTTTTGATTCCCTGTATCTAGAGATGCCTAGTCGTGAAGCAAAAAAAGAAAGGAGAGGTCAGAGAGTTTTTTGGATGCTAAAATCTGACAAGGTAAAGGAAGAGGGTTTGCTTCATCAAGTGACCCAAGAAGAGAAGTCTATAATGAAAATCTATGCAAGAAGGCTAGAGAAGGTTGAATGCTTGAAGGGTCAATAAGCCGTCAGAACTACAAAGATTGGAAGCCAATTAGATTTGAGGACTAAATAGTGATCTGTAATCTATAAGTAAGGTTGTAAGTTGTATCAGATCAAACTCTATTGTTACTCTCTCACAATTGTATCAGATTAGGGCAAATCCTTTAAAGAAAGGTTGACTTAGCAGTCATTAGAAAATTCTTTAATAGGGTGGCACTCCAAATGAATGGCTTAAAGTCCTCTAACAAGGCTTACTTTTAGTAGGGTGATTGAAATCTCTTAACCCGATCACATTTAACAGTGTGTGTTGTAACCTTTAATAGGGTTGGCCTTTAATAGGGCATCACTTTAGAAGAGTGAGAAAGGAGTAGCATGTTACTAGTGATTTTTTTCCCAAATTGGGATTCCACCTTAAATCATTGTGTCAAATGTGCTAATGGATGTGTTATATTTTATGTTTTACATTTCTAAATGTTAATGTTATAGTAACATATCAATTCAGTTTAACACATAATGAATGCATGCATGGTTAAGAAAGTTTGATGGGCTCACTAAATTGTAAAAGTTTTATTTGGACATCTAGACCTTCAATGAATAACTCACCCCCCTCTCAGTTATTCTAAAGAATACCAACAATTGGTATCAGAGCCTAGTTTCTTAAGAGGACTAGTTTCAAGGCACTAAAAGCATAAAGATTGAGATGTCAAAGAGAGAGTTACCAAGCTAAATAGAGATAACTTTCCTGCATGGAAAATTTTACTGAAGCTACACCTTGGAGGACTTGAAGATTATGCACAAACTTGCATTACAGTAGAACATGTTGATCCAGTAGGAGCCCTAACTGCTAAAGATTTGAAGAAAAAGAAAGAGCACAATCAAGCAATGTTGGAGATTACCTCTACCCTAAGCTATGCTAAGTTTGATGACATCAAAGACCTTAAAAATGTAAAGTAGATGTGGGATGCCCTAAAATCCATCTATGGAGGAGACAAATTTTTTGAAAGAGCCAAGTCAAAAATCCTAAGAGGTAAGTTTGATAACATGAGAATGGAAGAAGGTGAAAACATTGCTCAGTATGTTGCTAGAATAAAAGAAGTTGTTAGTGCTATAAAAGGTGCAACTACTAAAATAGATTATGATACTATGCTATGTAAAGTCATCAGAACACTATTTCCTGTGTATGCTATTAGAGTGTCTATAATCCAAGAGCTAAGATGTATACTAGGAAATGATCTAACCCTTGAAGGTCTAGTAGGAAGACTCACTACATTTGAATGATCTAATTTTGACAATTACCATCCAGAGACTATTGAATTAGCCTTTAAAGAAAAATTAGTACTAAAGGATTCTAAGGAGGTAAAGTCAAAGAAGAAGAAAATAAAGATAAAGTATGCATCCAATGACAACAGTATAGATGAGGAAGACATTGAACAATTGGAAGCACTATTGGCCAAAAGATTCCACAAAGGAAAAGGTAAATTCAAAGGTAAGCTTCCTATCATTTGTTTTAATTATAATGAAGTTGGCCATATTGCAGCAAGATGTACATAGTAGAAGAACTTTAGAGAAGGGAACAAGTACAAAAATAGAGGAAAGATGATGCAAGAGACTACAGAGATAAAGGCAAGGAGTCATGCTACATTGTTGATGAAAATGATGATGAAGTAGTATATGTTGCAATGATGGATGAACTAGATGAGGATGAAGCTACTGCACTTATGACTTGTGTGAAGAAGAATGACAAATGGATCATTGATAGTAGATGCTCACATCACATGACTAGAGACAAAAGTAAGTTCATTACTTTAACTTGTTATGATGGAAATAGTGTAAGATTTGGTAATGATGCACCGTGTTTAATAAAAGGAAAAGGGTCTATCAAGCTTACAGAAAAGATCACATATGAGCATTCTTACTATGTTGAAGGTTTGAATTATAACTTGTTAAATGTGTCATAATTGAATAATTTGGGATGCAAAGTTGATTTTGAAAATAAATCAGCCAAGATATATGATACAAATGAAAATCTAATTGAAAAAGGTGATCAAACTAGGAGTAATCTATTCTATTTGGATATTGAAGATGCTACTTGTCTTATTACAAAATTTGGTGATGTATGGCTTTGGCACAAGAGATTATGAAATGTTAACTTTGATCATTTGATTAGTATAAGTAACATGAAAAGAGTGCCTAAATTGAAGAAACCAAAAAATATAATGTGCAAACAATGTTAGCTAGGCAAGATGACAAAGTCAAGCTTTAAAAGTAAAGCTTATACCTCTAAGGAAATACTTGAAATTGTTCATACTGATTTGTGTGCACCTATTGAGGTGAAAAGCTACAAAGGAGACAAGTATATTATGCTACTTATTGATGATTACTCTAGGATGATGACTATTATGTACCTAAAACAAAAATTAGATGTTTTTCAAATGTTTAAATGGTACTTGGCAAGAGTTGAGAAGGAAACAAGTAAGAGCTTGAAGTGTTTAAGATTAGATAGAGGAGGTGAATTCACTTCACATGAATTTGAAGTGTTCTATAGTGACAAAGGAATCAAAAGATGGACATCAGCACCAAGGACTCCCCCACAAAATAGAATTGATGAAAGAAGAAATAGATCTATAATGGACTATGCTAGAATACTCATGATGGAGAAAAATGTTGCTCTAAAATATTGGAGAAAAGCTATAAGTACTGTAGTATACACTTTGAACCATGTGCAAGTAAAGAAAGGTACTCACTCAACACCTTTTGAACTATGGTATGGTCATCTACCTAATGTGAAATATTTTGAGGTATTTGGAAGCAAATGCTATATTCTTAAAGATGTTAGGAGTGGAAAGTTTGATGCAACAAGTAAAGAAGGTATATTCCTTGGTTACTCCACAAGAAGTAAAGCTTACAAGTGTTTAATTACTAACACTAACAAAATTGTGGAAAGTACAAATGTGAATTTTGATGAGTTTACAGAAGCACATGAAGATGAACCTACAAAAGAACTAGAATACTACAAGACATTTTCATACTACTATTAAGGAATGCATATTGAAAAAGATGCTACAAACCATGTAGCAAATCAAAAGCAAGTTTCAACAACTACCGAGTCACATCCTATGAATGTTGAGTTACATTCAAATGCCAAGTTACAAAATGAAGAAAATGCACAATATAACTCTAAGATTGGCACACATGAAAGAGATGTTGAAACACCTGGCAAAGATGTACATAGTGATACTGAAGCTAAGAGACAGAATGCAGCCATAAGAACTAAGCTTAGACTATCAAAATATGTCAAAAAACACCATCCTATAGATCAAATTATTGGAGACAAAGATGCAAGGCCAATGACAAGAAATAGGTTGAGAAGTGAGAGATGCTAAGCATGAAGGAACCTAAGATAGTGAAAGATTCATTGGAAAATGATGATTGGTACAAGGCTACGGAAGAAGAAATTCAACAAATAGAAAAGAAAAAGACATGGAGCCTAGTTCCTAGACTAGAGGACAAGAATGTGATTGGCACAAAATGGGTCTATAGGAACAAGTTAGATGAGAATAGTGAAGTGACAAGAAACAAAGTAAGACTAGTTTGCAAACGGTATGCTCAAGAAGAAGGGATTGACTATGGTGAAACATTTTCCCTTGTTGCAAGAATGGAAGGAGTAAGAATTTTGCTTGATTATGCCACATAAAAAGGGTTTAAATTTTATCAGATGGATGTCAAGTTTGCATTTTTGAATGGAATATTAGAGGAAGAGGTCTACATAGAACAACCAGAAGGATTTTTTGATAAAAATAATAAAAACATCATATGAAAACTTCACAAAGCCCTATATGGATTGAAACAAGCACCAAGAGCATGGATGAGAGACTTCATACTTATCTTGTTAAGATTGGATTTGAAAGGACATATGATAATAGAAATTTGTACATGAAAACAGACAAAGAGAAAAGTATACTATTCTCTAAAATATTTATTGATGACATTATATTGGGAGGACAAGATGCTTTGTGTAAAGATTTTTTAAATCAAATGAACCAAGAGTTTGAAATGTCAATGTTTGGTAAGATCAAATTCTTTGTGGGACTAAAAATATATCAAATGAAGTATGGTGTATATATCACTCAATCAAAATATATCAAGGAGATATTGAAGACATTTGGACTTGAGGACTCAAAACTAGTAAGTACACCTATGATAACAACACTCAAACTATTAAAGAATGATGAATTAGTTGAGGTCAATCAAACATTATACAGATCCATGATTTGAAAATTGTAATATGTAGTACATAGCAGACCTAATATTGCATTAGTTGTGAGAATAGTTGCAAAATTCTCTACAAATCCTAGAGAGAATCACTTGATGGCAGTAAAAAGGATAATAAGATACTTGAAAGGAACAAAAGAGTATGGATTATACTATAAGAAGAATGAAAAGTTTGAGCTAAAAGCTTACACTGATGCTAATTGGGCTGGAAATATTGATGATAGAAAAAGAACTAGTGGAGGAGCATTCTTCTTAAGTAGAAGACTTATTTCATGGACAAGAAAGAATTAGAGTTGTACTTCCCAATCCACTGTTGAAGCAGAGTATGTTGATGCTACTATTAATTGCACAAAGATTGTATAGATCAAATAGCTTCTAAAGGGAATGAAGGAAGAGATCACTGAACCAGTGACACTTTATTGTGACAATACAAGTGCTATTAATATATCAAAGAATCTTGTTATGCATACAAAAACAAGGCACATTGCAATAAAGTATCATTATGTAAGGGAATTGGTTCAAGACAAAGAGGTGAAGATGGAATATATAAGCACAAAGGAGAAAATTGTTGATATCTTCACCAAAGAATTACCTAAGGATTCTCATGAGTATTTGAGAGGTAAATTAGGGGTGATACCCCTAACAAAGGCTATGTAAAATATAGAGGGTGTATCCTGCATCAAACAAGCTAATATTTGTACACTCGAAAGTGTCACACTCTAAACCCTTCTATCCAAACGATTCCATGAGTTTGAAATGTTCGGATGCCGGCTTAGAGCTCCCTATCCACGGAGTGCAAGAGAGTATATTTTAAGTATAAGAAGGCTCTCAGATGAGCCTTAGAGATACTCTTCTTGCTAGTAAACCATGCAATGGGAGGTTGTGAAGACAAGATGCAAGAATGCAAATGTCCCAAGGAGTTCCTCAAGAATGCAATGCAAATGAAGACTAAACTTGAATGGAAATGCAAGATGCAACTATGCTAAAACATGTATGAGAGTGTTACAATACCATTATTAAGCTATGTGAGATTAAGCTACATGTAAAAATGAAAGCTAAGCTAAGATGCTATGGTATGAGAGAATGTAGACAAGAAATAGAAGTTCTCCACAAAGCTCCAAAGACACCTGTTAGAAAACCTGCAGCATAACAATATTCAAAAAAATGAGGATTGAGGGGGAAAGCTCTCTCCCTTTTAAAGATGTATGGACGGTGGAGATCAAGATGAAGATGGTGGATGATCAACGGTGGAATTCGAAAATAAGAGTGATCCATGTGCACACACAAATCAACCAATAGAATATAAGTTGACTTGTCATATAAGACAAAAGTCACAAAGCCTTGTCTTTTAATTGCAAAATAGAAAAAGGACTTTATGTGTGCACTTTAAGTGGGTTAGAAGAATGGGGTCTTTTATTTAATTAAAAGGGGACATGTTCTTTTAATCAAATAATGAACTTAGGATAGCATAGTCAAACTATAGGTTATAATCAAATAAATTGATTATTAGCAATTTGGCTTAGGTAAGTGATTAAATTAATTTAGCCAAAATGTTGAAAAGGGGGCTAATAGTCTAGATGACCATTTTTAGGTGATTACAATATTCATTTCATACAAATTGATGTAGTGGATCTTACTTTAGCAAGTTTCCTAAAGTAATTACGGAGCTGAAATTTCAAATTAGTCACAAGAAAGGTAATAGAGGGAGAGAAATTGAAGAGCTTGCAAAAGCCTATGTCTACATATATAAAAATTTCAAGTGTTGTGTATATGTCTTTGGCATTGTTGCAAAGAGGGAGAATGTGAAGTAAACTGATCAAGTGCATATTTATCAAAGAGGGAGATGATCAAAGAAAAAAAATCAAGTTAGAGGGAGAAAGTACATTGGATGAAAGTACAGTGGACAAGAGGAGAAATGAAGTGAGAATACATCATCAGAAGATCAGAAGATTGAAAGAAAGAAAGAGGGAGAAAGTAGAAAAACAAAAGAGGGAGATATTCTGATATTCTACTGATCCATGATAGAAGAGAATTTTATATTTTGTAACCTAAGAGAGAGTTTCTTATAGAGGGAGAAGTTTCATTAACAAGATTTATTTTCAACCATTGTTTTGTCATTGATGTGAAAGTTGCTCCATGTTTATGGTATCTTAATACATAATCTGACTCCATGTTTCTCCTGATTTGTTGTGCTTCCCTTTGGTGCTATTATATTAGCTTCTCTACTCCTATGAGTTGTGTTGGATGCTAAGGAACCACTAAATTGTAACCGCAAGTGTTTCTCAATTGGGTATGTGTGAAATTAACTTGATTGTGCTAGAGAAGCCTTAAATAAGTAAAATTTGTCACAAAAACAATTGCTTGGGTATTGTCTTGATTGTTTTTCAGCATTGAAGGACTTGTGTTGTGTAGGGAAGTCCAAAGGTGATATCTCTCACTCCTTTTCAAACTGAAGGTGGCATTTCTCACTTCTTTTGTACCAATTTTTTTTTTTTAAAGTATTTTTGGTGTTGATATGTCTCCTCAAAGTCTTAAACATGGAATCTTTTGAGATGGATGTTGTTGATGGGTTCTGTTAGATCAAAGCCATCACAATCTACAAGTCTATAAGTACTAGTACCAAAAGACTCTGTGATAATGTAAGGACCAATATAATTGGCCTCCCTCTTTCCTTTCTTTTCCCTAGCACCTTGATTTTTTTGGTTTTCTCGAAGAACTAGATCACCAATTTGGAAAACACAAGGTTTTACATTTTTTTTGTAGTCTTGACAATTTATTCTAATACACTTTGAGGTGTTCATGTGTTATACACTGATGTTCTTCTAATAACTCCAGCTACTCTAGATGGGCCACTCTATAGTCCTCATCTGATAGGATATCATGAAGAGTAACTCTTAAGGATGGAATCTCAACCTCTAAGGGAAGAATGGCTTCACAACCATAAACTAAAGAGAAGGGTGTTGTTCCTATAGGTGTTTGAACACTTGTCTTGTAGGACTAGAGGGAAGGATTCAATTGTAAATACCAATCTCTACCAATATCATTGACAGTTCTCTTGAGAATGTTGATAATGGTCCTATTGGTGGCCTCTACTTGGCCATTGCCTTAGGGATAATAAATTGATGAGGAGTGGTGTATAATGTGGAATTTCTCACATAATTCATCAATTATATAATTCTTAAAGTACAAGGCATTGTTTGTGAGAATGGCATCAGGTATTCCAAACTGACAGATGATATGGTTTAGGATAAAGGAAGTGATTTTTTTTCTCATAGATTTAGCAAGTGGTGCCACTTCAACCCACTTGGTGAATTATTGTGTGGTGGTAATAATCCATTTATGTCTACCAAAGGAAGGTGGTTGAATGGCTCCAATTAAATCAAAACCCCACTGATAAAAAGACCATGTTGTCACCAAAGGGTTGAGTTCTTGGGCTAGTGCATGAACAAGGTTACCATGGATTTGACATTTTTTGCAAGTCTTAACATAGTTGATAGAATCCTTTTCCATGGTTTTCCAAAAATAACCCATCTTGAGAATCTTCTTTGCTAATGTAGAACCACTAGAGTGTGACACACAAATCCCTGCATGGACTTCTTGTAGAGAAACTCTCAACTGGTCCTTCTCAAGATATCTAAACAAAGTACTGACAAGACCCTTCCTATATAGCGTATCAACCACCAAATTATAACACAAGGTTTGTCAAATGAAATTACATCTTTGGTTGCATGAAAGGTTAGAGAGGATGGTGTTATCATGGAGGTAAGTGATGATGGGGTTATACTAGAGGAAATTAGGAGTGTCTAAATGAAAAATGATAAGGGAATCAGGTTGAGTAAACACAAGTTAAACCACCTCTTCTACTAAGAACTCATACCACTCATGTTTCTCTAGTAGCTAAAGCAAGGAGGCCAAGGTGACCATGGAATCTACTACCATGTTGTTGTCTCTGGGAATTTGTTCAAAAGTAATATGAATAAAACATGCCTTAAGTGTGTCAACCATATGTTTGTAAGGCAATAACTTTTCATCCTTGGTATGATATGTGTTGATGACTTGATTGACAATCAACTAGGAATCTCCATAAACCTCTAGCATTGTTAGTTTCCATTCTAAAGCTAGCTTGGCGCCTAAGACCAAGGCTTCATATTCTGCCATGTTTCTGGTATAGGGGAAAAGTAGTTTTTAGGATTTGGGGATGGCAACACCTAGTGGTGTGATGAACAAAATACTGGCACCTAAACCATGGTGTGTGTAAGAACCATCAAAATAGAATTTTCAAGTTACTAGCTCTATTTGAAGAATGTAGATATCTAGAAAATCAGCTAAGATAGGATTTGAGCTCTCTATAGGTGCATCTTCCAATTGGTTGGCAATGGCATGTCCTTTTATTGCTTTCCTATCTACATACTCAATATCAAATTCACTTAGGATCATCACCCACTTAGCCAATTTTCCTATTAATGCTATTTTGCTGAGAAGATATTTGAGGGGATCAATCTTGGAAATGAGCTTGACTTTATATGTTAAAAGGTAATGGCATAGCTTTTTGGAAGCAAAAACTATAGCCAAACATGCCTTTTCAATAAAGAAGTAATTTAACTCATAGTTGACTAGGGTGCAACTAATGTAATAAATGACCCTTTCCTTTCCTTGGTCATTTTCTCGTGCTAAGAGGGCTCCAATTGATTTGTTAGTTAGGTAAATATACAATAGTAATGGTTTGTGTGACACTAGAGGCACCAACACTGGCAAATTTGTCAAGTAGGTTTTGACTAAATCAAAAGCTTTCTGACACTGATCATCCCATTTTAAAATTATGTCTTTGTGTAATAAGTGGGTGAAAGGCACACATTACCCTACTAGCTGGGAAATGAATTGACAAATTGATTGAAGTCTTCCTTGGAGATAACACAACTAACTCAAGTTCTTTAGCGGTTGCATGGTAACTATGGCCTGTACCTTTTCAAGATCAACTTCTATCCCTTTGGCTAAGACAATGTATCTAGAAGCTTGCCAAATTTGATGCCAAAAGCACATTTCTTTAGATTTAGTCTAAGTTTGAATGCCTATAAGAAGGTAAATATCTTGTCCAAGATGGGAAGATTTTCTTCTCGAGTATGGGATTTGGTGAATATATCATCTATATAGTCTACCATAAATATGTGCATCATATCATGAAAGATAGTGGTCATGGCCCAGTGATAGGTGGCTCCTACATTCTTCAGTCCAAAGGGCATCACATTCCAACAAAATGTGCCCCATGCACAAGTAAAGGCTATTTTCTCTTGGTCCTCTCAAGCAATCCTAATTTGATTATACCCTAAAAATCTATCCATAAGTGAATATGTGGAATGGCCTATTGCTAGATCTACAATGGTGTTAATGGTAAAGAGGGCAAAATCATCTTTAGGACATGGTTTATTTACATCCTAAAAATCAATGTAGATGTGGATGCTGCCATCCTTCTTTGATATAGGCATAATTTTTGATATCCATGATGCATATGCTAGGGGCTAGATGAAGTCGGTATTGATCAATTTCTCCAATTCTACTTTGACTAGTAGACCTACATGGGGATGCATCTTCTTGAGTTTTTGTTTGAACAGCTTGACCTTTAGAAAAATGTTGATGTGATGGAGGATTAAAGTTGAGTCTAATCCTAGCATGTTTGTGTAAGGCCATGCAAAGTTTATTTTCCTCTCTACAAAGAAGTGAATAAATGTGGTTCTTTCCTCTGTGCTTAAAGAGTACACCAAATAGATGATCCTTGGTTCTTCTTCTACACCAATGTTGACTTTTTCAATTGGTTTGATTAAAATGGATGATCTTTCCTTGGAGTGCATAGGTAAGGTATCAATCATCTCATCTGTGGGTGCCATAATTGGGTTTTCACCATTGGATGTGTCACTTCTATTTATTTCCATTTTTTTCTCAAGATTAACAACAATGTGGTAGTGATCCTCAAGGCTATGAACTACTTGTCCTGTAATAGTATGACTAAGATGATTGATATCAAACCCAACTATATTCATTTCTTTAGTTCTTTGTGGACAAGATGGTTCAACCATGTTAAGGTAGACAAAGACATCGCAGTTAGTGTCAAAATGGGAAATATGGTGAGGCTCAATTGTATCCCAGTTAATGAGTTTGGGATGGACTAGGGAGAGTGATTCATAATATGGAAAGGGTTTTGTGGGGTTCAAAGACATGATCTCATTAGATGGCTCATACACTATATTGGTTAGCTCTATGATGTGTACTTCTTCTAAAGTGTCAGGAAAAGTAAAGCTTGTGAGTGGCTTATAAGAGTCATCTTCAAATTTTGTTAGAAAGAAGTTAGGAAATAGGGTTTGAAACTAGAATCCTTCAATATGTTCATCATCCTCATATGATGTGGTGTGATGTGTCTATTCTATAGCAGCCCCTAAGTTGTTTTGTTGCACTCTAACTCTTGGTGAAGTAAGATCCAAATGAGAGGTTGATCTGTCTATGATGAAATTATTGGATATAGGAATGTGAACAAAATCACATTCTTTGTCATGGATGGACTCTTCAAATAATGATTCAGACTCCCACTTAGTGGAGTCATCATCATCTTCATTATTGGAGGTGTCCATGAGTGGTTCTCTTGTATGGTGTGAATTGAGGAGAGATAGATTTACATCTATTATATCATTTGCGTACTTTCCATTGCCACTTATTTCTTTCATTACCCATGCCAGAGCACAAGAGGTGGAATCACTATGCTTAGGAAGAGACTTAGGGGTGCTTTGCGCCTTGCCTTTTTCACTATGCCCTACCCTTGTTTTGGATTTGTTGGACCAAAATTGTGCTACAAGAGGTTTGGCAATGCCTTTCCCTTTCCCTAAGGGACCTTCTCCTATATATCCCCTCTTTTTCATTATATCAAAACCTTTTCTATGTAGATGGGGTGAAATGTCAATAATTTGTTTACTAATTTCATCTACTATGCTTGGGGGTACTCCACTTGCCTTGAAAAAATGTGTGTGATATGGTTTAGTGGTGGATGATGGTTTGCCATGAGATCTTAGAGAGAGTGGGGGATCAAATAAGGAGATCAAGTACTCACCTACCCTTCTATGTTGTGGTTTACACTTCCTATCATTCATCAACCTATCCATTTCTTCATAATGTATTTTTTTAGGGTCCTTTGATGATGATGGTGAAGGAAGGGAAGAACTTGAACAACCAACTTTCTCTTTACCCTTAGTCAATATAGATGAGTGGTCATTATTTTGATTGGTAGAACATGAAGTGTTTGACAATGTGGATGGGTTGATATTATTTGTTGGGGCACTAGTGTCTTCTCTATTATGAGGAATAAGGGAATTATAATATTGTGCAAAGTTTTGGTCCCCTAGTATGGTCACCTCTTGACCCATGTATGGTAATTTAAGACATTGATGGTAGGTGGAAGGAATAGCTTGTATATCATGAATCTGCAATCTTCCTAATAGGATGTTATAAGTTAATTGAAAGTCTAAGACTTGACAAATGGTTTCTTTCACAATTGGTCTAACTTTGACTAGTAGAATAACCATGCCTTTAGAGGACCACTCCTCATCATCATAAGCTTTGATGGTGATTTTCTTTCTTGGATGAATAGTGTCTTCTATATATCCTAAGGTTTTCTCTAAATTTAGTGTGCAAATGTTGAGACCTACCCCACCACCAAAAAATGCTTTCTTAACTTTATTTCTTTGAATAAAGACTTCAATATGTAGAGGGGAATTTTGTGGCTAGATGATGGACATGTCATCTTGGGCTGAAAAGGAGACATAATGAGGAGCCACAAGACTGTTTACCATGTTTTGAAACCTACTCACATCTACATCATTTGGCATTAAGGCTTTGGTGAGGATTTCTTCATGCCCTGGAAAGATTTGTAACAACCCAAAAATGGACATATGAGCAATAGTCTTAAGCAACTAGTTGACTAGGTTGTATTTAGGCAAGGAGGAACTTCTAGTTTCATGATCAGAATTTTTCACAGGTTCTAGTAAAATGACTTTAGAGGCCCGACCTTGGGTAATAACATTTGATGATTGTTTATTATTTTTATCCTTAATTATGATGACATTTATGGTATCATCAACTTCGGAGATCATGTCAATGGTGTTTTCATAGTGATGTGCATAATTAACCTTATTGTGAGGAAGTGCCTTCTGATTAACTCTAGAGGATTCACACTTTTTATGACTCATGAAAGGGTTCTTGAAGGTCGTATGATCTTCATTATTGCTCAGGTTATTCACTTTGATAGTTTTGTTGTTGATTAATTTTTGTATGCCCCCTTAAGGGAAAAATAATTGTTTGTTAAGTGCCCCCTATTTAAATGATAGGCACAAATGTACTTGCCATTCCACCACTTTAGTTTGACTTGGGGTTAATAGGGTTTGGCCTCAAGTAGCACAATGAGTTCATCAGCCAAGACGATTTATAAAGCACTTTCATAAGATACCCTGATAGTTGTATACTTATCAAAAGACTAATATCTTCATGGGGGAGGAGCTTCATTATAAGAAACTTGTTGATTATATGTAGAGGGAGTTGTCATGTTATGTTGATAAAATAAATGGGCATTATCTTGTTGAGGTATGTTTAGGGTGGTGTTGTTTACAATGGGACCCAATTGATTTAGAGGGGGTTGAGTTTGAGGTTTGACATGTTTGGCTTCAACCACCCCATCATTGGTAATGTTTTTGTTATTGTTTCTCCACAAAAATTTTTGTTTGTCAATGGACCGATTAGAGGAATTGTGGTTCTATGTGGAATTGTTGGAGAAACCCTTACCATCTTTAGATAAATTAATAATGTCATTGCTTATCAATGTTTCTTCTACCTTAGCGGCATTTTCTAAGGTAGTCTTAAAACCTTTAGGCCTTTGGAGTTGGAGCCAATAATTCATGGGTTTTGAGAGACTATTAATGAATATGTCTATCTTCTCTTTGTCCAGTATGTCTCTATGATACTTGGCAAATGTGTGTTTCCATCATTGTAGGAAGGCCTTGAATGATTATCCAAGAAGTTTTTTTGTGTTACACAAATTGATCATTGTAACTTTCCTTTCGATGTTATAAGAATATTTGGTGATAAAAATGGAAGCCAACTTGTCAAAGGTTTTAATATTGGAGGGTATCTTGGAGAACCACTCCATGGCTTGTGGGAAATAGACATAGTAGGTAAGTCGTGTCATGGAAAAACTCCATACTTAGCACATATAATTATCTAAAGTGATCTTGTGGATCTGATGTACCAAAATATTTATCATATTTTGGTATCTATACATTTTGAGGGAAAGGTGTGAAGGTAATGCTTTTATCAAATGCTAGAGGATACACCTTTTCAAGACTAAACTCTATGGATTGTATTTTCCCTTGTGATGAGTCTAAAAAAATGCCTTTATTTTTGTATGTTTAAGATACTTTATGATACTCCATTTATCCTTGTTTTAACACTTATAAGCCTATGTTTGATAAACCTTTGATGATTTATGGGGTAGAAAAACTATGTCATCCTTTGCCTAAATTATATCTAATATGCAGTATTTCATATAAATATCCAAATGTGCATTCTTATGCTTGAATTTAGTTTGATGGATGTTTATTTGAAAATATGTCTTATATCATAACTAACCTAATGATAAGGATTAAAGGATGAGCGAAAGAATCCAGAAGTTGGTTGTCGACAACATTCAAGGAGAAACAAGCATCAAGGAACAACCATGAAAAGGAAGTTATAACCACTCTAGGAAACATGGCAGCGAATAAGGAGGAGTTTTTATGAGCCATTACCTTCTCCACATTTATGTTGTAACAAGCGGATGCCACAACTTCATTGCTCCCTCCTCAATTATGTTATCCTTCCTTTCCACTTTCAGTTGTTCTCCTATATTCTCTCCTGCAGACTTAACTTAGGATAGTTACTTTTCTGTTATGTAATAAAGAGTAGATTCCCTATATATGTTGGGATCGACTCCTGTGTGTGAAGTTTTTAGATTTTAGTTTTTAGTTTTTGGTTTTGATAAGTTTTATCGAGTAAGAGAGAACATTGATTCACAATTTTTTGTAGTTGTGTTTTACAATTCTAAATTATGTAATGACTGATTAATGAAATGAATTAGTTCTCTTTAGTTACTATCCTGCGTTGGTCGGTTAGAGAAGCCAACCAAGGGGGCCCACTTGAAAGGTGGATTAGATTAGGATAGAATAGATTCATTTTACTAAGCATTAGCAGTATTTTAAGTAAGACATAGCTAGTTAATTCATTCATGTAGTATCGCACTTCATGAACGTTCCTGCAACATTTGAGAGAATAGTCTAATGGATGAGTCAAGATGGAATCTCTATTATCTTGTCATTGTGTTTTCAACATTCATAGATTCAGTAGTTTCCTTTCCATAGTAGTAGTGTAGTTTCCTTCCTTTGCATTTTTACTTTCTTGTAGCACAAGCATAATGACTCATCAAGGTACCTAGTGCACATATTGTGCCGACCATTTCAAGTATACATCCCTGGGTTGACAATCTAAATGCACCTCATGGTAGGGAAAAAGTAGTCCTTAGCTTGAATAGATTATTCCTAAGCTAGGCCTAGCGCATGACTATGGAACACCTATTGTGAGGCGGTTCATTTTTGGTGCCGCTGCCAGGGATGGTGTCAAGCTAGGAGCATTTTTGAGTCATAGTTTTTAGATTAAGTTTTTTTTACCAGTGTGAAAATTTTAGTTGCATGCATGGAAGAGGAAGACGACTAGATGAATATGGCAGATTTCTTCCACAGGGATCTGTTAATTTTAATGAAGAAGTTGAGTTTCCCTTTGAAGACGCAAGTCCTATTTTCCCCATAGTATCATCATCAAGAGCTGAATCCCTAGATATATCTGGTCTCCAACCTTTCACTAAAATATTGACCAGTTTTCTTGATAACACTACCTCGACTCCACCAGTTGTTAATCACCCAGTGCCTAACCTTCCTTTTCAACAACAACCTCATAATCCAGTCCCACCAGTCATGGCACAACCCACTTTTCCATTTCCACTTCCAAGTCTCATAACCAATGCCAATCTCAAGAATATACCTCCCACTGCTCTTCCGAAGTTCTATGGCCTTGCAACTGAAGACCCCGATACCTTCTTGTTTGAGTTCGACATCCTTTGTCGTAGTTTTGACTACAAGACTGATGCCCATAAGCTTAAATTGTTTCCAACCACATTGAATGAATCAGCTTTATGATGGTTCATGGGCTTAGGAGCCAATGCAGCTGTAAATTGGGATGAAATGCAAGCCTTGTTTTTGGAAAAATATAAAGAATATTGCAAAGCATCTGGCACAAGAGGAGATGATATCTTTAGGATATCATAGAAGGAGGAAGACACATTAGAAGACTATGTTTCTCGATTTTTATATACACTACAAAAGAATCCTCAGCACACGTTGTCTGAAGATTCCCAAAAACTAGTATTTCTAAGAGGAGTGAATGAAGATTGTTTGGAAGCATTGGACTTGATTGCCGGTGGAGATGAATATCAAGCTCAATGGGATGACCTCAAAAAGATATGTCAGAACTACTCAAGGTCAACCATGAAGAAAGGTCGAGGAACCCGTTCTACGGTTACAAAAGGAATTAGTCAAGGCATTTCAAAACTTGAAATATCCAAATTGTTGTCATATTTCAAACAAGACATTAGTAATGATGTCACTACACAGTTGGATACAATGACTGCAAAGAAGAATCAAGCAGAGGCTAAGTTACAACTAGCTGAGTACTGTCGTCATTACTGAAAGCAAAAGAAGGATTGCCACTGTAAATTGGTTGCAAGCATGGAGAACCAGCATCTTCCAACTGAATATGTAAAGATAGATGGGGATGATGAGCAAGTATTCTTTGTTGCTCAACACTGACCATGGGCTCAACATCAAGGTATGCCTCAAGACCCCTTGCAAAATTCAAATTTATACGGTAATCAATGGAAAAACCACAATACCCAAGGTCCTCCACAATACCAACCCAATTGGAATAATGTTGGGCAAAATAACCCACAATAGTCTCAATGGTCTCAAAATTTCCAACAACCTTGGCCTAACCAGTAGAATAACCAATGGCCCCAGAACCAACAGAACCAATGGCAACCACCCCAAGGGAATTGGAAATCTCCAAACCAAGGGAATTGGCAATCTCTAAACCAATGGAAGGGATCTCAACAATGGCCTAACCAAAATACTGGTGTTCCACAACTACCCCCTCCAGCTCAACAACTTGCTTTAATGCCACCACCTACAAATAGTGGACCTCAAAAGAAAATACAACTACCTACATAGCCCCAGCCAAATCTAAATAGCAAACCACAATAGCCCATGTATAGTACTGATACCCAGCAGTACCCTGCTTATGCCCTAGATGTCGCAGATATATATTTGAGATCTGGAATGACCTTACCAGCACCAAGGCCACCTCTTATACCTAAAGTATCAAACTCTCCTACAACATCAGAACCTTTGGTTGATGAACTTGTTAACCCAACTAATGTTACCATACCAATAGCAGATCAACCAGCAGTAGAGCCTCCTTTTCTAGACCAACTAATACAAAAGGAACAAAGCAAGGAACAACCCTTTAACATTGTTAACCAGTTGAAGAATATGCATGTTTGAATACCTTTGTTTCAAGCTATTAAGGAAATTCCTACTTAAAGAAAAGCTATAAGGGAAGCTTGTCTAAAGAAACCTGGAAGGAAGAAGAAGGATGCTACCACAGTTCATGTTGTTGGACATTTAGCTGATATTATATTAGGAAGAGTGATTTCACCAAAATATTCTGACCCAAGGAGTCCACTAGTAAGTGTCAGCATCAATGGTCAATTTGTTAAAAATGCCATAATAGATTTGGGAGCTACTATAAATGTGATGACTAAAGAAACCATGAAGAAGTTACAAATAGAAGGATTAAGGCCCACACCAACTATTCTGCAGCTTGCAGATAGTTCCATTGTCACTCCTGATGGAATGATAGAAAATATTGTTGTGACCTTAGATTGCCTAGAATATCCTACAAACTTCATGATTTTGTCCCCTAAAATAAACCTAGCTGGCTATCCTGTCATTCTAGGTAGACCATGGTTGGCCACAGCTGATGCAAACATAAATTGCAGATCAGGGAATATGACCATATCAAATGGCCAAGCAACTAAGCAATTTGATCTATATCCTCCTACACAACCATTACCAGATTTGAGTACATCTTTTTGGTTAGATTTAGGAGATGAAAAAGAAGAGATAAATTCCATAGTACAACTTATGATGTTACATAGGCAATCTTTTCTAAAGTTGCAAGAAGAAGATTCAGTAATCCAGAGCATCCTTACCAACACCTGTGCGGTAGGAAAAGATGTGTTTGAAAGCTCTATATTAGAATTGATTACATATGAGGAGTGTGATACAAGTTGTACTTTACTTAAGGAACTTGAAAATCTTTGTTTAGTACTTCCCTATGAAGTAGAAGGAAGCCCAATCTCTGAAATTGCTATGGTAGAATCCACTATTCCTATTGAACTGAGTAAAGGCCATAAACTACATGTTAACCCTAAATTGACATCCATACAGATGGAACAATTAAAAGAATTGCTTCAGAAGCATGAGAAGACTTTTTGTTGGGATTATGATGATATGAAAGGATTAAGCCCTAGACTGTGTACCCATAGGATATACATTAATGAAGGTTGTCTACCACTTCGTCAACCTTAGAGGAGGATAAATCCAAGCCTCAAAGAAATAGTCAAAACAAAATTGCAAAAAATACTTGATGTTGGCTTTATCTATCCTATATCTGATAGTAAATGGGTATCACCGCTGGTTATAGTACCTAAGAAAGGAGGAAAATGGAAAATTTGTGTAGATTATAGGGAGTTGAATAAGGCTACTAAAAAGGATCATTTTCCTTTACCCTTCAGAGATCAAGTTTTGGATACACTAGCTGGAAAGAAGTACTTCTCCTTTTTAGATGGATATAGTGGCTATAAGCAAATCAGTATTGCTCCTGAAGACCAAGACAAAACTACATTTACTTGTCCATGGGGTACTTTTGCATACTCTGTTTTACCATTTGGTCTTTGTAACGCTCCTGCAACATTTCAACGGGCTATAATTAGTATTTTTGCTGATATATCACATGATTGTATGGAAATTGATATGGATGACTTTACAACATTTGGAGCTACTTTTGAAGAAGCAATGATAAATCTTGAAAAAGTTTTGGTAAGATGTCAAGAACATAATTTGACACTAAATAGTGAAAAGTGTTTCATGCTCATGCAAGAGGGTGTGGTACTCGGTCATTTCATATCTACTGCAGGTATACAAGTAGACCTAGCTAAAATTGAGGTAATTCAAACATTACCCATACCCACTAAATTAAAAGATATCAGATCTTTTCTGGGACATGCTGGATATTACAGGCATTTTATAAAAGACTTTAGTAAAATAGCCAGTCCCTTGTATAAGTTGCTTACAAAAGAAGCTGAATTCAAATGGACACTTGAGTGTGATAAAGCTTTCCTGCAGCTTAAGAAACTTTTGACCACAGCCCCAATTTTACAAGGCCCTAATTGGAACCTACCTTTTCACATATATAGAGATGCTTCTGATTATGTCATAGGAGCAGTTTTAGCATAGAAACACTCAAATCTTGAGAATTCCATTTATTATATTAGTAAGAGTCTTCATGGTCCAGAACTGAATTACACAGTGACTGAAAAAGAATTGTTAGCAGTAGTTTGTGCTCTAAATAAATTTCAGCATTACGTCATAGGTTATTCTATCTATGTTCATACTGATCATGTAGCAATCAAGTATCTCATGAACAAACCTGTTATAACTAGTAGGTTAGCAAGATGGTTACTATTGTTACAAGAATTTGACATAACCATAGTAGATAAGCCTGCAAAAATAAATGTCATAGCTGATTATTGGTCAAGAATCAATCATCATGATACTGAAACTACTCTGGTAGATGATGCATTTCCTGATGAACATTTGTTTCATATTGTTGTTAAAGTTCCATGGTATGCAGATATTGCTAACTACATTGCAACTAATAAGACACCAATGCATTTTTCTTATAAGGAGAGAAGCTACTCATACAAAAAAGCTTCCATTTCTCATGGATAGACAATTTTCTATTCTATACTAGACCTGATCAAGTTATGCGTAGATGTGTAAGAGAAGATGAGACATATGATATTTTGCATGCATGTCATAATGAGCCCTGTGGAGGACATTTTGTAGCCAAAAGAACAGCTTTCAAAATCTTAGCCATTGGTTACTATTGGACTACCCTTCATAAAGATGCAATTAATTATATAAGGAAGTGTGACCAATGCCAAAGAATGGGTTGCCCAACCAAAACAAATGAAATGCCTCTGAACCCTGAAATGGTGTTAACGCCATTTGAAAAATGGGGAATGGACTTCATCGGTCCTATTGATCCTCCATCCAATGGGAAGTCTTATATTCTGGTTTGTACAGACTACCTAACCAAATGGGTTGAGGTTAAGGCTATGAAACATGCCCGCGATGAAAAAGTTGTTGAATTCTTGTATGAAGAGATTTTTACACATTATGGAGTTCCTAAAGAATTGGTTACTGATCAAGGCACACAGTTTACTTCTAACTTGATTTCAGAATTGATGAAATAGTATAACATCAGGCATCATAGATCCAGTCCTTATCATCCACAAGCCAATGGACAAGTAGAAGTTACCAACCATGAGCTGGAAAATATTCTAACTAAAATAGTCCATTTGCATCATCAAAATTGGACCAGCCAGTTACAAGAAGCTGTTTGGGCTTATAGAATAACTTGGAAAACCACTACCGGATTCACACCATTTGAGCTTTTGTATGGGAACGTGGCAATGCTTCCAATTGAATTTGAACACAAGACTTTAAGAACAGCCTTGACCTTAGATATTGATCTTCCTGTAGCACAAAGAGAACATCTCCTACATCTTAATTCTTTGGATGAAATGTGCAAGACCGCTTTAGAACATACTAAACTGGTGAAAAAATAGAGAAAAAATTGGCATGATTCTCATATCCTCAACAAATAGTTCAAAGCTGGTGACTGGGCATTATTGTATGATTCCCACTTTAAGGATATGCTAAGGAAACTGCAGATGCGATGGTTAGGACCATATCAAATCATCCATATCTTTGACAATGGAACAGTTCAACTAACCACAATTGATGATATGCCTTTCAAAATTCTGATCAATGGTCATCGACTTAAACTTTACAAATAGCCTCAAACAAAAGCTGAGTTCATGCAACAGTTCAAACAACTAGATCCAACAACAACTCAAGTATCTCTTCCTGCAGCCGAAGGTGAAAACCTTCCACCTACTCTTCTTCAACATTAATTCTAATTTGCATGTCCATAATAATAACTTTATGTTCGCATAAATTCCATTTTCTTTTCATGATATTTCTTTCCATTCATATCTTAATCTTCCATCCACCCACCGCACTCCATTTCTTAATTTTCCATCCACTCACTTTCTACATACTTACATTTTTGTGTTTTCAATCAAATCTGCACATGCTAATGGATGCTGCCATTTACATTATTTCTGCCACCTTTTTTTTGGAGCATGTGACAATCCGCTTGGAAGGTATAAACATTTTCAAACTATTATTCATTTATAAATTTGCATATTTTGTTAATTATATCTAATACTACATAGTCTTTATAATTATAGTGTATTCCAGTCCCTAACCCATACTAGTCTGACACGTGAGGACACTTGTCATAAAATTAGCAAGGGGCAGGGGAGTGTTGTACTATCCAATGACATGCCTGATTAACTATGATGATTTTCAAAAATCTTGGCATTACCCTTTATTAATGAGAACTTTTTTCCATAAGTATGCCATGTCAAGTGTTGTACTCCCACTTTCTGAATGAATTTTTCTTTGTTCGTGCCAAATTTTTTGTGCTACTGTCATGATGTGACCTATTTTTTTAAAATTTTGGAATTTGAACCATGTTTTCAAATGATTTCCATGCAAATTCATGATTTACTTTTACCTAAAGTTTAATTATGGCACATAACAATTGGTTATGGCAATTAATGTTCCCAAAAAGAAGCGATGAAGCATCTGAGAAATAACGCAAAGTTTTGAAGTTTGCATTCAAAAAGGGAGAGGGAAACGGAGTAGCAAAAGTATCAAGAAATGGGAGGAGGTTTACAAAGAAAAGAGCCAGTCGAGCACATTTTGTTGCTCTCTGATGTAGAAGCAGTAAGAAGATTCAATGCATGCGGGTGGTTAGGTTATTGTTTGAATTTAATAGCATATGATGAAGCAGCAGCTGTAGAATTCACCAGGACATTTGATGAAGGTGAAGCTTCTGTGTGGGGTTTGATAGTAATTGCAACAGAAGAATGAATTGCAAAAGTAACAGGGTTACCTCCTGTTGGAGAGCATTTTCCGAGCTCGCATGACGCTAGGTCAGCAAGGGCCTAGTTCACTACCCCACATGACCCTCCATTGGATGTTACAAAGCAGGAGTGCAAGAGATTGTCTTTGCCACCTCCATACCCTGACCTAGCAATGCATGTCATCAGGTATTTTACTTGTGAAGGAAAATTTTCTCACTTACATGCACACCATTTTAAGTTTCTTAGTTGTATAAGGCACAATATTTCCATGAATCTCCCAAATTTTTTGTATAATATGCTCTATATTAGTGCGGAAGAGACTCAAAAAGGGAAAGATAATTCTATCACTCACCATGCTTTGATTAAGTTGTTAATAGAAAGGTCTCTTAGGGATGTATCCCCTTTGACATGGGATGACTTTGTGAAATTTAAAACCCTACAACCCCAAGTTGACCCTAGTGAACGGCAAGGTGAGAAAAACATAGTTCTTAGTAGTGAGCCTGCAGAACAAAATATTGAGGGAGCTGAAATAGAAAACGCACAAGGGATTGAACTAAAATTTTCTTCCACTCAAGCCAATGTGCCTCCACCTGAATAGGACATTCCTAAACCCACTACTAGTCAAGCTAAAAGGAAACAGAAGTCACCAGAAGAAATTGCTGCTCAACAAAAACCTAGTCCTACAATTAAGCAACAGAAGAAAACAAAGAAGGTTCCTGTAGCAACTAATCCTACAGCAGTGATATCGAAATAGAAAAGTAGGCAAAAGACAATAGTATAAGAAGAGAATCCTTTACGGAGAAGTCCTAGAATGAGAGGGCAGATTTTTAAAAATCCTATATTGTCTAAAGCACCTGCTCCAGAGTCTCCTGTGCAAATAATTTCTAACCATTCTCCCCTTCACACTGACATGACAGAAGCTTCTGGTAGTCCTCCTACAGTATGTGAGCAAAAAATTAATGAAACCTTAATAGATTTACCAGGTGTTTCAAGCCATGAGAATGAAGTAGTTCCTGAAAGTCATGATTCGAATACTGCCTTAGTCCCCTATAAGTCAACATGGATCAATAGTTTGGCGGGAACGGAAAAAGAAAAAGGATTATGAAGAGGATAACAGTGTCGTCACCTTGCAAAAACTCATTTTCCAATTATATGGATAGCATTTTTTTGTTGAAGCACTATGGAAAGAGGAGAAGAAAAGAATGAGCAAGATCATAACATCACAAAATGAGGAGATTGAAGAATTGAAAGAATAGCTAGAATGACAGAAACAGCGCATGGAACATGCACTTAAATTAGTTGATCAAGCTCTTGCTTGCAGACCATCTCCTTGAGTATATGCTTTTTGTTTGGAAGAACAATATCTTTTGTTTCAGTTGATGTTAACCCTCAAAAATCTAAATGCAAAATTCAAAATTGCACAAGAGTTTTATGGGTTGTATCAAACCTTACCACCATGGCAGCAAAATCTATTGTGTGAGTTGTATATTCATAATTTTGTCATTCCCACAGAAACTAAGTGGAATCCTTTGCTCTATATAGGAGATGTGTATTTGAAAGCTTTAATGTCATGGATGTCTAATGAGGTGAATTATGATAGACAATTGGTTAATTACAGAGATGAGGAGAGAACAAAACCTTTACCCTTGAGGGCAGAAAGTAAACAATTAGAAGAAATGCTTCGAGACTGGTTTACATTAACCTATGGGAAGAGTAATCCAAACATTAGAAAGAAGGTATTTGCTGCTAGAGCCAAAGTATATGCCGAATATGAAAACTTGCCCTACTTTTCGTTCTAGAGAGCTATGACCGAAGTAAGAGGTAGATGGGCACAGTTACCTAATTCTCTCAAAAAATCAGAGCCACACAGTCCTATTAATTTGGAAGCAGCACTATATAGAGTTCCAAAATATTTAGAACTGGGAAAGAAACTAAGGCCAAAGCTATGGTGTCCTTTAACCATGCAACCTCCAATGCTTTTATGGCCCCTGTATGATATTGATGTTGACAAACTTGATAAGTTGCAGGAAGACCATAGGCGAGAAGTATAGGAAAGGACTAGAGGATTCTATTACACCTTTAAGAGCAACAGAAAGGGAAAGATAAAAGTTGGGGAGCTCAGATCTTTGGCAAAGAAGAGTAATGCTTGAGGACAATCATTAGTTTAGTAGGGGGCAGATGATGAGTCTTAAAAAATGCTTTTATTTTGTTATATTTAAGATACTTTATGATTCTGTTTATCCTTGTTTTAACTCTTATAGACCTATGTTTGATAAACCTTTGATGATTTATGGGGTAGAAAAACTATGTCATCCTTTGCCTAAATTATATCTAATATGTAGTATTTCATATAAATATCCAAATGTGTGTTCTTATGCTTGAATTTAGTTTGATGGATTTTTATTTGCAAATATGTCTTATATCATAACTAACCTAATGATAAGGATTAAAGGATGAGCGGAAGAATCCAGAATTTGGTTGCCAACAGCATTCAAGGAGAACCGAGCATCAAGGAACAACCACAAAAAGGAAGTTATAACCACTCCAGGAAACATGGCAGTGAATAAGGAGGAGTTTTTATGAGCCATTACCTTCTCTGCATTTACGTTGTAACAAGCGGATGTCATGACTTCATTGCTCCCTCCTCAATTTCATTATCCTTCCTTTCCACTTTCAGTTGTTCTCCTATATTCTCTCCTGCAGACTTAACTTAGGATAGTTAATTCCCTATATATGTCAGGATCAGCTTATGTGTGTGAAGTTTTAAGTTTTTAGTTTTTAGTTTTTGATTTTGATAAGTTTTATCGATTAAGAGAGAACATTGATTCACAGTTTGTTGTAGTTGTGTTTTACAATTCTGAATTATGTAATGACTAATTAATGAAATGAATTAGTTCTCTTTAGTTTCTATCCTACGTTGGTAGATTAGAGAAGCCAACCAAGGGGGCCCACTTGGAAGGTGGATTAGATTAGGATAGAATAGATTCATTTTACTAAGGATTAGTAGTATTTTAAGTAAGACGTAGCTAGTTAATTCCTTCTCGTAGCATCACACTTCATGAATGTTCTTGCAGCATCTGCAAGAATAGTCTAATGGATGAGTCAAGATGGAATCTCTGTTATCTTTTCATTGTGTTTTCAAAATTCATAGATTCAGTAGTTCCCTTTCCACAGAAGTAGTGTAGTTTCCTTCCTTTTCATTTTTACTTTCCTGTAGCACAAGCATAATGACTCATCAAGGTACCTAGTGCACATACTATGCTGATTATTTCAAGTATACGTCCCTCGGTTGACAATCTAAATGCACCTCATGGTAGGGGAAAAGTAGTCCTTAGCTTGAAAAGATTATTCCTAAGCCAGGCCTAGCGCATGACTATGGAACACCTATTATGAGGCGGTTCACCTTGCTTCATCCTTTCCATTTCCAATTGTAAGTCTTGTAATTTCTATGTGACAATATCTAAGGGTGACTCTTCTTCATCTCATTTCGTATTGGTCACATCAAAGTAAGATAGCAATTTCACGCCTTGTTGTGGTAATGCTAGTATGTAGCATTTTTTGTTTTTCTCAAGTATCTTATCCATAATATCAACAACCTTGGGATTTTTTTGGAAGTATTCAATTTTAGTTTCAATGCTCTTTTCATCCCACATGTTAGATGAACCCAATTTGGTAAAAGGTTTTGAACTTTGGTTGAACAAGGGTGACTCATGAGTAACTACATTTGGTGAACAATTTTTTGCGGTAATAGGTTTGATTAGATTCAAAGGTTTCATGCATTTGATGGTTCTATTGGCTATTCTGGCACTCACCTATATAGATGATCATTTTGGCTTCGTGCTAACATTGGTTTTACATAGTGGCATGAGAAGTGAGTAGGATTCCTCTAACTCTTATGCATTTTTACAATATGAGGATTTCTGTTGACCATGATTTGTTAGGAGCAACAAGCTAGGATAGGAAAGGTGTTTGGAAATATTGATAGGATAAATTCACTCTCATGAAGTCAAGTAGGGAACAGATGTTGTTTCTCTAGATGCTTCTAACTTGATATGTGACATGAAGCAATTAGGGCTATTGGATTAATAATATCCTTTGCAGCTTTTCTTATTTCAAAAAAATGGTTTTGGTCAATTTTAGGATCTCTCAGTTTGGAGAAAATCAATGGGAAAAAGGGTATCCAATTTTGTTGTTCATTTGCAAATGTTGAGTATGCAGATAGCCTCTATTTTAGGATTGAAAATTAGTTTATAGTTTTAAGCTTGGTTTCTTGTTATCAGTTTATAGTCATGTTTTTTGGAAGGACTATGATTCAAACTGGAGTTTGTTATTAATTTTTTTTTTTTTAAAACACATCCAATCACAATAGTAGAGGCCACAATAAAATATAAAATTGCACACACCTAGAAAATGGAAGAAAAGGGCTTCCTAACAAGGTTATCTAGAGCTGGTGACTAGTGGATTTTAGTTTTTAACCATAAATATTTGGATTTATGTCTCCTATAATAGAGAGCTTCCTACCAATGCTAAGGAGGTATGGCACAATCCCTTATGAGACTACTAGAGGAAGGCTATGTTCTGAACATGGGTAGCTTGCATTCAATTGGGAATACAAGATTGGGAGGCTTCTTGAGAGTTGTTGATAACTTATATGAGGCCTAAACAATATCAAAATTTGATAAAACCAAAATCATCATAATGGGCTCAGAACCAACTTTTCAATGATATTTTATTTTCTAAAAATGGAGTCTAGATGCTCAGGTTATGAGTGAAAAATTGAAGATTTTGATTTATGGCTTAATAAGGCATGTATAAGGCTATTGGTGTAGTGATGACATCACTAATCTAAGAATTTGATGGCCATATGGTTATCACCTACAAAAGGAAATTAGTTGCTAGAAAAAAGTTTTATTGACTAAAAAAATAGTTGTTGATTGTCAAGAAATAATCTTGGTCACCATATTTGTTTTTTTTTTTATGGTGTTGGTTGAAGGCTAGCCGTGAGTGATGGCAGAAATGGGTGATGCAGAGAAGGATGTGGGGAGGAAACTAGTAGGGAAAAGGTGGGTCACAGATGGGTGGCCACGAAGGAAGAATATAGGGTGGTAAGTGGTCATGGTGGAGGAACAACAAAGCTATTGCTGTAGTGGTGTGAGGTGTGTGCAATACGAAAAACAATTTGGGGGAAAAAAGAGGGGCAAAAAGGAAAAGATTTTGGGGGAAAAAAGGGGATAAAATTCATGCCACTTTGGAAAAATAGTAGAAAATTTTTGAATTTTTTTTTAAAGAAATAACTATGCAAAAAAATAGCTCTCAAAAAAAAAAACCTTTACTATTTTCTTGAATTTTATATATATATATATATATAAACAAAAAAAAACTTGCACAAAAACTAATGTAATGAATAAACAATTTACAATAGGAAAATGATAAAATAATTTTAAAAAAATGAAAAAAAAAAAATTACCTTGTAGTTGTGGTAAAAGTGTTGTTGCATCAAGCGAGTGGCAAATCTAATCTTTGTGAGCTTTGAAACATGTTTAAAAAAGAAAAATTGATCTTGGTATGAAGCTTCTCACATGCTATAAAACCTACATGAAATTAGATTTGCATCAAAACTAGGGGAAAAGGTAGATCTAAAAAAAAAAAATAGATTAGCAAGAAAACTTGAAGAATAGAGAGGCTTTAATATGAAGCCCCGTGGTGGGTGCCATTTTGTATATGGTATATTCATGTATTCATGAAACCTTGATGCATAGTGCAGATAAAATGACAACAAACTAGACTTAACCCAAGAAATCATTGTCAAAATGCAAACTCTATGAATGTCTTATGTTTCTCTAACTACAACTGCTAAGAATGCTCTCAAACTAGCATCTCAGTGACAGTTCTAGAATGAGAAGTATGCTTAAAATGTATATCTATCAATATGTATGCAAGATCTAAGATGAAAATGTAGATTACATGCAAACAACAACTCTTAGAATACTATCAAAATAAACATTCAATGAGCTAAAAATGTGTTAAGATAATACTAAATAATATTAAAACTAAGCTAAAATGCTATCAAAATGATATAAACTTGCTAGAATAGCAATGCTAATATGCTCAATATAACAATTCTGAATATGTCTATAATGTAGATGCCTAAAACTTGGGTTCCTTTGCTCTTGAATTTTCCTTCTATTTATAGGATTTTAGAAGGGGTTGGGGTAAGAATTTGGGTTTTACCTTTAATTGGTGGATATAAGTGAAATTGAAAATGTCTTATAAGAGACAAGAGGAGGAGCTCAAAAGTCTTGATTGGAGGCTCAATGTGGCTTTTATTTCAACTAAAATGTCTCATAAGAGACAAGAGGAGGAGCCCAAAGTCTTGATTTGAGGCTAAATGTAGCTTTTATTTCAACTAAAATGTCTCGTGAGGGACAAGAGAAGGAGCCCAAAAGTCTTGATTGGAGGCTCAATGTGGCTTTTATTTCAACTAAAATGTCTCATTAGAGACAAGAGAAGGAGCCCAAAAGTCTTGATTAGAGGCTCAATGTGTCTTTTATTTCAGCTAAAATGTCTCATGAGAGACAAGAGGAGGAGCCCAAAAGTCTTGATTTGAGGCTAAATGTGTATTTTTTTCAATTCTTTATAATATAAAAGGAGGATTTTCATTTTGTCAAGATAAATGGACTTATTGATTAAATAAAAGTTCCATTTATTTTCAAAAGTTTATCTTTTTCCCTCTCCTTTTTGAATTTCATTTTATGATTTTGAATTATTTTTCTCCTCTTTTGAAGTTGATTTAGGTCTTATTAATTTGATAGATGATTTAATTGATTGATGACCTGATGTAATCCTTAATTTGAAAGTGTGTTGCTTTCCTCTAATTTCCTCCTTAATTTGCATTGATTGATCAAATCGCATAATTCAAGTTTTTGCCCATTTTTTGGTGTCTAAAACACCCATTTGTTATCACCTCCCATTTTGATTTTCATATATATAAATACACATGCACCCACCCACACACACACATGTGTGTGTGTGTGTGTGTGTGTGTGTGTGTGTGTGTGTGTGTGTGTGTGAGAGAGAGAGAGAGAGAGAGCTCATTTTGATATATTTTGACGTGGCATGTGTTTTTCTTATGATGTTCATACATGATATGTTTCCTAGATGGATTGTGATTATGCAAATGTTTATGTTGTATGGATGTACAACATAGATTATATGATATGTGTATGCATATGTATGAAAATGTGATAGATTAGATATAGATGTATGATGTATATTTATGAGATGATTGGATTATGCATAAGTGTAAATGGATTTTATGATAATGCAAAAATAAATATGTACTAACATCTCATGTAGGTTTTACTTTTGTTTCTCATGAAAAGTGCTCCATCAATTTCTCAAAGATAGATCGTGGGATCAGATGCTTATGCTGGCAAGATGAAAAAATGATATGCATAAGAAGCCTTGTACCTCTCAAGTTGAGGAATGCAATCGAATTATTTATTGAGATAGTGCCAAATAAAAGTCTAAAAATGAAGTGCAATCCTATGCTAGATGTGAACACTGAGACTTGGTTACTGAATCCATAAGATATAGTTTTCATCATAAAGAATTTTGTTAAGGTCACTAAATGTCATACAAACCTCATTAACATTGCAATCATGAGGATAAGAATATGACACGAGTCATAGTTTTTTCATAATGAGATGTAAGAATTAAGTTACAAGAAGCTAGAATGACCAGAACATATTTTTCTATTAATTTAGCAAGTAAACGTAAGCATCAAAGTATAAATGCTAGGATGACTAGAATATTTCTTGTGTATAAGAACACTAAATATGCAAGATCCTTCTCATGCTAAGTAATGAGGAAGTATTTTTTCCATAATGACCCTTGCATTCATAACTTGAGATAGAAGTGTACTAAGAATACTCACAGTGTCCCATACATTCACTTCATAGGATGAGTATCAATATTTTACTATAGCATAGAGAATTAACTCAAACAAACAAGGAGAAGAACCAATCTCACCCAATTTTCATATAAAATGATTTGAGGTAAACATGGTCATCCAACACAAGATAAAGGCTCTTATAGTGGACACCCCTTTTATATGGATCCTATGGATCATTGGAACTAAACCAGAAAATAGAAAATAAAAGAAAGATCATGCCCATAGTCCTTGCTCCTTTAGTCAAATTTAGACATCTTGGAATTCCTCAAAGGGGAATTTCAAAGTGAAAGAAAAATACATAAAGAAAAGCTTAGCATAGCTCAAATAGTTTTAGTTTCAAAGGATTAATGTCAAATGTTGAATTTAGAATGTTCATGAGATCTCTTCAATAAATAGACAATAGTGAATAGACATGTTAGAATCAATGTTGTTATTACACCAATAGCTTGAGATATCAATGAATGTCACAACAACTAAAGACAAGGATCCATTGGAGGTGGTTAAGCATATGTTACAAATCCATTAGTCTATGTGGTACCTTCATCTAGAGGAGATAGAGGCAACAATCTTCCAAAAATCTCCCCCCCCCCTTAGCATGAATTAAGGGATTTGAACCCATATGTCTTTAAACCAAAAGCTTGAGCTATCAATGAACATCACAATAGCCAAAGATAAGGATCCATGAGAGACAATTAAGCACATATCACAAATCCATTGGTCTAGGTTAAATGGTACTTTCATATAGAGGGGACGGAGGCATCAACCTCCCAACATTACACAGTTAGTTCAATTGGTGACTAACACAAGAGAATTTTTCTTCAAGAGGAATCTCATTAGTAGACTATGCAATAGTAGGTAGAGATAGTTAGAACAACTGGTGATTGATGCAAAAGATATCCTTTAAGAACATAGGGTGTTACCTCCTAGAGTTTCACCAATTTTAATCTTTGTAGGTTCAAGAAGAGTTTCAAAGATAACTCAGAGTGTATGCATGAGCGAAAGTAGCAAACTCGAGTGGAAAGAAAAGAGCTTGAAGTAGGAAAGTGATTACACAAAAGCAAGAAGGTACCTTACTAGATAGAGAATTTGAAGCAAGAGGTGCCTATTTACCAGGTTTTCACTATCTTGGAAAAGATTCTATGTTTTCTACCATGATGTTCGTTTTCCAAGTTTTCATCAATGACACTTTTCTTCTTTTTCAATTTTTTTTGTTCTTTTCTCTTTTTTTTTGTATTTTTTATTTTTTCAATTGTTTTGGTATTATCAAGGTTCTTATTGCTAGGTTTTCACCAATATAATAGATTTTTCAAGACTTTTTGCAATTTTTAGACTTTTTTTAGGATATTTTGTGATTTTTAAAATTTTTAAAGATTATTGACTCTCAAATAGGATCACATTAGTTGGCCCCCAATATCTAGTAAGGGATATGATAACTAGATGAATGTGCAAGTTGATGGAGTAGAAGTGGATAGGCCATACTAGATGAAGTGGTGAATGTGACCCTCAATGAAAGTCTCCTTAAGATTACCAAAGCTAGGGAAAAGGATGTAGCAATATAAGATCATAGTGTAATGGTAGGTAGCATCTAGGATAATGACCTGATATCATGAAAAGTAAGAATTTCAAGAGAGTGGATATGCCAAGAGGATTTTGATAATAATCTTTCACTGTCACCTTTTTTTAATTTTATCAAGACCAAGGGGCCAATTTTTATAGGATATGGATAGGATAGCATGATTAGAATTAAGGATAGTGGAGGCTATGAGTGTATGATTTTGGGATTCAATATGTTTCAGGCATAAGAAAGATCATTATAGGGTACCATGGATGGAAGAATTACACATGATACTTTTTTACCAAGTCTTTATCATGGTACTTGCCCAAGGTTCCACAAGAAGTTCTTTTCACCATAGGATGAATTTGTTTCTCTTTATTTTTGCTAGCAAGGTGCCTATTTCTAACTTTTAACCAAGGCACAACTTTTTTTTGCTTTTGAATTTTTAGATTTTTGGAAATAATCCAAGCCTTTTTCAATTGGAATAATGATCCTATTAGAAGGATAAGCCATCATAAGCCAAGATCATAGAAAGTATTCTCAAATATGTTGATAGGGTGATGAAAGGGATATTGATATGGAAGGAAAAGATAGTAAATTGATAAGGATTTATGCCATAGATTAGATTGAGGGGATTGAAGGATAGTGAAAAGGGGGATAAGAAGCATGCCTAGGTTTTGGATAAGAGATAGGGTATTGAAATAATTGTTAGTCCCTAGATAGTTTTGACATTTGAGTATCAACACACTTAATCACTTTTTGTATTGAAGCCAAGCCACAATGTGTGTTGAGCTAGCATTTCAATCGGTGTCGAGTGACTTCAGGTGTCGAGCAATATATAAGTGCCAAGTGATATACAGGTGTCAAGTCATAGTTGGTGCCGAGGAAGCCAGAATGTAGTATATTTTGAGTGAGCTAGAATCATGTATGTGTCGAGCGAGACAGAGTGAAATAGGTGCTGAGCAATCCAAGATAGTATGTGCTGAGCACCAGTAGTCAAATATGTGCCAAGTAAAATAGAATCAACATATTAGTTTGTGTCCTCACAAACTCAAATGTAAACTATTTTTGGAGTTGACATAAAGATATTTCAAAAGAGGAAAAGGATAAGGATGAATCATTTGCATTCCCTATGTGATTTGCATGCAGCCAATCAAAAAATGGAGAAGGCATGCAACCAATGAGAAAAATGCAAGGTATGAGCAAGAATTTAATATTCAATATGGATTGTAGATCCATACCTAACCCTAAGTCTTCACATTCTTTAAAAGGAGGTCGAGTACTCGATTGCATGTGTGGATGACAATGGTGTATGGGGAGATTATAGCAAAATTTCAATGAGAAGAAGGAAAGACTTAGAGGAAAAGAGCAACATTTTCATATCTAGTTGACCAAAACAGCACAAGAGATAAGGGACAAGATTAGATATCAGATCTTAGAGGATCAAGGTTTGAAGAGAGCAGTATATAAGTTCTTGAACCCAGTAATTAGAGATTACATACTATCAGGTCAAATGTTCTAATACTTTCTTATCATTTTATTAGATGCTAAAATCCTATACTGATAGGTTAGCTTAATGGCTAGGTGGGAGAACCTTTGGAGAAGGTGATTGAAAATCCTATGTATTAGGTGGGTTTAAAAACCTATTATAAATCCTTTAATAGGTTGCCACTTCATCTAAGTATTTGTGAATCCTCTAACTAGGTCACTATTGACACAATGTAAAGCCTTTAATAGGGCGGGCCTTTCATAGGGCAGACCATCAAAAGTGGTTGAATATATTGCTGTAGTAATTTTTTTGGGTATCATCCCCACCCTAGTTTTACCTTCTTATTCCTAAAGGGTTTTTGGGTTATCAATTCTAGTGTTATGTGTTATTGCATGTGATTTACTTTATGTTCCTTTATATGTTTACATGCATGCAATTTTTTTTCTAGTTATATGTTTAAAGGATTGAATAAGGTTAAAAGTGTGGTACTTCTGATTCATCCCCCCTCTTAGAATTACTCTTCCCATTTTGAACATTACAACAATTGGTATCAGAGCCTGGGTTCTCAAAAGGAGAAGCCTAACAGCTTGGAGAAAAAGATAAGAAGATGGAAGTCTTCAAACTTGGGAAGATCATTGACAATCAACTGATTGATGTGCATCTCGCTCTACACAAGGTAGAGGAAGCCAAAGAGGAATTGAGAGAAGGCTTAAGAAGAAGGAAGGAGATAGCCATAGCTAAAAATTACATACACTACAAGGAGATTGATGCCACACAAGTGTTTTCCAATAGAGATTCCAAGGAATTTGATGTAGCAATAATAGAACTAATGGAGAAAAATAGAGCACAAGCTGAAGAAATCAAATTACTCAAGCTTGAACAAGAATCACAAGCCATAATGCTTTGTGAAGTGACTATACAAAAGAAAAGAGCTATTGAAGATTAGGCCATGATAGAAGATGACAAGAGAAATCTCACCAATAGGTTGGAAGAGAAGACAATTGAGTTTGAAAAGATCTCAAACATGCAGCTAGACATCTTAAGCCAGATGATGAATGCTCATCATAAGCTAAACATGAAGGACATTGAGATTTCCACTCTGAAGTTGCAGAATGAACAATTGCAAAATGAATTGAAGAGAGAAAATGAGATAACAAAAAGTTGCAACAAACCCAATGAGGCCATCAAGTACTTTGAGCAATTGTTGAAATCACCAAGGGCTGGTAATGATACTTCAGGACTTGGCTACATCAGCACTAAATGAGGAGAATCATCCAAGACTACAAAAGAAAGAAGCAACAAAAGAACACTAAACCTACTTGCCATTTCTATGGTAAAAAGGGACATACCTCTAATGTGTTCAGGAGCAAGAATAGTCATCAACATGATGAGCCTACAAACGCAAGCTTTTGTCACAAGACCATGGGGACACCAAAATTTGAAGGTCGCTATTACAATTGTAAAAAGTATGGACATAGAGGATTTTAGTGTAGATCAAATTCTATGTAGAAACCTAATCAGCCTATAAGAGGAACCAATCATGCACATTACTACAACTAGGATTACAATACCAAGTATAGCTATCACTATTGTTAAGAGTATGGACGCATTCCTGAAAATTGCATAAGGAAACATTTCAAGGGAAGTTACAGTAGGTGGCTAAACCAAACTACATGTTTTAGTTGCTTTAAGATTGGTCATATCAATAGGAACTACCCTACAAAGTCAAAAGCACCAAAGATAGAAGTCAACAAAGGAAAAGAGAAGATTGATGTTGAACAGATAAGAGGACAAATGAGCAAGACATGGAAGAAGAAAGGTGAGTGTAGCACATCTAATGGAGGGATCACTTCACCTAAGAGGTCAAGTGATCATACTTCATCCAACTAAGAAAAGAAAAGAGTATGGGACTAATATACAAAGCCAAACCATACATTAGTTCCAAAGAATAAAGAAGTAATACAAAGAAGAAATCTACATGAGAAAGGATGCCAAACAAAATTTTGAAGAAGCTGCTAAGTTACTCTTAGATTCCAAGTGAAGTTCCAATGGATGTCGAGTTTCCAATAGCTGCCGAGTTAATAGTTGAAGCTGAATGAGAAAGAAGCCTAGTGGAAGCCAAGTAAATAAAATACAATGAAAGCCAAGTGATGGTGAATCCTTCAAGTGCCAAGTTTACAGTTGTCTGCATGAAGCATTTAATGCTAGGTCATTAATAGGTATAAGGTTGAATTTTATTCATTTTCATGCCATTCAAATGCAGAGCAAAGATGAGAAGAGTGAAGAAGCAATCAAGTAGCTACTTTATAGTCATTTGCATCAATTTCAACAGAGATTCAACACGAACTCATCAATTCAAAGGTATTTATCAAGTGCTGAGCTATGCAAAGTTTCAATTTTTAATACATTTTAAAGCCCTAGTTTAGTAATATGGCTTCTAGCTCAAGAAACCCTAAGGCTAAGGGAGACCATGAGATTCAACTAGTTAGCAATGAAGTTAAACAGCTTGAATTCAGACCAATTCCTGAAATTGCCTATAAAAATGACTCGACTGGTGCACTATCTATCATTCCGCCCAAAGTTGTCATGGTTCAAGACATAAGGAAGTGCTACAATTGTAAAATTGGTGCCATAGGTGACCTAGAAATTTTCAATGCCTATGATAAGTTGTGCGAGAATGGAATACTGAAGGACAAGTTTCAAATTGTCGAGAATAAGTGTTTAACTAAAACCAATTTTTTTCCCATAGTGTTTAAAACAAAATGGATTCGCATTGTTCTAAGCCAAATTCATGATGGATATATTTGGTTAGAGATAGGACCCATCAAGATTAAAAAGAGGATTGTGCATAGGGTTACTGGTCTTCCAACCCTAGATTTGGCCAAAGACATTGAGAAGAATATAGGTGCAAAATGGAACAATAGGGGAATGACTATTGATACTATGACTGAACCCCTACTTGACTTTGCTGTGAGGATAATCTCACATAAATTATATCAATCTAGCAAACTGAATAGTGTTCCCTATAGAGCTATTGATGTGGCATACAAGTTGGTGAAGAAAGATCATAACTATGATCTGGCTGAACTCATGTTGCAGCAAATCAATAAGAACCTAGGAGCTATAAGGAGATCCAAAGGTGCTCAATGAAAATTTGGCTCAATTCTCATGTGCATATTATTTTATGTGATGGAATAATTCCCTTCAATTGGGAAGGTGAATTGGAATTATAACAAGTCAACAGTCACCCAAATTAATGAATTCATTGATCAAATGGGAGACAATTTTGAAGCCCAAATGACTAGCTATTTTGAAGACTTTAAGAAGTCTATGAAGTAAAGGATGAGGATACCAGTCTAATTAGTTGAGAAACATGTCAATGACATATTTTTCTTGGTTGATATTGATTTCACTTACATTCAAGTAGCAATACCTAGGGTAAGATGGCTAAGGCCATTAGGATATGAACTAGATGTTGATGAAGCCTCAACAACAATCACAACATTGCTAGTAGAAGAAATTGATAAAGTAGCTTCTCACTTTGGGACTTATGATGTTGTTAAGTCCAAACTTGAGACAAAATTGAAAACTACTTTAGTTATTAAGAAGAAAGATAAAATGGTAAGAAAAATAAAGAAGACATTTGGAGCAAACATTGAAGGTGAAGCAGGAGAAGAAGATGTAGAAGAAGTAGAAGGAGATAGTGAGGAAGAAGAAGAGCAAGGGCAAGGGCCAGTTGAGCTGACATAAACCCAAGGAGAAGACATAGAGGAAGGTTTCAAGGAAGAAAAAGCCAAGGAAGCACCTACACTTGCTGAGCAGAAGAAGAGAAAGGAAAAAACATAGCTTGAAGCTTAGCCAAAGCCCAAGAAGGTCACAAAGCAAGCTCCAACCAAGCCAACTCTAGTCAAGCTAGCAACAACAAGGGCCACAATAAGAGCATCAACTCAAAAGGCCAAAGAAGTAGTAAAGGAAAAGAAGAAAGCTACTACACATCCAGCTGAGGAGCCCAAGAAAAAAAGAAGATATGTAGCTCAACCAGATACATATGATGAAAGGACAGAGTCTAAGGAAACAAGCCAATTCAAAGTGGTAAGCCATCCTCCAAAATCTATAAATAGATTTAAATGATTTAAAATCTTTAAATTTCTATAAGCTTATTAGGGAGGAGCAAAATAAAATAGAGGAATATATGTATGCCATGATGGAAAAATTCAAAAACACACCTCTTGAGATTGATAATACTATGCCAAAGGAACTATGTGAGATAGTAGACCATAAATGGAATTATTATTTACAAATGGAACAGGAGATTAGAGAGTCTACCCTACCACAAGTGAAGCCTGATATGAAAAAGGCTCAAATAACCAAGGCTAACAAGAAACATAGTGGGAAATTTGCACCCAAATATAGAGCCTTTTGCATTCTTAAAAATGAAATTGAAGATGTTGTAAATAAATCTACATAGATATGGAAGACAATATACAAGATAAATGATGATAAGGTGGAAGAAAAAAATAAGGAAAAATCTAGTGCCAAAGGGAGAAGAAACTATGGCAACAGCTGACCAGTAGTAGGAAGAAGAATAGAGTGTGCAAGACACACAATTGCCATCTCCCAGCCCTCCTCACAAAACCAAGATAGTAATCATAAAGGATGTTACTAACAAGATAGCTTAGAACATCAATCCACTTACTATAGAGGATCTCTCAAAGATCCTTCACCAATCCACTTTACAGGCACAACTATGTACAAGCCATGTATTGGTGAGTGTAGATGAACTACAAAGAGTAGTAGCAACACGACAAAGAGAAAAGATGAAGCCAAAGGTAAAACCTTTTACATACACTACTACTAGAACTAAAGTTTTGATGTTTCCACCACCACCTCCACCAAGTGCTACTAGTGATAATGTTCAGATACCGAGTGCATAGGAGAAGAAATTAGATGAAAAGGATGATGCAACAAAAGAAAAGGAGTAGGCCACCATTTAGACATTGGTAGAACTACCAAAGACTAGCACTCTTAGTAAGACCATTCAAAATCTAAGCACTAAACCTATTCCATTACAATTTTCAACACCAGGCTCGAGTTCAACAAGAGTGGCTAGAGTACTTCACTATGGAGACTGTAAACTAGATGAAGAGATTGTGATACCCTCCTATGATTCCAAAACTATAACAATGGTACAAATGACTAAAATGAAAAATGAATTGGATAGAAGGATGAGGTAGGAAATGTTGAGAAAAGAGTTTAAACACAAGCAAGCACTTCATGACATCAAGGAGATCTTCATGGATGCCTTCAGCTTGCAGTCACCAAATGAAGGGAAGCCAATAATTGAGCAACTATCAGACATAGTTGACGAGGTGATGAATGAGGACTAGGACACAAATGTTAAAATCATGGAATGGTTAGAAAGAAAGTTTCAAGGAAAGGTTAATGAGAATATATCAAGTGCCATTGCACTTGAATAGGTAGAGTTGGCCAAGACAATAGATAAGGCCAAAATTGTTCTTGAAAATATTTTTTCATTGTATAGGAAGTTGTGTGATTTCTTCAATTTCACACAAGAAACTAATCAATGATTAATGAGCTTGGAAAGAAACTTGAAAATCTCTAGCATGCAATTACCTAGAGATCCAGCTCAGAGTGAGAAGCATTTTGCACAATCACTCCACACACAAAGGGAGTTAGTTGTACTAACAGTAGAGGAGGCAAATATTAAGGCTAAATTGATGCAAATCCAATCCTCCATAACCCCTCATTTAGAAGTCCTCCACAAGGAAAAAGTTTATGTTGAGATAGTTTTAAAGAAATATCCAAATCTCTCTACTCTTGATGGACTTGTACACCTTGTTGCAGAGATTGCCATCTAGCGCAAGAAATTGGACATTGCTTTGGAGAATTGGTATGCAGCTTTGAAAACAATAATGGAGATAAATAGAAATATTTTATCTAAATATGGTATTACTCCTTAGAACCCTTTGACATTAGTGTAAAAAAGAGGGAGACATATGGAAGATATAGTATTTTGATGAAGATATCAGATAGGGGGAGAATACCTATAAATTTTGATAGCCAAGAGGGGAAGACACACAATTTTGAAATTTTTGCACTCATATAGAAAATAGCTCTGATGCAAATGTAAAAATTCCATAAGCTCTGACAAAAGAGATACAAAGACATAGGTATAGAATACAGGTACAAGATAGAAGACAAAGAGTATCAAGCACAATCAGCATAGAATTTTGATTGCAAAAATGACAAGGCACAAATCAACTCAGGGGGAGTTAAGGTATTTTGAACAATTTTGAAATTTTGTGGATAAGGCACTCATAAGGACAAAATAGCAATAATTAGTTAAGTTTTTTTGAAACTCATGTCAAAGGGGGAGATTTTTAGTCCTTAGATAGTTTTGACATTTGAGTGTCAACACACTTAATCACTTTTTGTATTGAAGTTGATCCATAGTGTGTGTCGAGCTAGCATTTCAATAGGTGTCGAGTGACTTTAGGTGTCGAGCAGTATATAAGTGATAAGTGATATACAAGTGTTGAGTCACAGTTGGTACTGAGTAAGCCAAAATGTAGTAAATGTCAAGTGAGCTAGAATCATGTATGTGTTGAGCGAGACAAAGTGAAATAGGTGTCGAGTAATCTAGGATAGTATGTGTTGAGCACCAATAGTTCAATATGTGTCGAGTAACATAGAATCAACATATGAGTTTGTGTCCTCACAAACTCAATTTTAAACCATTTTTGGAGCCGACATAGAGAGATTTTGAAAGAGGAAAAGAATAAGAATGAATTATTTTCATTCCCTATGCGATTTGCATGTAGCTAATTAGAAAAATGGAGAAGGCATGCAACCAATTAGAAAAATGCAAGGTATGAGTAGGAATTTAATATTCAATATGGATCATAGATCCATACCTAACCCTAAGTCTTCTTTACAAGGAGGTTGAATACTCCATTGCATGTGTGGATGACAATAGTGTATGGGGAGATTATAGCAAAATTTTAGTGAGATGAAGGAAAGACTTAGAGGAACAAAGCATCATTTTCATATCTAGTTGACCAAAAAAACAAAAGGGATAAGGGACAAGATCAGATATTAGATCTGAGAGGATCAAGATCTGAAGAGAGTAGTATATAAGTGCCTGAACCCAACAATTAGAGATTGCATACTATCAGGTCAAATTTTCTAATACTTTCTTATCATTTTATTAGATGCTAAAATCCTATACTGATAGGTTAGCTTAATAGCTAGGTGGGATAATCTTTGGAGAAGGCGATTGAAAATCCTATGTATTAGGTCGGTTTAACAACCTATTATAAATCCTTTAATAGGGTGACACTTCATCTAAGTATTTTTGAATCCTCTAACTAGGTCACTATTGACATAGTGTAAAGCCTTTAACAGGGTAGGCCTTTCATAAGGCAGACCATCAAAAGTGGTTGAATATATTGTTGTAGTAATTTTTGTGGGTATCATCCCCACCCCAATTTTACCTTCTTATTCCGGAAGGGTTTCTAGGTTATCAATTCTAGTGTTATGTGTTATTGCATGTCATTTACTTTATGTTCCTTTATATGTTTACATGCATGCAATTTGTTTTTCAGTTATATGTTTAAAGGATTAAATAAGGTTAAAAGTGTGGTACTTTTGATTCACCCCCACACCACACCCCCCCAACCCCCAGAAGTACTCTTCCCATTTTGAACATTACAACAATAATTGAATAGGATAATGTGGAAAGGGTGACATGATCAACATTGACACACACCTTGAAGGGCAGTAGGCTGATAAAGAGAAATTAGAGGGAAAAACTTGAGGATTTGATTTAGGAGGTGATGGAAAATGTCTAGAAGAAGATGGAGTAGAAGCCTTTAGAAGCTTAGATGCCAGCATTGATTTTTATTTTATATTCAAGTCTTTCAATAGAGACTTGGGAATCCAAATAGCTTTTGATTTTTCTTCACTTTTGAATACTTTAGATTGCACTTCTTTGATTAGGGATTTAGGAACATACATTTTGTTTGATTTCTTTCTTCTTTTCTTGATGGGATTTTGTGGTCTTTTGAATAGCTATTTTTTCTTTATAGTCACATATCTATTAGATAGGACATTGTGATCTTAAAATATAAGTGGATTGTTATATTTCTATTTTTTATGTTGTGCACCCAAATTACTTCCAAAAGACTTGTGAATTTTGGATGAATGAGGTTGATATGTCTAGTTCAAATGGAAAGGTGGGTATGAATAGTTCAAGGATGAGTGTCTTTGTTGATCTTTAGGTATAATAGTGGAAGTGGGTGATAACCTAGGAGTGGGAGTTGGATATGGAGGAATGTAATGTCCCAATATGGAAGGAATATTTGAAGGCTCTAGCTTAGATGTATAAGGACCAAGGATAGATGTAGAAAATGCAAATGGATTTTGAGTGGGGATATCAACATCTTTAGAGTGAGTAACATCTCCAAGACCATAAATATAACCATGAGTAACTTTCATAGAAGAAATATCATTTATAGGAGCATTTAAAGCTTGAGCATAGTTTTGAAGTGGATATGAAGAAGTATAACAAGAGGGGGCACTCTAATCTTAAGGGGACACTTTGATCTTGACAAGTTTCTTTGGATAACATAGGAAAATTATTTTTCTCTTGTTCTTCAATAGTCTCAATAGAGATGATGGAAGAAATATCTTGATCTTTCTTAGAAGGATAAGACATGAGAGATGGAGGGCTATGTGACTCTCGAGATGCAAGTATATATTCTTTCAATAAGGTAGAGGGTATAGTCAGTTTATCATGTAGTTCTTGGGATATATACCTTAGTTCAATAGTTAGATGAGGAAGGATGTCTTGATATTGATCTATTTCCTCTTTTTTTGGATTATCCTCTTGACATGGAGCCACTTTTAAGGGTAAGTTAGAATTTTGAATTTGGGAGAAAGATTTTTTAAAGGATGATGAGCGATCATTTGGAATAGCTTTGGTAGGTGTTGAAGCATTATGGAAAAGACTTGTTCCAAGAGATAAGTTATCTTGAATTAATTTTAGAAGAAAACCTTGAGGGTATACATAGTCAATATGAAAAGAATTAGATTCTTTGTTCAATGGAGGACCTTTGTATAGATTAGATTACTTAGAGGGTGATTGCATGTTGGGAGAAGTAGAAGTTGGATTTAAACCATTAATAGGCATGGGTTCATGATGTTGATCAAGCTTTAGAGCAGCAACTTTATCAAATTATTCATTAGGATTATTAATTATGTCATCATAAATTAGATCTTGGATTTTATTTTTCAGCTCTATGCAATCTGAATTTTTATGCTGATTGTTTCTATGATAGGCACAATAGTTACTCAAAAACCACATTCCATGTGATGTGCTTTGAGGTAAAACAATGAGTTTTTTTTTAAAAAGCTCTTCCAAAGTTTATTTATAATATTGCCTCAAATGGGTGAAATCACACTCTAGCTAGGTACCCATGGTCTTTTCTTAAAGATATTTCTAGATTTCTTGGGTGTTTTTGAAGTGTTATCAAATGTTTTGGATTCAAGATCACAGGAATTTGATTTTTTGTTGTCATAGGAGGAAGGGTAAATTTCTCTCAAGAATTGTTTTGATGATGTATCATGTTCTTCCTTTATTTTTTGAAGTTAAGGGTTTAAGTATTGGAGTAATTTTTTTCATACTTGCAATTATAATTTCTTCTTCCTGGCTAGGAATGTTGGATTTAGTCCATTTATTTTTGTAATAATTTGGTATAGCTCTGATACCATGAAAGAATTTGGCTAAGGCAATAATTCAACACCAAGATCAAGAAGTGCAATAGATAGCACCAAAGAGACTAATAATGATCAAATGAGAAAGTCAATAATGATCAAAATGATAATGGATATCAGATAATTGGATGGACACACACTAGATGTGTCTTGTATATAAAGGCAACTAGAATGACTAGGAGTTTGCAAAGAGATAAACATCACAACTAAGCACACATGTCCACCAAGAGTGGATTATCCTACATTGAGCACAGGAGTTTGTGTGATGATGAGAGGATAAGTTTACATAGGTGTATCTCATAAAGAGATGTTACAGGCACCATGTGCTCTAATAAGTTGCTAACTCATGTGAACAAGATAACTTATATGTCTATGCTTGCTAAGTGTCTAAATGACAACTAACATAAAAATGTATTATCATAAGTAAACTTAAGTAAAGTTTAATAATAAGTAATTATTTACACTAACACCCTCCCTTAAGTACAACTTAAGGGAATGCACTTAAGCTCACAAAGCTAAATGCAAGATACACTGTGGGTCTTGACTACTAGGCCATGTTAGGTACCCATGTACAAATGCAATGATCTACATACAATTCTATGCAATTTCTCTGAAGGAGAAAGAGAAAAGACCTCATGGGAAAAACCTCCTCCAAAAAGAGAGATGAAGAAATACAAGATGCATGCAAGGATGGAGTAATCAAGACCCCCCCTAATATGAAATACATGCATGTACAAGCATATATCCCCCATAAGAAAAAATATATGATGGTATTCCCCCATATTGAATAATCTCCTGTAAGGATTTCATGAAGAAAAAAAATTATCCAATGCCTACAAATGACATTTCTTCCTTTAGAAAGAAGATACACCAAGTATAGGTGCAAGTATACTTCCCATTGTGGATAGGAAGATGGATGAGGAATCCACATGTAGTGTGCTATGGATGTTGCCTCTAAAGTCTACTCATATGTTGACAAGTCCTTGATGAATATAGATACCACAAGATAATCTAGTGGATGCCCAAAAGAACGTGGCAAACAAGGTAACATGTCCATGTATGAAAGTGAATCAAACTCCAAAGAAAAGGAATCATCCTTATAGGAAGATGTGGGAAGAGAAGCAATGTAGCCTCCCCTCAATGATGAATGCACACCCATGAAAGAAGCTCCTTGATGACTAAAGAAGTTGCACCATGAAAATTGAATGATTTTCCTCCTTGTAGGAAGAAGTGGTGCCATAGGTGTAATAGAGAATGCTCCCCAACTAGTAGGAAGAATCCTCAAAAGATATGATGTCTGAGGAAACTAGAATACAATCTCCAAAGACTGATATGTCTCCTTTAAAGTAAAAGAGTTCTCATCCAACTGCTAAAAAGAAGTGTCCACAATCATGTTAGTCTCAAAAGAAAGATCAAGTGGTTTAGGGTCAGAGTGATCCCTCGCAACAAGTGAAGAAGAATTCTCCTAAAAAAAAAATGATGGATGTCATCGATAATGTCTCCCACATCTTCAATTTAAGACTCCAACAAATAACACTACAATGTCTAGAAGGAAGTCATCCCATGAAGCTAAAATAAGAAGACATAGTGTTTCCTACTAGACTGAATCAGGAGCATTTGTGGCTAGAACTAGATTAGTAGAAGCAATAGGAGTGTCAAGAGGTATGATCTCAACTAGAGTTGTAGGTGATGGGGCTCCAAATTTTAACAAAATTTTAGCCCTAAGCATGATGGAAAAGATAAAAAATTTAGATCTTACCCACTATGTGTGCTCAATCAATATGCTTCAAGTATTAAAGGTCATGAGCAAGGCAGTTATAAGTGGTTCATGAAGAATTAAAGAAAGAACAAAAGACAAACAACAACAATCCATTAGTGGCAACAAGGACAACACAATGGTTTGAGAGATAGTGTAGTTGGAACAAATTGATCATGTACAAAAAATAGATTTTAGATTCCAAATTACAAAAATCAGTGACAGTTACATAATGATTAAACAACATATACCTCATAAAGAAGCTCCAATATAGAAGACTAATACAGTGCAAGCAGAAAGGTATAATGATAATGAGCAGTAATCAATAGATATGCTTATACAATGATTATTCATATATCGCTTGATATCTTTCAGGAAGAGCCTACAAATATAAGAACGTGATATAATGATCAGAATGGGAACATTTTGTGTTGTTTAGAATAGTTCAATTCTCTAGAGACTCCTAATTCGGAGAAATTAAATAGTTTTGGAATAGATGATATCTTAGCATCTATAGCTTACACTTATATAGCAATGCTTCTCCTAATCCAGAAATGGATGTAAATATGACACACAATAGATGGTAAATGTGTGCATATGGGGGTTACCAAATACAAATCCATATTGAGGCAAAAGGAGGAAACATTGTCCCTAGTATAGACTGTTGTATGCATCCCAAAATTATAAGGAGATATTTCTCAATCTGAGACTTTTATGAATTGAGAGTAATTCTTCTAGTTCTAAAGATATTGCTAGCTCTTCATGTCAAATAAAGGCAGTTTCTAAGAAAGAAAAGTGTGAGCTCATTCAAGCTTGTTGCAAAAAGGTTCCTGGACATATTACTCTGAAATTACAACATGTTACACTCAATCTTCATGTTGGTTTACAATTTAGTGAAATGTGTTAGAGTACAATTTCGTTGCCCCAACTTATGGATGTACTGAATAAGATTTTTCTAGAGCAACAACATCTATGATTGACAAGGATGTCATCCAGGTTGAAGAAAATCACATGCAATAGGTAAGATCTTCAGATACTAACTATATTGAGCTTAGGTTTCGTCCAAAAGATTCAAATTCTCATATTGCATTTAGGGAGCTCCGACAAATTAATGGTCTTTTGCTAAGTATTACAGGAAGAATTATGCATGATGAATCGAGTTCTATTTCTCAAGTCACCTTCCCACTTGAAAAGAATGAAAATTATTCATAGTCTATTGATATGCATCATGATATCTAGATCCTTGGATCAAAAAATTTTGTTCTAGGGAGTTCAAATGAATGGGATACCTTTGATAATGATGATATTGATACTTCACAAGGACAGGACCAAACAAAAGAAGAGCTAAAAGCTGATATAGTTTCTAGAGTAGATCATGCATATAGTTTTGATTGCATGGTAGACTATCAATATGTATTGGCTATTCATGTTGAGTCATCTAGAAACAAGAAAAAGGGGCTTATTGATCCAGTTTTTGAGAAAGGCACTCTTATGGACATGGAGCAAGATGACCTGATGATGCGTGTACCACCACTTTTTCATTGAAGGACATGGCTAAACAATTAGTGCTAAGGCCTTTTTACATTGTAAAAGAAAAGCAAAAATAGGAGAAAATTATGCAACGATAGTGGGAGATATCAGAGGGTCAATTTTTGTATCCCAAATTCCTTAAGGGATTCTATAAATTTAAATGCAAAAGAAGGGAAAAAGGTTTTATGGAAAGATATTTGTGCCCTTAGAGTTGTTCCCCATAAAAAGTTCTCTTCTCTTCAGCTTCACAACTTGCAACATGATTATATTCGAGAACAAATTAGGAAGCCTCCAGAACAGACAACTTTCAAATTAAACTTTGAAAAGGGAAAAGCCGACAGAAGATGTTAATGATTAATGGAGGTGCCTTGGAGACTTTGGCAGCCTTGTCTTATAAGCCGTTGGAGCATTATCAATCATAATTAACTTTATCTTGTGTTTTCTGTAGGTTGGAGCATCATTATGAAAGCAAGGAGACTGGTGGTTAGGAGAGCATATGTGAGAGAAAGGAGAAGGATGAGCCAGTCGCACTTGACTCTTCTAATACCTGGAGATGTCGTTGGTGTGAGATGAAACAAGGAGTGGGCGGAAGATTTTTGAGCATAGCTTGGAGAACATATGGAGAATTCCAAACAGATTAATATTCATGAGTCAGAATCACACAAAGAAGGCACCCACGTTTAAGTCAGAGTATGATGTTTGCGTGAAACAACAGAGATCAAATCGGGATACACGTAGAAGGATGAGCAAGCTGAAAGTCTATAGATATGCTCACAGGATTGGAGAAAATAGTCTCAATTTTTATATGCAATAGAATGCATTAGCCATTGATTAAATGCTTTGTATTATTCACATCATAAATATTGATTAGTTAGTTCTGAAGAGGTGCAACATTTGATTAAAAAAAACTGATACCTCTTTGCATTTTATAAATATATGATGTAAAGGCCAAACCAAGAGAGACTTAAGAGACACACAATATTTATATTCATATTTTTAATTTTTACCTATTGTATACATTATGATATATTTTCTTTCAATGGTGAAGAATGAAATTTTGAACTAAGTCTGTGGATGCTATTATTGAACAAATGTATTTTTTTATATGCGACTTTGGAGTCAAATGCATTGGATGGATCGTCTATAAGGATTGTCTCCAGTGTATTTTATTTTCGGCATGATCAGTAAGAAGTATTTATTTATTTTATTTGCTTAAAGTTTTTAGAAGTCAAGAATACTATATAGTTTGTCCTTTATGATCATTTCTAAATTTTATAAATAACTTATTGTTAGAGTAAGTAGATCAAATCAATTGTGGCTATTTGAACTCGACAAATACAAATATTGTGAAATATTTTAATTGTTTCCTTATTTGTATCTATTTTGTCCTAATAAGCGTTAAAATATTATAGACTGGTTTAAATATGTGTAAAAACAATTGATTTATATCATCTTGATGACTAAACTATTTATAAATTCAATGTACATAACATCATAAAGTTGTATGTGAAAACTTATAGTTCTGACTCTATCACCCTTTGGCACTGGTCTTTATATTTTTTTTCATAATTCAAATCTATAGCTAGCAATTATTCCATATCCTTCCTTTAAAGAATTAATATATTCATTTGTTGCAATCATTATTTTTTATTTAAAAAATATTCATATATTCATTTATTATTCATAACTCGTAATTTGCAAACTTAAAGTTTTCTATTATTCTTGCCATTTGGAAACTTTCACTATATTTGTGCTCTAACCAATCTGCTATAAGGATCTTGGATCATATAAGGCTGTTATCCAAGATTAGGTCCACCCACCTTAGTTTTGTAGAGCCGAAAGTGCAGGGAACTCGGACTGTGTTGTTCAGTTCCATCAAGTATGCCTTAACCAGTTGGATATCCCAGCATCGAGCAAGCAAGGCTCGTAGGATTCCAATCTGCAATTTTGAGAACCAATAGTAGGTACCACAACTGGAGTGACTAGAGGTAGAATGTCCTCTAGTAATGGAGAGACTTTTGGATCTCCATATGCTTTCCAAAGACACATTCAAATTTCATAAGAATTACTCGCCTTTCTAAGGACAACAAAACAATCCAAACTGATATTTATAAAAATATCTTAAAAATCATTCTAAAAATCATCTAATCAATAGAAGAAGGTAGTTCTTTACAACATAGGTAAGGAAACACTTCCTTATGTTCTCTTATATGATCAATCATCAAAGCACTCCATTTTTTTATAGTTTCTTTTTTTCAATTTAAATCTTAAACCAAATTGACACTAGTGACATGATTCCATGTATCTAATAATGTATGCACCCCCAAAATGTAAGAAAAAGAAATAAAAGAAACCCCCCTAATGTATGATGTGGCATTTTATATTTAGTGCAATTATGATGGCCACTTGCCAATTTAGGGCATAAGTTGACTACTAATTTTGATGGTTACAACAAAAAATATGAAGCTATATCAAACTCAATAAGATAAGACACAAGACCTCTCAAGGGTCAAATCAATTACAAGTACCAATAGGCCAAAATGAGACCAAAATTTGGAAGTACTATGTCTACTCAAAATTACTCCAAACTAATACCAAAACTAGAAAGTAGACAAAAAATCACGCACTCTCAAAAAAAATAGCACCTGAATATGTGTTTAGATGAGCCTGAACTAAGCCATTGAAGTTGCAAAAATCAGGATTTGTGATTTGTAGAAAAATTCAAGAATAGAGATCGCAAACAACCTACACCAATTGTAGATCACAAAATTCTACCACAAAACACAACAAAAAAAAATTGCTCAAAAAAAGGAGTCCGTATGAGGGAGATATTGGTATTTGAAAATCACCTCTATAATTATTTATCCTGAATCATTGTCGTCACACCTCCAAAAATCAAATGACTCTAGATTTCACCTCAGATGACTAATTTTAATGAAACAAAAGTCAATTTGGGGGTTTTTTCGACCTTCTAAATATGATGCCAATATTTGATTTGCAACTCCAATCTTGACTCACAAAAAAAAAATCTCTCCAATGGCTATGCAATGAAGCTCCTGTATCTTTGATACCATGTAAGAATTTGGTACAACTCTGATACCATGAAAGAATTTTCCTAAGGCAATAATTCAACACCAAGATCAAGAATCTCAATAGATAGCACAAGAGAGACTAGTGATGATAAAATGAGAGTCTTAATAATGATCAAAATGATAATGGATATCAAATAATTGGATGCATACACACCAAAAGTGCCTTGTATATAAAGTCAACTAGAATGACTAGGAGTCAACAAAGAGATAAACATCACAACTAATCACATGTCCACCAAAAGTGGATTATCCTCCATTAAGCATAGGAGTTTGTATGATGATGAGAGGATAAGTTTACATAGGTGTATCTCATAAAGAGATGTTGTAGACACCATGTGCTCTAATAAGTTGCTAACTCCTATGTTGTCAACAAGACAACTCATATGTCTATGCATATTCCTAACTTTCTACATGAAAACTAATATAGAAAATGAATTATCCTAAGTAAAATTAAGTAAAGTGTAATAATAACTAATTATTTACACTAACAATTTTCAACCATTGTGATTTGTTTGTTCTTTTTTCTGTCTTCAGAATGTTTATGAAAGCATCCAGTTTGAATAGACATCAATATGTATGTTAGCAATCATAAGATAGGTGTAGATCAATATTGGATTCTAGACTTTTTCTTAGTTTCAAATGATGGTTTAAAGATAGCAAGGTGAAGCACAAGGCACGAGTCATCAAAGTAGTAGCTAAATAGCCTAGATGATGACTCTTGCAACAAGTATGATGACACAGTAGATAGTAGTATGTAAATGCTATATTTTGAGACTAGTTTTTCATGCTAATCAAGATTTTAACCTTTTTAGATTAATGGTTTTATATTCACATACAATTTTTTAGGATGATAGAGGATATATATATATTACCCAAAAAGTGATCAATTTAGGCATAGTACTAGACTAGTGAATTTTGAAGTTCCTTGTTTTGTAGTTTTTAGATAGTCTTGGACAAGGAAATGATCTCCTAAATGAAAGAATGCAATTTTCAAATGATATTTATGGTTTTTGGTAGAATTTTGCTAGTATTTCAACAATTTTTAACCAATTTTTGAGGAATTTTTGATAGAATCAAGTTATCAATTCAATTTTAAGACACCAAAATAGTGTTTTCAATAGTAGAATGTGACACATGGAATGATCTCAAAAAATTCCAAAAAGGATAAAGCAACTTTGTGGAATACAAACATGGACATGTTTGACTTTTCAAAAATAGAACAACATCATGTGTATGTTCAAGAAATTTCCATTTGTATAACACAAACAAAGACAGTTTATGCAAAAATATATCTAAGGTCAATTTTGGTCACACATGGCTAAAAAAGGTGACCTCTAATTAACTAGGATTTAGTCAAGTTTCTATCCAAAAAGCATACTTTTACCTCTCTTTTGAGAGCTTCCCACAAACACTAGGGAGGCTTTGCACAATTCGTGAGGACTAGTAGAGGAAGGATATGACATGTTCTTTGTCCTTCACTCCATTAAGGATGAAGGTCTTTGGGCTTTCCCTATCATCGACCCTACTAAGGCAAATCTTGAGAGGCATGCCCCTATGGCTCAAATTAATCTACTTATTTGAAAGAAAGAAAATGAAAACAAAAGTAGGTCCAAGAGTCAGATCACCCTAAGAAGGATGAGAGCATATCCCTACTAATTTTAACTTCCAAACACAATAAATAGTAGATGTTAATTTCCAAGCCTTTTAGCTAATGAAAACATGAGGCTTCTAATTTAAGCTATGTGTTTGTTCATTTCTTAGCTTATTTTCATAACAAACTTGTCATGTTTGACATTCTAATTCACTATAAAAGTGTAGAGAAATGCCTAAAACCAAATCTCAAATTTTAATAACCTCTTCTACTTAGGCTAGATTTTAAATTAAAGTGTCACAATTTAAGAAAAATGCAAAGGGATTAGGCTTACCTCTTTTCGAAGCTAGCAAAGGCTAGGCCTATTTTTGAGTTATTTATTTTTACACGTACTTGGGTGATTGTTCTAGCTCCTAAGCATCTATAACAACTTCCACAAACATTAGTGCAATACAAAATATATCAATTTTATCAAAACTTTTAAAACAAATTGATATTTTGCTTCCAAAATTATTTTTTATGAAAAAATCATTAAAATTTTATAAACTATTTAAAATACATCATAAATATCTCAATTTATTTTGAATCACCCTGATAGAATTTCCATTTTGCAGCAAAAAAATTGTTTGACAATTCCTTTATTTGCTCTTGAATTAATTTTTTTATGAAAAATCATTAAAAAAAATTATAAATTGCAAGAAATTAATTCCAAAATTCTAAAAAAAAATTCTTCGAACTATGCACATCACCACTAACCTGCACAAAAAAATTCATCATAAAAGTCTTTTATTTTCTCTTGAAATGATTTTTTATGAAAAATCATAAAAAATAAAAAGAATCAAAGTTATCAGATTTCCGCAATCCATGAATATTGTATATTGATTTCTAGGAAAGATCATGTGAGAATTTTTTCCATCAACATTTTGGATCATACTACATGATCCATCATCAAGATGCCAAAGAGTCAATGAGAGTAAAAATATGATCATGGATCATGTAGTATGATCCGAAATGTTGATGGAAAAAATTCTTACACAATCTTTCCCAAAAAACAATATACAAAATAAAAAGAATGACAAACTATGATCCAAAAAATAGGAACTTTTTTTGTAAGTTGTGCATGCCCATATGAACCTACAAAATAAGAATTCATTTTCCAATTTGATGATTTGTGCACAAAATAATTTTTATTTATGAAAACATCATTAAAAAATATATTTTAAAAATCAATAATCAATTCAAAAAATCAAAATTTTTTTCTCTATGATCCGCATATGTGTATATCAATCTATAGGGGAAAAAAAATCTCAATTCCATGATTTGTGCCCAAAATGATTTTTTTATCAAAAAAAAAAAACTCAATCCAAACAAAATTGATTTTTTTCTATAGCCTCCACACATCAAGATGAACCTGCAAAAAAAAAATCATTAAAAACTTATATGTCCTTTAAGAGATATGAAATTCTTTAAAAACTTGCAAGAAAAAATTAATCACCATATAAATCTAAGTGATCTAAAAAGTGAGCATTCAAGGCAAACTATCACATTCAACCCCATCGTGGGTGCCAAAAATGTATGTGCTAAATGTGGTAAGAAACACACTTCAACATTGTCTTTATATGCATGATTAGTCCACAAATGGATATTGATAAATCCACCATGAATAATCAAGCAAGGTGACCTATTGCCTTGTATCTAACATGATTATAGTGCTATTAGAACCAAGAGCTTCAGTGACTATAAGACACTACTAGAATGAAGGATTTAAGAGAATGAATGCATCTATATTTTGCATTTTCAATGCAAGTATAAATTAATCTATAATGATATGCATTGCAAGTATTCATCTAGATAAGTAAATAGAATTCTAGTTTGGCATGTATGCAAGGAAAAAACAATTAACAATCTAAGAAATCTAATGCACAATTTATCTAGCAAGAATTCAAAAAAAATTCATTACTCTAAATTAAAAATTCAAATGAGAGGTAGAAATCCTCCTTTTATAGAAACGTAGAACAATTAATGGTCAAGATAGAATCTGATGAATGGTTTAAGATTAAATGATAGTTGAGTTCAAATGGAAGTTTCTATTTGAGATAGAAGCTTTTGAGAGTTTTTAGGAAATAAGATTTAGTTGAGAATTAGTTGACTGGTTGATTTCACTTTCTTTGCAAGTTAACTAAAAGTTTCCATTTTTTGAACTCAATATGAGATCTTTGGAAGATATTTGAGGATTTAATTAAATATTATCTCAAATTTGATGATTTTCTCAATTGGAGAGCTATTTAAATTCAATAATTGAAATGAGGAGATATTATTTAATTAAATATATTTAATTCCTTTTTTATGTGATATTTAGCTAAAAAGGGAAATTTAATTTAATTAGATGCACTGGGATGTCTAATTAAATTAATTCATTTAAGAGGGTTTAATCAGCTCAATCAAATCAATTATGAGGAATTAAATAAGAGTGTGTAGTTATTACAAACTAATGGTTTTTTGCATTTGATACTTAGACCAAGTAAAGACAATTAGAATAAGAAATGCCTAGTACAACAAGATTTTATCGATCAAGAGATTGATGTATTGAGACTAATGCACCAAAATCAGTTCAGAATGGCAAGGTGCCAATTTTGGGGTATCATAGTAATGCATTGATTGATGAGAATAGTTTGTGTGGGTGAGATTAAAATCTTGTGTATATTAGTTATGTATGTATTTGAAATTAAGCTAAATATTTACATTTATGGGAAACATGAATGGAGGAGTAAAGATGGATGAGGAAGAAATATATTTAGTATTCATAGTACTTAGATGGTGTTCATCTATGTTGCCATCAATGTTAAAGGAGGAGATTGTTAGTATGAATGATAATTCCATTTATGTGGGAGAGTATGTTAGCATTTATGGAGACATGATTCTATGCTTATGTGTTGCATTCATGACAGTGTTTGTCATTGATGTCAACATACACCTTATTCTATGAAGATTTCTAGAGTTACAGAGGTAGATGCATTTGACACAATTAATAGTTAATGAGTTTGGTTGTAAACTTCTAGAAATATATTTAAATATGTGTATAGATGCTATAGTTAAATGTGTTGAAAGAGATATGTTGTTGTGATAGAATTATGTGATATTTCCAGAGGTAGCTTTCAAAGGGATTTTCTAGAATGCATGTACTAGTAAATTGGTTGTATCTTTTGACTAAGATGGAATTGTATTCAATGCATTTGGAGGGTGGTTAGAGAAATTTTCAAGATTTTATGTTCTAGATGGTGTAATCAGATTTGCATTTTGAGTTGACTTATGAACTTTGTTCAATGTTTTTGTTCCTATGAACCAACTATTGATAAAATCATTATGGAAAGAGTTAAACTGTAATATAACATGTATTTTAATATCTTAATGATGTCCTATATTATTCATTTTAAATTGATAAATCCTCAAGGCCAACTCAATACTTGTTTTAGGACTTGTCTTAAAAGGAAAGGTCATTTCCTTGTGGTAGTGAAGCACTAGTAGATCAGTGAGATCATTGTATTTTTATGTCTGAGTTTGAATGCAAATTTGTATTTGATTAGAGAAAAGATTGATGTTGATGATATACTATGAGCTTCAAAGGAACTATATTGGAAAAGAAGTTTTTGTTTAGTTAGTTTGAGAAACTAGGTTGACTATGTTGAAGATTATTGGGTGAGGACAATCTAAAGTTATTTGAATAGTAGGTCAAGTTTTCCTCCTTTCAACTCCTAACAGAGTTTGAATCTTCTAAAAAGAATTCAAAGTCTGCTAAAAAGAACTCATATACACTAATGTATTTCATTAACTCCTTACAGATTCCATCCTTTCACAATGAACTTTTAGTTTAATACATCATTTTGTGGGCATCATTCCCATTGCGGTTTTCCCTCTAATCAAGGTTTTCCATAGTTAACATAGCTAGTGTTAATGTATATAGTTATGTTTCTATAATTGTTGTAGCTATTGTTTACATGTTTCAAAGTTAGTAAATGTATTAAGAGTTATTTTAAGTACATGACATATTCATCCCTTATCTCACCCCCCCCCCCCCCCCCCCCCCACAACTATTATCTTGGTGTACTTTACTTTATAACACTTATCTTCATACTTCTACCTAGTATGAAACAAATTCATCTCTTTTTTAGGTTCACCCTCATTACTCAACAAGACTTCTCCTATTTTAGCATCTTAAAAATGTGATGACTTGGCATCTTCATCTACATGTGCAACTCTTTCGTAGCCTTCATCTCTCCTACATGCCCTTCCTTAGCAATGAGGACATTTATAACCTCTATGACCATCTTCTTTGTGTTAGAAGTATGATCCACAAAAACCTCTTCTTCCTCTCTGATCCCTATTAAATTATTATCATGGAAAATATTAAAATTATATCTACTCTAACTTGAACTATTGCTATCTTCATCTTTCTTTTTTATCTTTATTTTGGCCTCCATAAGACCATCCACTAGATCTTCCAACATAACCTCTTCCACTTTTCCTACTTTCAAACTTATTTTTCATTTTTCCCTCTACTCCTAGGGAAAACTAGTATGTCTTTTCAATACTAGTCATTCTAACCATACTCAACTTCTCCTGAATACTTGGTGTCAACCCATTAAGGTAATAGGAATTTTTTTCTTATCATCTTTTGCATAGTCTATTCTAATGAGGACTTGATAGAACTCTTCTATATACTCTTGAACAAATCTTCCCACTTTCTTCAATCCTTGCATTTTCTTCAACAAATCAAACTCATAATCATCATGAATGAATTTTCACTTTAATTTATCCAACATATGATCCCATCTTGTGATATTTTCCTTTCCTGTTCTATTTTTCTCCAATTGAATCTCCTTCCACCAAATTTTTGCATGACCCTTCATTCAAGCCTTTGGAAACTTGACCCTATTAGGATCCATGATATCTTTATACTCAAAATATTCCTCTAATTCATTGATCTAGTCAATCAATTCCTTCAGGTTATGATATCCCAAAATATATGGGGACATCAATCTTAGGTCTTTTTCCAATCTTAAAAATGACCCTAAAAAAGCTTTTCTTCCTCAAGGTTCCTAGCTTCTTACACTCCTTGGTCAACATTTCTTTCTTCTTCAAATTTATCCTCGCTTTCCTCTCTTACTACAATATTATTTCCTCTACAAATATCCTCTTGCAATGCTTGCACTTATCTTTGGAAGGCTCTTAAACTCTTAGGTGTCACTCATCTGGCTCTTCCACCATGTTCTCATCATGGAGGCATTTTTCAACTTCTCTCAAACCCACAACCATGGTCCTAGTGAAAACTACCTCACACTTAGTGATCTATCTACACATGTAGGAACTCTCATTTTGACACCACTTGATGAAGGGTGTTCCCCTTAATATTATGAATACATAATGGAAATAGAAAAATAACAATAATTTGCAAGAATAGAAAATTGGTTTCTTGTTATCTCCAAAAGCATACAATTACATATTTCAAAAATGCAACATGTGAAGTCATATGGATTTTTTTGTTATAATATTTTGTAAGCAAGAGCCACCAATAACCACCTAAAACTACCTTAGACAACCCTGCAAGCCTTCTTTATATAGGCACTTATTCACTATACAAGAAGATTCAAGAAATTTAGCCCTAACCCTTAAGGTCAACCAACCCTATATTATTTAATTTTTCATATTTTATTACATTAGAGTTAACCCAAATGATTTCATTTTTATATTTCAAGTAGCCCAACTTTTCGAGACCATAATTTTTTAACTATAGCTCCTTTTGACTATGATAACCTCTTTTTGGAAATGACGCCTCCTAAACTACACTGACTTGATTTTGTAATCATTATTAGCTGATTTTCTACCTCATTTCGAAGCCTCTAAGGCTTTTTAAAATGAGTTCAAATATTTTGTACCAAAAGGGTATGTGTAGGATCATGGTGTGCCAAAAGGTGGTGATGTAAAAAAATGGAGTTTGAAAATGTCTAAAAGTGTTTCAAAATCTGCACTAACTTTTTTCCACCCATCCTAATACCAAAGCTAAAAAGTTAGGACCAAGCCTTTTCAGGTATCCATTTCGTAAGTGAGTATACAATTTCATATCAAATACCCAATATTATATTGGGTATCCAATATGAAATCATATACCTAAAACTTGTAACATAGATTTTAAAAAATTGAGAGCTCTTTTCACATTGCATTTTTTCGGGTCTGAGTATTGACCTCCATTCGGGTATTGGATTTCTGAATAGGTGTACGATAAGGGTAAAAAAAAAAATTTATGTTCTAAATAAATATTTTTATAAATTAGTTATTTTTAATTGAATTTGTTAAAAATGAGGTTTTTTTAATAGAAATTGTTGAAATTTAGGTTGTTTTTAATAGAAATTATGTTTTGCAAATTAATAGGTATGGCTGACCCAAATGATGATACTGAGGTAGGAAACAATGTTCCTCGTAACACTCCACCAAATGATATAGTACCCCCTCAGAGTCATCCACCAAACAATCCCCTACCCCCTCAAAACCTCCTCAAATTGAAAATTTGATATTTGAAAATCTTGCCAAACTAAGGGTTATGAAAATGACATATGACACTATACCCACATTGGCTCCCATGTTATCCACATTAAACACCATAGTGGATAATATTGAAACACTTACTAATGAAAAAAATGCTACTCTTCGCTAGCATGACCAAATGCATGCCATGTTTGATGATGGGTTGGACTATGATGAGGTTACAGTCCTAAATATAACTAAAGATGATATGGTTAGCCTTTTTGTAGACCCAAAAATCGATAAACAAGTAGAATGCACAAAGCCCAAACTATGAATTAAATGGTGCACAAATGAGGCTATGCATGCAAACTTTTGGGATCATTGGTGGATGGTTTCTAACATCACTCCATAGCAATTTAGAGGTGCCATTTTGTTTCATTAAAAAAAATTATGGCGAATTTGTGTTGGGCCTCAAGGTTAACTATTGGAGCATGAAGCCCAACATGGGTGTAGGAGGAGGAGGTCCTCAAGATAGACCCTTTGCCTAGTAGAAGAAAGCCGGAACTTTTGGCCCCCCTACTAATGTCTCCCTCCCTCCTCAAGTGTAGCATCATGATATCATTGCAAAGGCTAGCTCTCAGACTATTAGAGTCATCCATAGATTGAGAGGTCTATTGATATCCAGGCTAGGTCAGTGTTGTCTCCCCATGTTGATGATGCTGGCACAAGTTCATCATTGATGAGCTCATCACATGTTTGTGTGCCCCATACTTGCATAATGTGCAAGAATATTTTTTTGGGTCCCATAGGTTATCTTTTCAAGTATTAGTTTATATTTGAGGAGGATACACTAGATGCACATACAGAGGCTACACACCCTGATGTGAGAGAGGAGGGGTATGTAAAGGCATGGAGTCCTTCTATGTTTTGTACATGTATACATTTTTTTGTTACAAAATATGTGATTTAAAGTTAACCTTTATAATAGAGTAATTTTAATTTTTAACCCATACTAACTTATACATGTATGTGATCTTCATTTATGTTTAGTTGATGACTACGGAGTAACTCAGATAGGTTGATATTGTCATGTTCTTAGCTATTTCATTTGGTCTTGAGACATCTATGGTACATTATCTTGTGCTCTCAATGTCTCTTCTATTTGATATTGGAGCATATATGGTTTCTAATCTTTCTTTTCTCTTGGAGGTATCACATGTTAGTGGGGGGCAGAGTGCGAGGGATGAGGCACAACCCATTAACAAGGGAAAGGTAATTAGGTGATTTTAAAGTGATTAAATATCAATGTATTCTTTTGAAATATTCGTAGTAATAAAATTTAATTACATTATTTATTGCATAGGGCATGGCTACTAGTGACAAGTTTAGGTAGATTCCATGTCACATACCCTCTGGCATTTTCATTTATAGTGAGAGCCCAATCGTATGTATAAGTATCAATCCTTTTTTATTCTCCTTACTTTCATAAATAAATTTAAAACTTATTTTCATGATATTAACAACTAGTATTTTGTATCTCAGGAAACACCTAGTGCATAGGAGGTTGGGTGACAGAGTTTTGTATCTTTGCTGATGCAACCATTATATCTAGAGGAGTAGACACAAGTAAGTTGTAGTTTGAATTCTTGATTATATGTTATAAATTTAGCATGCTATGAATTATAATGTTATATTTTAACTTATAGGTTCATTTGAAAAACATACTTAAACATACATAGGCCATAATTAACTAGGTTCAAGCATTGCCAAGGACATATGAGAGGACTCCTAATTGGCACAGGAGGCTGACGAGAGAGATATTTATGATGAAAGTTGAATACTATAAATATTCATTAAAAAAATATCATTATGAATTTGATAAATTCAATTTTAGATACATAGAATCATATAAATTTAGTAGTCTAACTTTGGGTTTTCCTTTTTTGTTTATGTAGGAGGCATCTGATCCACCTAGTGCAGTGAAGAGGCTACATTTTGATCATCCACTAGCAGCATACGATAGTATAGTTGTCATAGGATGTTTCATGAGACATTTTGAGATGGCATATGCCACATTGTATATAGAAACATTAATATTTTACACATTCAAATGGCATGATCAGCCACATTTTGTATATGGATCTATGTATTTTGATATATATTTGCATAATTTCTCTATGGATACATGAAATTTGATATATATTTGTGTAATTTTTCTATGGATACATGTATTTTGATATATATATATTTTTCATTTATTTGCACAATGGTATACATATTAATTTAGTATAGTATTGTTCAATTTATCATAGATCATGTGTATTGTTTATGTTTATGGAACATCATTCATTTTGGTCATTTTTTTTATATTTGATTCAAATGAAATAACTTGTGAATAACATTTTAAAAACCTTTATTATCAAATTTTGATGCAATGTTGAATTTGAAATGCTATCATATATGATTAAATTGAAATAATCTCTACAATCCCTTAAGATACCACTATTATTCACCTGGCCAAATGAACTTAGAGCACCTTGGAAATGAGATAATTTATTGTAGGCCTCAACATGACCATCCTGTAGCATTTAATGTTTCATTGATAGCCCCCATGAGCTCTGAGTTATGGCCCATGGAAGATCAACCTCGAAATGCACTTAGAGTACCTTCGAGACTCTTCGATATGAGGTGGTCACACAAAATGGAGGCTCTCTACAACTAAAAAAAATGTGTCACTAGGTTCACCCACCCATCTGAAGCTAATGGTGTTGATGATTTGATGCCAAGATTAGCAGTTTCAAAGTTATGCTATGATGTACCTATAAACTGAGGCACACTACGAGTTTTGGCATCAAGCAAGATCATTTAGTCAAGTCCAAACAAAATGTGATCTCTTGAAAATGAGGTAGATTCTTTTAGGCCTTGTCACGACCATCCTATAGAATTCAACATTTCATTGATATCCCCCATGAGCTCCAAGTTACGACCCTCAAAAGATCAACTTTGAGACACACTTAGAGAACCTTGGAGACTCTTCGGTATGTGGTGGCCATGAATGATGGAGGCTGTCTACAATCAGAACAAGGGTGTCACTAGGTTTCACCCACCTATCTAGAGCTAATGGCACTAATAATTTGATGCCAAGATTACTAGTTTCAAAGTTATGTTGTAATGCACCTATGAACTAAGGCACATTGTGAGTTTTGGCATCGAGAGAGATCATTGTTTTGAATCCAAATGGAATGTGATCTCTCAAAATGAGATAGGTTATTGTAAGCCTCAACATGATTTTCCTATAGCATTTGATATTTTATTGATAGCCCCATGAGCTCTGAGTTATGACCTTCAAAAGATCGACCTTGAGATGCACTTAGAACACCTTGGAGACTCTTCAGTACAAGGTGGCTGCAAATGATGGAGGCTCCCCACAACCAAAAAAATTATTTTGATAGGGTTCACCTACCTATCTAGAGCTAATGGCACTAAAAATTTGATACCAAGATCAGAAATTTCAAAGTTGTGATGTGATGCACCTATGAACTAAGGCACACTACAAGTTTTCACATCTAGCAAGATCATTGTGTCGAATCCAAAAATAATGTGATCTCTAAAAAATGAGATAGGTCATTTTAGGCCTCAATGTGACCATCTTGTAGCATTTTATATTTCATTGATATCCATTATGAGGTCTGAGTTATGACCCTCAAAAGATCGACCTCAAAACTCACTTAGAGCACCTTGGAGACTCTTCGACATAGGTGGTCATGAATGATGGAGGCTCTCTATAGTTAGAACAAGGGTGTCACTATGGTTCACCTACCCATATAGAGATAATGGAACTAATGATTTGATACCAAGATCAATAGTTTCAAAGTTATGATATGATGCACCCATGGACTAAGGCACACTACGAGTTTTGGCATTAAGTGAGATTGCTATACTGAATCCAAATAGAATGTGATCTCTTGAAATGAGATAGATTTTTTTAGACCTTGTCATGAATATCCTATATCATTTAAAATTTCATTAATATCCCTCACGAGCTCCGAGTTATGACCCTCAAAAGATCAACCTCGAGATGCACTTAGAGCACCTTGGAGACTCTTTGATAAGGGGTGACCGCAAATGATGGATGCTCTCTGCAGCTAGCACAAGGGTGTTAGTAGGTTTCACCCACCCATTTAGAGCTAATGGAACTAACGATTTGATGTCAAGATCAATGGTTTCAAAGTTATGCTATGATTTACCAATGAACTGAGGTATACTACAAGTTTTGGTATTGAGTGAGATTCCTATGCCATATCCAAACAGAATGTGATCTCTTAAAAATGAGATAGGTTATTTTAGGCCTTAGCATGATCATCCTATAGCATTCAACATTTCATCAATAGCCCCCATGAGCTCTAAGTTATGACCCTCGAAAGATAAACCTCAAGATGCACTTAGAGAATCTTGGAGACTCTTTGGTATGCAATAACCACAAATGATGGAAGCTCTTCATGGCTATAAAAAAGGTGTCACTAGGGATCACCCACCCATCTAGAGCAAATGGCACTAATGATTCAATGCCAAGATCAGCGGTTTCAAAGTTATGTTGTGATGCAGCTATGAACTAAGGCACACTATGCATTTTGGCATCGAGCGAGATCATTATGCCAAATCCAAATGGAATGTGATCCCTCAAAAATGATAAATATTATTTTAAGCCTTGACATGACCATCCTATAGCATTCAACATTTCATCAATAGCCCTCACGAGGTCTGGGTTACAACCCTTGGAAGATTGACCTTAAAACACAATTAGACCACCTTGGAGACTCTTTAGTTAGGGGTGGCTGCAAACAATGGAGGCCATCCACAGCTAGAACAAGGGTGTCACTAAGGTTCACTTTCCTATCTAAAGATAATGGAACTAATGATTTGATTCCAAGATCAATGGTTTCAAAGTTACGATGTGATGCACCTATGAACTAAGGCACACTACAAGTTTTGGCATTGAGCGAGATCATTGTGTTGAATCCAAATGGAATGTGATCTCTCAAAAATGAGATAGGTTATTTTATGCCTCGGCATGACTATCTTGTAGCATGTAATTTTTCATTAATAACCCTCACGAGCTCTATGTTACAACCCTCAAAAGATCGACCTTGACATGTACTTGGAGACTCTTCAATATGGGGTGGCCGAAAATGATGGAGGATCTCCACAGGTAGAACAAGGGTGTCACTAGGGTTCATATTAAGTGTAAACATTATTTTTTACCTCTCTCAAGTTTTTGGCATTGTGAACAATGCAATTTTGGTGTTAGTATGTATTAAAATCATCATTTTTTAGGTCCCTCTACATAAATTGCATTAAGTAAAATCATCTTTTTTTCTTACATTAAATGAAAAAGTTCACATTTACAATATCTCAAGTGTTTCATCATTATTAAATCATTACACAACTACCAAAAATTGTAATGTCAAAATAAGGAGTGTCAAGAATCATAGTATCAAAAAAAGTAGTGTTAAAAATCATAGTGTCAAAAATAGAACAAATTTTTCTTCATTTTGCTCCTTATTTAGGTTTTTATCTTCAAGAATGACTACTCTTCATGATGTACCTACTTTCCAATATCATAAAAAATATTAGTAAGTTATTGTATTAAACAATATAATCATCAATTCACCAAATTCTTATGAACAAAATAACATAAGTAAATGTACCTAGTCGAGTGTTCCAGTGGGGTCCTCTCTATATCTTAGGGTCTCCAATAGGGCTTCATGATCAACATTAGTAATAGTAAAAAAAAAATTTACTTTTGGTTTTTGTTAATGCTTCAACAACTTCACATTTGTTTCTATAATAAGATGTGAACATGTGAGAATTGTTTTGTGCTTTTGATAGTCTTCAAATGTAGGGATTCCATTCCTTCTAAGCATGTATGTCCACAGTCATGTTCCAACAACAACCACTGAACTAGTAGGATATGTGAATGTGTCATCATTTGTGATCGATTGTGCAAGCTTTTGTTTACCTCTTACACAATGTGCTAACCAATTATTTGATTTCTCATCATTCCCATGTGGTGCAACCAATGTAAAGACATGTCTTGGCTGAAGAAGATCTAATAGATGGTTATGCTTAAGTGAACTTTCCATGTCATTATTTCTGATAGAGAGTATGATAGACAATGGATTAAGATAATGCGGAGCCCATGTGTTCACCCACTCACTCGACTCACAATGGTCCCAATTACACTGAAAACAACTAAGACAAAAGCAAGCTAGTTGTCATGTCCAAATGGTTCATGTACTAGAATTAAAGCTCTAGAATGAATGCATTTTTAATGAGTCTCTCACTATAGGACAATCTAATCTATCACCTATGGACCCTTCTTTAACCAACCAAAATAACTTGTGTACTATTGAATCAATAGTTCCCATTGTGATAATGCTAAACTACACCAATCAACAATGCTATGAGCTTCAAGAAGCTCTACTCTCGAAATCTTCAATTTCTCCTTAACTAGAGCTCTCTTCACACATGCCCCTACTCCATCATGTTCCCCTTTCCCATGCCCAAACTCAAAAAAAAATCCAAATATGAGGCACCCCCTCTCTACATGCATTCTACACAACCAATAAAAGATGCAAGCATTCTTGAACTTGTGCAATTATCTGACCAAATGATATGTATATCCATACCAATATTATGCTCTTGTAATAAATCAAAATAATTGTCAAAACAATGTTGTACAAACTCATGAGAGTGAGATCTATCATCACTCACATAAAAATGGTACTCTCTAACAATCTTTTGATTACCTTCCACACAATCAGGGGCATGTCTATATGTTATGTGGACAAAAAAAGCAATCTAAATGGAGTTTTAATACTGAGATTGTGTCTCATTTTGAGGCTGCAATGTGTAGGTCTCAGCAAATTCAACAACTAAAATAATAGTGCCAATTGGAAAAGTCTATTACAGATTCTAAATTGTTGATCCAACCACTAAGACCTATGACTATGTCTTGCATACTTGTAGAAAAGATTTGTCTTGAAATCTGAAATAAAACTAGCTACACTAATTTCTTTTGTAATCAGTTCACATCTAGAGCTCTTACCCCCACTCTTCAATGTGTATTTCATCGTTTCATATACCATTTTTTTACTATTGTCTTCCCAAGATCTTGTTCGCACCCCTCATGAAAATATGTGTCAAACTTGGATAAGCCGCCACATTCTAAACACTTCTCATTTAAGCAAACATTTCTATAAAAGAAAAAACCATCAACTCTATGACATAAAAATTGATCTAGTGATTTCTTAATGATCTTGGAAGATCAGTAGCACCACCATTCTCCAAAATTTCTTTACTGTGCAAAGTAGAACAAATGGAGCATAATAGTTCATGGTGAATAGAAAATGAGACATTATATTTGTAACAACATGTATTTTGAATTTTAAGTGATACATAATAAAATGGCTTGAAATATTCAAAAGCCCTTTGTGATATATGCAATCTTGGATGACTCTCTCTAAATTGTTTGAACAACATAGTTTGACTTACCTCCAAATAATGTTTTGGATGTGGCATGCAGTCTTTGATGCCAATTCTCAACTTTAAGATCTTTAGCATTGGGTGATACTCTTGAGCTACAGTGTCAAAATTATGTAATTTCTTCCTTCACATCATTAGTTAGCTTCTTATCAAAATGTGAAAGTCTCCCACCAAAAGCCCATATTTCATTTTGAAGAGGATCATAAATTTTCCCTCATCTACTAAGTACTCTTCTCAAAGTAGTAAGATTTAGGTTCAAGTCAATACAAGTTTCTCTCATATATCTACCCTTTCTCAAATGATGACTTACCAAAGAGGTTATAATAACCCTTCGAGCAGTTCTCTTATCCTTCTCCCTACTATTTTTCTCAATGCTATTGAGAGCATGAAAAAGATCCTTCACAATAATGGCATTTCTTTCCAATTTTTTATTGACATGAATCCTCAATTTGGAAAGCATAGGTCTCATCCTTTGCATCCTTAATAATTGCATAAAAAGTTGACATTGCTCCACTAGTATCTTGTTGTCAAAAAAATCTTATATAGTCTTAAATCCCATAACCAAATGGTTCTTTCTAATTTTTTCCCTTCCAAATTGGTAATAACCATTTCATCAATTTCAATTATCCATTTTGGTGTTCTAAAACCTTCATGTCGATTATAATTAGGAGATATGTAACATTCATGTGTATTGTCATTTTTGACATGGTCAATCATGCAATTTACATTATGAATTGGTAAAATTTCATTCTCCAAATTTTTAATCCCGCCATTATCATTATCAATCAGTATATTTTTATTTCTCAACTATACATATTCATTATCCGATTCTATGATTTTACCTTCGATCAATACATCATCAACTTGAGTCATATTTAACATACCTTGTCTCTTCCTACGACGATTTACCTTGTCCCTTTCCCTATATACCACAATGTCTTCATTTGATACCTTCCTTTTGCAATTAGCCTTTCGACAACTACTGCTCCCTATTCAGAAAATAATATCGGACACCTAATTGTACATTATAAAACATTTTTCGATTGTATGAGCCCAAAGAAATCATTTTTCTCAAAATCCATGAAAATGGCTTGTAAAAAACATGATTGTCAAGTTTGTAGTGATAGAGAATATTTTGGAAAAAGCATGCCAGTATATTGGGCATTTGATCCCATATTGGATATCCAATCCCAGATCAAATACCCAATACGATACCAAGTACTTGAAATGGATGCCCAAATTTTGGATGGAAACCAAAATTTGGAAAGTGTGGGAAATGTGAACAAATTTTACAAATGTTATTATATATTAGTATTTTATTAAATATAATATTTGTATATAATTATTATTATGAATATTATTATTATGATTATTATTATTAGATATAATATAGTAATATATCTAATTATTATTATTATCAATATTATTTTTATGATTGTTATTATTATTATAAAATATAAATATAATATATTAATTTATATGAGTATTATTACTATATTTAATAGGATATTATATTTTATTATTATTAGTATTACATTTAATAGGATATTATATATGATTAATATATAAGATTATTATATTATATTATGATGATTTTTACAATTATTATTAAATATAAAATAGTAATATATATTATTATTGTTATCATTATTGTGACCTATAAATATAATATATTAATATATATGATTATTATTAAATTTAATAGGTTATTATATATGATTCAATCGAATGGGTCAAAAGGACCTATGACTCCTTTCGACACATTTCATGACAACATATGTCCCTAGGGGCCCTAAGAACCCTAGGGACCTATTTGGTTGGTTTGAATGCATTAAAATAGGTCATAAGTTAACCTATAACTCTTTCGACACATTTAATGATAGCATATGTCCCTACGGGCCCTAGGACCCCTAGGGACATATTTAGATAGTTCAAATGCATCAAAAGGGTTTATACATTAACCTATGACCCCTTTCGACTAATTTCATGACAACATATGTCCCCAGGGGCCCTAGGACCCCTAGGGACCCATTTGATTGGTGTGAATGCATCAAAAGGGGTCAGAGATTAACCTATGACCCATTTCGATGCATTTCATCAAAACATATGTCCTTAAGAGCCCTAGGGCCCTTATGGGTCCATCTAGTTGGTTTAAATGCATTGAAATGGGTCATAGGTTAACCTATGGACCCTTTTGATGCATTTCATGCCAACATTTGTCCCTAGGAACCCTAAGACTCCTAGGTACTCATTTGGTTCATTTGAATGTGTCAAAAGGGGTCATAAATTAACCTATGACCTTGAATGCATCAAAATGGGTCATATGTTAATCTATGACTCCTTTCAACACATTTCATGACAACATGTGTCCCTGGGGGCCCTAGGACCCTTGGGGACCTATTTGGTTGTTTTGAATGCATCGAAAGGGGTCATAGGTTAACCTATGATCTCTTTTGATGCATTTCATGACAACATATGTCCCTAGAGGCCCAAGGACCCCTAGGGACCCATTTAGTTGGTTTGAATGCATTGAAAGGGATCATAGGTTAAGCTATGACCAATTTTGATACATTTCATGACAGCATATGTCAGTAGGGGTCCTAGGACACCTAAGGACATATTTGGTTGGTTCAAATGTGTCAAAAAGGGTCATATAATAACCTTTGTGTCATAGGTTATTCTATGACCCCTTTCGACACATTTCATAACAACATATGTCCCTAGCGACCCAAGAACCCCTAAGGACCCATTTGGTTCATTCAAATCCATCAAAATTAATCATAAGTTAACCAATGATAATTTTTGACGCATTTCATGACAACATATGTCCATAGGGGCCATAAGACCCCTAAGGACCCATTTGGGTGGTTTGAATGCATCAAAAGGGGTCAAATGATAACCTATTGGTCTTAGGTTAACCTATGACCCCTTTAAACACATTTCATGACAATGTATGCCCCTAGGGGCCTTAGGACCCCAAGGGACCCATTTGGTTTCTTTGAATGTGTCTAAATGAGTCATAGGTTAACCTATGACCCCTTTCGATGCATATTATAATAACATATGTCCTTAGGGGCCATACAACCCCTAGAGACCCATTTGGATGGTTCGAATGTGTCGAAAGGCATCATAGGTTAACTTTTGACCACTTTTGACACATTTCATGACAACATGTGTTCCTAGAGGCCCTAGGACCACGAGGGACCTATTTGGTGCATTGAAAGGGGTCATAGGTATGCATTTCATAACAACATATGTCCATAAGGACCCTAGGCCCCATAGGTACCTATTTGATTGGTTTGAATGCATCAAAAGGGGTCAAAGGTTAACCTATGACCCCTTTTGATGTATTTCCTAACAAAATATGTCCCTAGGGACCATAGGACACCTAGCGACTCATTTGGTTGGTTTGAATGCATTGAAAGGAATTATAGGATAACGTATGACCCCTTTCAATGCATTTCATGACAACATGTCCCTTGGGGCCCTAGGACCCCTAGCGACCCATTTGGTTGTATCGAATGCATCGAAAGGGGTCATAGGTTAACCTATGATCCCTTTCGATGTATTTCATGATAATATGTGTCCCTAGGGGACCTAGGACCCCCAAGAACCTATTTGGTTGTTTTGAATGCCTCAAATGGGGTCATAGGTTAACCTATGATCCCTTTCAACACATTTCACAAAAGCACATGTACCTAGGGGCCTTAGGACCCCTAGGGAACCATTTGGTTGGTTCAAATAAGATGAAATAGGTCACAAGTTAACCTATCACACCTTTTGACACATTTCATGACAACATATGTCCCTAGGGGCACTAGGACCCCAAAGGACTTATTTGGTTGGTACGAATTTGTCAAAAAGGTTCAACAATAACTTAACCTATGACCCTTTCGATATTTTTCATGAAAACATATGTCTATAGAGGCCCTAAGATCCCTACAAACCTATTTGGTTGGTTTGAATGTGTAGAAAGCCTATGACCCCTTTCGATGCATTTCACGACAACATATGTCCCTAGGGGCCCTAAGACCCCTAAGGACCTATTTGGTTGGTTTGAATGCATTGAAAGGGGTCATATAATAACCTATGGCTCATAGGTTAACCTTTGAACCCTTTTGATGCAATTCATGATAACATATGTCCCTAAGGGCCCTAGGACACCTAGGGACCAATTTGCTTGGTTCAAATGCATCAAAAGGGGTCATAGGTTAACCTATGACCCTTTTTGATGCATTTCATGACAACATATGTCCCTAGGGGCCCATTTAGTTGGTTTGAATGCATTAAAAGGGTAATAGGTTAACCTATGACTATTTTTGATACATTTCATGATAACATATGACCCTAGGGGCCCTAGGACCACTAGGGACCTATTTGGTTGGTTCAAATCCAACGAAAGGGGTAATACAATAACCTATGACCCATTTCTATGCATTTCATGACAAAATATGTCCTTAAAGGCCCTAAGATGCCTAAAGACCTATTTGGTTAGTTTGAATGCATCTAAATGGACCATAGGTTAACCTATGACCCTTTTCAAAGTATTTCATGACAACCTATGTCCCTAGGGGCCCTCAGGCCTATAGGGACCCATTTGGTTAGTTCGAATGCATTAAAAGGGGTCATAAGTTAACCTATGACCCTTTTTGATGCATTTCATGACAAAATATGTTCCTAGGGTCCCTATGACCCTTAGGGACTCATTTTTTGGTTCAAATGTGTCAAAAGGGGTCATACGATAACCTATTGGTCATAGGTTAACCTATGACCCCTTTCAATGCATTTCATGACAATATATGTTCCTAAGGTGCCTAGAACCCCTAGGGACACATTTAGTTAGTTAAAATACATTAAAAAGGGTCGTAGGTTGACCTATGACCCTTTTTGATGCATTTCATGACAACAAATGTCCCTAGGGGCCCTAGAACCCCTCGTGACCTACTTGGTTGGTTCGGATGTGTTTAATGGGGTCATATGATACCCTATAACCCCTTTTGATACATTTCATGACAACATATGTCCATAGGTCCCCTAGGACCCCTAGTGACCAATTTGGTTGTTTCAACTATGTCAAAATGGGTCACAGGTTAACCCATGACCCCTTTCAACATATTTCACAACAACATATGTCCCTAGGGATCCAAGGACCCCTAGGGAGCCATATGGTTGTTTCAAATATGTCAAAAGGGGTCATAAGTAAACCTATGACACCTTTCAATATATTTCATGACAACATATGTCATAGGGGCCCTAGGACCCCTATGGACCTATTTGTCTAGTTCAAATGTGTCCAAAGGGGTTATACGATAACCTCTAAGTCAAAGGTTAACATATGACCTCTTTCAATGCATTTCATGACAATATATGTTCTTAGGGACCCATTTGATTGGTTCAAATGCATCAAAATGAATCATAGGTTAACCAATGACAACTTTCAATGCATTTCATGACAACATATGTCTTTAGGGGCCCTAGAACCTCTAAGGACCCATTTGGATGGTTCGAATGCATCAAAACGGGTCAAACAATAGCCTATGTGTCCTAGGTTAACCTATGACCCCTTTCAACACATTTCATAATAACATATGCCTGTAAGGGCCCAAGGACCCCAAGGGACCCATTTGGTTGGTTTTAATGGTTGTAAATGGGTCATAGGTTAACCTATGACCCCTTTCGATACATATCATAACAACATATGTCCTTAGAGGCTGTATGACCCCTAGGGACATATTTGATTAGCTCAAATGTGTTGAAAGACATCATAATTAACCTATAACCCCTTTCAATGCATTTTATGACAACATGTGTCCCTAGGGGCCCTAGTACTGCTAAGGACCTATTTGGTGCATCGAAAGGTGTCATAGGTATAAATTTCATAACATATTTCTCTAAGGGCCCTAGGACCACTAGGGACCTATTTGGTTGGTTTGAATGTGTCAAAAGGGATCATAGGTTAACCTATGAGCCCTTTCAATGCATTTTATAACAACATTTGTCCCTTGGGCCCGTAAGACCCATAGAGACCCATTTGGTTCGTTTGAATATGTTGAAAAGGATCATAGGATAACTTATAGCCCCGTTCAATGCATTTCATGACAACATATGTCCCCAGGGGCCCTAGGACCCCTAGGGATCTATTTGGTTGTATCGAATGCACTAAAATGGAACATAGGTTAACATATAATCCCTTTTGACATATTTTATGACAACATGTGTCCCTAGGGGCTCTAAGACCCCTAGGGACCTATTTGATTCTTTTGAATGCATTTGAACTTTTGACACATTTCATGATAGAATATGTAATTGGGGGCCCTATGACCCCTAGGGACCCATTTGGTTGGTTCAAATGCATCGAAATGGATCAAAAGTTAACCTATCACCCCTTTCGATGCATTTCATGACAACATCTATCCCTATGCACAATAGGATTCCAAGGGACTTATTTGGTTGGTATGAATTCATTGAAAGAGGTCATATGATATCCTATGGGCCATAGGTTATCCTATGACCTTTTTCAATGCTTTTCTAACAACATATTTTCCTAGAGGCCCTCAGATCCCTAGGGACCTATTTAGTTTGTTCGAATGCATCAAAATATTATGACCCCATTCGATGCATTTCATGACAACATATGTCCCTATGGGCCCTAGGACCCCTAGGGACCTATTTTGTTGGTTTGAATGCATCAAAAGGGGTCATATGATAACCTATAGGTCATAGGTTAACCTTTCAACCCTTTCAATGCATTTCATGACAACATATGTCCCAAGGGGCCCTGAGACACCTAGGGACCCATTTCATTGGTTTGAGTGCATCAAAAGGGTTCATAGGTTAACCTATGACCCTTTTTATGCTTGTCATGACAAGATATGTCCCTAGGGGCCTATTTGGTTGGTTCAAATATGTTAAAAGGGGTAATAGGTTAACTTATGACCCCTTTCAATGTATTTTATGACAACATATGTCCCTCACTAAGACCCCTAGCGACCTATTTGGTTGGTTCAAATCTAACGAAAGGGTTTATATGATAACCTATCATCCCTTTCGATGCATTTCATGACAACATGTGTCCTTAAGGGCCCTATGACCCCTATTAACCTATTTTTTTTGTTTTGAATATGTCTAAATAGGCCATAAGTTAACCTATGACCCCTCTTGTGGCATTTTATGACAACATATATCACTAGGGGCCCTAAGACCCCTTGGGACCCATTCGGTTGGTTTGAATGTGTTGGAAGGGGCCATAGGTTAACCTATGACCCCCTTTAATGTATTTCATGACAAATTATGTTCCTAGGGGCCTGAGGACCCCTAAGGACCCATTTAGTTGATTCAAATGCACCAAAAGGGGTCATATAATAACCTATGGGTCATAGGTTAACATGTGACCCCTTTCAACACATTTCATGAAAACATATATCCCTAAGGGGCTAAGGACCCCTAAGGACACATTTGGTTGGTTCGAATGCATTGAAAGGGGTCATAGGTTAACCTATGACCCCTTTCATAGCATTTTATGACAACATATGTCCCTAGAGACCCTAGGACCCCTTGGGACTTATTTGGTTGGTTCGAATGCATCGAATGGGTTCATATGATAACCTATGACCCATTTTCATATATTTCATGACAACATATGTTCATAGGTGCCTTAGAACCCCTAGGGACCCATTTGGTTGCTTCAAATGTGTCAAAAGGGGTCATAGGTTAACCCATGACCCCTTTCTACATATTTCACAACATGTGTCCCTTGATGCCCTAGGACCCTTAGGGACCTATTTGGTTGTCTAGAATCCATCAAAAGTAGTCATAGGTTAACCTATGACCTTTTTCAATGCATTTCTTGACAACATATTTCCCTAGGGGCCTAGGACCCCTAGGGACCCATTTGGTTGTTTCAAAAATGTCAAAAGGTGTCATAGGTTAACCTATGACCCCTTTCAAAACATTTCATGACAACATATGTCCTAAGGGCCCTAGGACCCATAGGGACCTATTTGTTTGGTTTGAATGAATCTAAAGGGGTCATATGGTAACCTCTAAGTCATAGGTTAACTTATAACCTCTTTCGACTCATTTCATTACAACATATGTCCATAGAGCCCCCTAAGACCCCTAGGAAACCATTTGGTTTGTTTGAATGCATCAAAAGAGGTCATAGGTTAACCTATGAATCCTTTCAATGCATTTCATGACAACATATGTCCCTAGAGGTCCTAATACCCCTAGCAACCCATTTGGTTGGTTTGAATGCGTCGAAATGGGTCATACGATAACCTATGGATCATAGTTTAACCTATGACCCATTTCAACGTATTTCATGACAACATATGTCCCTAGGGGCCCTAGCAACCCTAGGTAGCCATTTCGTTGGTTCAACTACATTGAAAGTGGTCATAAATTAACCTATGACCCCTTTCGATGCATTTCATGATAATGTATGTCCCTAGGGGCCATACGACCCCTATGGACCTTTTTGGTTATTTCAAATGCATCGAAAGAAGTCATACAATAACTTATGACCCATTTCAATGCATTTCATGATAACATGTGTCCCTAGGGATACTAGGACCCCTAGGGACCTATTTGATTGTTTTGAATGCACTGAAAGTGGTCATAGGTTAACTTATAATCACTTTTGATGCATTTCATGACAACATATGTCGCTAGGTCACCTAGGACCCCTAGGGACCCATTTGGCTAGTTCAGATGCATTGCAAGAAGTCATAGAATATCCTATGGGTCATAGATTAACCTATGACCCCTTTCAATGTATTTCATGAAAACATATATCCTGAGGGGCCCTAAGACCCCTAGTGACCTATTTGGTGGGTTCAAATATGTCGAAAGGGGTTATAGGTTAACCTATGACCCCTTTTGATGCATTTCATGACAACATGTGTCCTTAGGGGCTTTAGGACACCCAGGGACCTATTCGGTCGGTTTGAATGCATTGAATAGTGTCATCAAATAACCTATGACCCTTTTTGATGTATTTTATGATAACATACATCCCTAGGTGTCTTAGGACCTCTCGAGACCCATTTGGTTGTTTCGAATATGTTGAAAAGATTCATAGGTTAACCAATGACCCATTTCAAGATATTTCAGGACAACATGTGTCCCTAGGGGCCTTAGGACCCCTAAGGACCTATTTGGTTGTTTTGAATGCATTGAAAGGCATCATAGGTTAACCTATGACCTCTTTTAATGTATTTCATTATAGCATATGTCCCTAGGGGCCCTAGGGACCCATTTGGTTGATTAGAATCTTTTCGACACATTTCATGACAACATATGTCCTACAAGCCCTAAGACACCTAGGGACCTATTTGGTTGGTTCAAATGTGTCCAAAGGGGCCATATGATAACCTTTAGGTCATACGTTAACCTATGACCTATGACCCCTTTCGGCACATTTCATGAAAACATATGTCCCTAGGGACCTATTTGGTTGGGTCAAATGTATCGAAGTGGATCATAGGTTAACCTATGACCCCTTTTAATGCATTTCATAACATAAATGTCCCCAGGGACACTAAGACACATAGGGACCCATTTGGTTGGTTCAAATATGTTGAAACGGGTTACACGATAACCTATGAGTCAGAGGTTAACCTATGACCCCTTTCGATGCATTTCATGACAACATATGTCCTTAGGGCCTTAAGACCCCTAGGGACCCATTGGTTTGGTTTAAATGTGTCAAAAATAGTCATAGGTTAGCCTATGACCCCTTTTGACATATTTTATGAAAACATATGTCCCTAGGGGCACTAGTATTCTTAGGGAGCCATTTTGTTGGTTCAAATACATTGAAAGGCCTATGACCCATTTTGACATATTTCATAACAACAAATATCCCTAAGGGACCTAGGACCCCTATGGACCTATTTGGTTGTTTTCAATATTTCAAAATAGGTCATATGATAACCTATGACCTCTTTCGATCCATTTTTTGACAACATAAGTCCCTAAGGGCCCTACGACCCCTAGGAAACTATTTGGTTGATTCAAATGCATTTAAAGTGGTCATAGCTTAACCTATGGCCCCTTTGAATGTATTTCATGACAACATATGTCCCTAGGTGGCCGAGGACCCCTAAGGACACATTCTGTTCATTTGAATGTGTTGAAAGGGGATATACAATAACCTATGAGTCATAGGTTAACCTATGATCCCTTTTGACACATTTCATGACAACGTATATCCCTAGGGGCCCTAGGACCCCTAGAGACCCATTTGGTTGGTTTGAATGCATCAAAAGGGGTCATAGGTTAACCTATGACCCATTTCGATGGATTTCATGACAACATGTGTCCCTAAGGGAACCCTAGGGACCTATTTGGTTGTTTCAAATGTGTTGAAAGGGATCATAGGTTGACCTATGACCTCTTTCAACTCATTTCATACAATATATGTCCCTAGGGGCCCTAGGACCCCTAGGGACACATTTGGTTAGTTTGAATGTGTCGAATAGGGTCATAGGTTAACCTATGACCCCTTTCAACACATTTCATGACAACATATGTCCCTAAGAGCCCTAGGACCACTAGGGACCCATTTGGTTTGTTTGAATGCATCAAAAAGGGTCATAGGTTAATCTATGACCAACTTTGATGCATTCCATGAAAATATATGTCACTAAGGGCCCTAGGACCCTTACAGACCTATTTGGTTGGTTTGAATGTGTCAAAATGGGTCATACAATGACCCCTTTCAACGCATTTCATGACAACATATGTCCCTTAGGCCCTAAGACCCCTAGAGACCCATTTGGTTGGTTCGAATATGTCGAAATGATTCATAGGTAAACCTATGACAAATTTCAATGCATTTCATGACAACATATGCATGTAGGGGCCTTAGAACCCTAGGGACCCATTTGGGTGGTTCTAATGCATCAAAAAGGGGTCAAATGATAGCTTATGGGTCTTAGGTTAACCTACTACCCCTTTGGACATATTTCATGAAAACCTATATCCCTAGGAGACATAGGACACCAAGGGACCCATTTGGTTAGTTCAAATGCATCCAAATGGGTCATAGGCTAACCTATGTCCCCTTTTGATGCCTATCATGACAACATATGTCCCTTGGAGCTTTAGGACCCCTATGGCCCCATTTGGTTGGTTCGAATATGTCGAAAGGTGTCATAGGCTAAACTTTGACTCCTTTCAACATATTTCATCACAACATGTGTCCTTAGGATCCTTAGGACCCCTTGGGACCTATCTGGTGCATCGAAAGAGGTCATAGGTATGCATTTCATGACAACATATGTCACTAAGGGCTCTAAGACCCCTAAGGAGCTATTTGGTTGGTTTGAATGTGTCGAAATGGGTCATAGGTTTTCATGACAACATATGTTGCTAAGGGCTCTAAGACCCCTAGGGACCTATTTGATTGGTTTAAATGTGTCGAAATGGGTCATAGGTTAACCTATGACCCCTTTCGATGCATTTCATGACAACATATGTCCCAAGGGTCCATAGGATGCCTAGAGACCCATTTGGTTTGTTTGAATTCATTGAAAGGGATCATAGGATAACCTATGTCCCCTTTCAACACATTTCATGACAATATATGTACCTACAGGCCCTAGGACCCCTAGGGACCCATTTCGTTGTTTCAAATGCATTGATAGGGGTCATAGGTTAACCTATGACTCCTTTCAATGTATTTCTTGACAAGTTGTGTCCCTAAGAACCTATCTAGTTGTTTTGAATGTGTCAAAAGGGGTTAGAGGTTAATCTATGACCCCTTTTGATGCATTTCAACCAACCAAACAGATCCCTGGGTGTCCTAGGACCCCTAGGTACATATGTTGTTATGAAATGTGTCAAAAGGGGTCACAAGTTAATCTATGACCCCTTTCGACACATTTCATGACAACATATGTCCCTAGGGGCACTACGATCTAAAGGGACTTAGTTGGTTGGTACGAATTCGTCGAAAGGGGTCATACGATATCTTACAGGTCATAGGTTAACCTATGACACCTTTCAATACTTTTCATGACAACATATGTCCCTAGGGATCCTAGGATCCATAGGGACCTATTTGGTTGTTTCAAATGTATAGAAAGGGGTCATAGTTTAACCTATGACCCCTTTCGATGCATCTCACGACAACATATGGGCCTACGGGCCCTAAGACCCCTAGGAACCTATTTGGTTAGTTTGAATGCATTAAAAGAGATCATACAATAATTTATAGTTCATAGGTTAACTGATAAACCCTTTCAAAGTATTTCATGACAACATATGTCCCTATGGGCCCTAGGACCCCTAGGGACCCATTTTATTGGTTCGAATGCATCAAAAGGGGTCATAGGTTAACCTATGACCCCTTTTGACACATTTCATGACAACATATCTCCCTAAGGGATCATTTGGTTGGTTCGAATGCGTCAACAGGGGTCATAGGTTATCTAATGACCTCTTTCGATGCATTTCATAACACCATATGTTCCTAGGGGCCCTACGATGCCTAGGGACCTATTTGGTTGGTTTGAATCCAACAAAAGGTGTCATATGATAACCTATGATTGCTTTCGATGCATTTCATGACAACATATGTCCCTAGTGGCCGTAGGACACCTAGGGACCTATTTGGTTGTTTTGGATGTGCTTAAATAGGCCATAGATTAATCTATTACCCCTTTCAAGGAATTTCATGACAACATATGTCCCTAGGGGCCCTAGGACTCATAGGGACCCATTTTTTTGATTCAAATGTGTCAAAAAGACACATTTCATGATAACATGTGTTTTTAGGGGCCTTAGAACCCTTAGGGACCCATTTTGGTTAGTTCAAATGCATCAAAAGGGGTCATACAATAAACTATGGGTCATAGGTTAACTTACGACCCCTTTCATCGCATTTCATGAACACATATGCCTCTAGTGGGCCTAGGACCACTAGGGATGCATTTAGTTGGTTTGAATGCATTGAAAGGGGTCATAGGTTAACCTATGACTGCTTTGAATGTATTTCAAGACAACATATGTTCCCAAGGGCCCTAGGACCCCTTAGGACCTATTTGGTTAGTTGGATAGCATCGAATGGGGTCGTATGATAACCTATGACCCCATTTGATGCATTTCATGACAATATATGTCCCTAAGTGCCCTAGGACCCATAGGGACCCATTTGGTTGTTTTGAATGCATCAAAAGGGGTCATAGGTTAATCCATGACCCATTTTGACATATTTCATGACAACACATGTCCCTAGGGGCCCTAGGACCCCTATGATCCTATTTGGTTGTTTTGAATGTGTTGAAAGTGGTCATAAGTTAACTGATGACCTATTTTGATGCATTTCATTACAACATATTTTTGTAGGGGCCCTAGGACCCTTAGGGACCCATTTGGTTCATTTGAATACATCGAAAGTTGTCATAGGTTAGGACCCCTAGGGATCCTTTTGGTTCATTGGAATACATCAAAAGTGAACCTATGACCCCTTTTGATGCATTTCATGACAACATATGTCCTAGGGGCCCTAGTACCCATAGGGACATATTTGGTTGGTTCAAATGCATCCAAAGGGGTCATACAATAACCTCTAGATCATAGGTTAACCTATGACCCCTTTCAATGCATTTCATTACAACATGTCCCTAGGGATCCAAGGACCTCTAGGGACCCATTCGGTTGGTTCGAATGTATTGAAATGCATCATAGATTAACCTATGACCCCTTTCAATGCATTTTATGACAACATATGTCCCTAGGGCCCCTAAGACCCCCAAGGACCCATTTGGTTAGTTTGAATGTGTCAAAACTGGTCATACACTAACATATGGGTCATAGGTTAACCTATGGCCCCTTTCAATGCATTTCATGACAACATATGTTCTTAGGTTTGAATGCATCAAAATGGATCATAGGTTAACCTATGACCCCTTTTGACACATTTCATGGCAACATATGTCCCTTGGGGCCCTAGAACCCCTAGATAGCCATTTCATTAGTTTAAATGCATTGAAAGGAGTCATAGGTTAACCTATGACCCCCTTTTGATGTATTTCATGACAACATATATTCCTACGGACCCTAGGACCCGTATGGACCTATTTAGTTGTTTCAAATGCATCGATAGGGGTCATATGATAACTTATGACCCCTTTTGATGCATTTCATAACATATGTCCATAGGGGCCCTAAGACCCCTAGGGACCTATTTGGTAATTTCAAATGCATTGAAAGGGATCATAGGTTAACCTATGATCCCTTCGATGCATTTCATGATAACATATGTCCCTAGGCAGCCTAGGACCCTTAGGTTCCCATTTGGTTGGTTCGAATGCATCAAAAGGGGTCATAAAATAATGTATGGGTGATAACTTAACCTATGACCCCTTTCGACATATTTTATGACAACATATATCCCTTGGGGCCCTAGGACCCCTAGGGACCCATTTGGTTGTTTACAATGTGTCAAAAGAGGTCATAGGTTAACCTGTGACCCCTTTCGATGCATTTCATGGCAACATATGTCCCTAGGGGCCCTAGGACCTCTAGGGATCCATTTGGTTGGTTTGAATGCATTGGAAGGGGTCACAAGTCAACCTATGACCTTTTCTTAATGCATTTAATGACAATATATGTCTGTAGGGGCCCTAGGAACCCTAAGGATCCATTTGGTTGTTTTAAGTGCATTGAAATGGGTCATAGGCTAACTTATGACCCCTTTTGATGCATTTCATGACAACATACCATTTGGTTGGTTCGAATGCATCGAAAGGGATCATAGGTTAACCTATGACTCCTTTCAACACATTTCATGACAATGTATGTCCTTAGGGGCCCTAGGACCCCTAAAGACCCATTTGATTGGTTTTAATGCATCGAAAAGAGTCATAGGTTATTTGGTTGATTTGAATGCATTGAAAGGAGTCATAGGTTATTTGGTTGGTTTGAATGCATCGAAAGGGGTCATATGTTAACCTATGACTACTTGTGATGTATTTTATGACAACATATGTCCCTAGTGGTGCTAGGACCCTAGGGACCCATTTGGTTAGTTTGAATGCGTCGAAAGGGGTCATAGATCAACCTATGACCCCTTTTGATGCATTTGATGATGAAATTTTTCCTTAGGACCCCTAGGGATCCATTTGATTATTTTGAATGTGTTGAAAGGGGTCATACGATAACCTATGACCCCTTTCAATGCATTTTATGACAACTTATGTCTGTAGGGGCCCTAAGACCCCTAACGACCCATTTGGTTGGTTTGAAAGCATCGAAAGGTGTCATAGGTTAACCTATGACATCTTTCATGCATTTCATGACAACATATGTCCTTAGGGGCCCTAGGGACCCATTTCATTGGTTTGAATGCGTCGAAAGGGATCTAGGTTAACCTATGACCCCTTTCGATGCATTTCATGACAATATTATATTTAATAATAATATTCATAATAATAATTATATATATTACTACATTATGTTTAATAATAATTATCATAATAATCATATATATTACTATATATAATATTACTATATATAATAATAATTTTAATAATTATAATCATAATCATATATAATAATAATATTTGATAATCATCATAATCATAGGTAATAATCATAATGCCCACACTTCCCAAATTTTGGTTTCCCTCCATTATTTGTGTGGTTTCCCTCCAAAAATTCAAAAATTCAAAATTTTGGCCTAGGCTATGAATGCTTAAGAGAATTTTGGCTGTCACTTTTCATGTACGCAATTTCATATTAGGTATCCGATCTGGTATCAGATACTCAATTTGAAAGTGGGTACTCGATTAGACTTGGTATTTACCAAACCTATTTGGTCAACTCAAAAAATGTGTTTGAGAAAGGTTTCATTGACATTCAAACTTTGAGTAGCCATTAGACAATATTATTTTCATCAAAATTCAATGAAATGAAAATGATTTTTTTATAACACTCTCAAGATTCTATCAATATAGTTGTTGTCAAATTCTGAGTTCGATAAGTATTTATTAGTAAATTTTTAATGAAGATGACTGTAAAGTGTTGATTGACATACTGATTGAAAAATAGCTATAACTTTCAAATGGTATAACATTTTTGAAATCTAAAAGTTGTCACATTCTATACTTCGTCTAGTATAAAGAAAAATAAATTAATTAATTTTGTAAATTTTTCAATTAGTTAAGGTGGTCAGACATGGAATTTTTTTTATTCTAAAAAAGTTATAGTAGAAAATTTATATTTAATTATTTATTTGGAATAAAAATACCCAAAAATATGCGTCACATCCGGGCATGAGTCTAATTTTTATATCTATAATTATATTTTTTTAAAATTATCATTTGATTTTGATTAAGGTGGTCAGACATATACCTACTCTTTATTTTTGCACTAAAATTTTTGTATTATTATATTAAAATCCAAACTTTTGACCAATCAAATATTTTTTTCTCTAGACAAAGCCTAGTGGTTTAGAAACTACATTCAATTTCTTATAGATTATTTTCTTACGACTTTTTGATCTAAAATGCATTATCACTTTAAAATTATGTGTCAAGTAGACATAACCCTGATTTGTTGGTTTTTCACTACCACTTAAGGCTATAGTTTGGTTCACCATGATCCTGCACATACCCAAAGATTCTCAATTACTTAATCAATATAGATGGTACTGCAATGAAACTTAACTAGCAAGCTAATATATCTAAGATAAACCTCTACCTATAAAATCAAAACATTCTAAACATGAATGACCAACTTACTAATAATAGTAAGCTTTCATAATTGAAACAATTCTTAAAAGAAAATAGAAATATTTTTGGATAATGCAAGATTGTCTTTACACCTAGAATGCTCATTCCTTTATTATTTAATTTGAATTATAAAGAAAAAATAGTCTAATTAACTAAATTTGGGAAATAGGTGAATCGACATCTTTCAAAACATTGCTCACAAAAGAGATGGGGAGCAAAGAAAGTTTGTAATTTTTTTAAAACGGTGTTTGTATAAAGTTTGTAATTTTTTTTAAACGGTGTTTGTATTTGTATGAGAGTAATAAGAAAGAAAAGAAAAATGAAAAATAGTTTCTATGAAATAAATTCTATAATATATTAAGAAACACTTTTTACTGACGGATTTTCCCCTTGACCCAACCATAGGCCCACAAAAAAACCATCTTAAAACTTAGAAAAACATAGAAAACCAGAATTTACCTCAAAAATAATTTATACGGGTGATAAAAGAAACACTTTGAAGAATAGTTGCAAACATAAAAATACTTCATCATCAATGAAAACAGACGTGGAATCACTTTTCCAGTGACTACCCACAATGTATTGGATTGTAAATCGAGATGTTATGTACTTTAAGACAGCATTTTTATAATCACCATCTACTCTGGTCTCTCTTTATTCATTTTTTTCTCTATGTTGATCATGTTTTCTTGTCATAAAAACTTTGGCTCAAAATAAATTTTCCAGCATGTATTCTGTCGAGGTTTTGGAGTGCTTTAAGTTGAGAATCTAGCCTTTAGCAAGCTACCTCACCTCTAGTATCGTATCCTCAAAGATGACTTGGGATAAGAGGAGAACAAGAACAATTCTTAAAAGATAAAGAAAATAATAATAATAACTATATACGGCACAAAAGGAATTCAATTCAGGGTAAAACAACCAACTTTGATCAGAAAAAGCATTATATTCTTCCAAATTGCGCATTGCATTATTTTTTGGTTCTTGAAGTGTGAAAGTAGCATGGAATCTGCGTACCTTCCACGCTTGTATAGGAAAAGAACGAAAGAAAAAGTGAAGTTCACCAACAAGAACATCTTTTGTTTCCCTTAAAACCATGGGTTTCTTCGCTCCACACCAATGCTTTCATCCATTGCTTTACTTTTGCACTTGTATTGAGATCTTTGTAAGGATGGAATTGGAAGCCACTGTTGATGAGATGACAATGCAGGGTTGCTCTAATAATAATAATAACGACTTTGTTGAGACGGTAGTAGTACCTGATGTGGATGAGGTGGGGAAGGCTTTTGTTGATCAATATTATTACATGTTTGATCATAGCAGAGGCAGCTTGCCTGCATTGTATGAGTCATATTCTACTATGAGCTTTGAAGGGGAGAAGATTGAAGGTGCCCACAAAATCTCAGTGAAGTTGGCCTCTCTTCCCTTTGATCAATGCAAGCATCATGTCTCCACCATTGATTGCCAGTCCTCTGGAGTTGCAGGGGGTATCATTGTGTTTGTAAGTGGTACTCTCCAGCTCCCTGGTGAAGAGCACCATCTTCGCTTTAGTCAGGTAACTAATTAGCATAGATCTATTAATGATATTAGATTTCTACAATCTATAATGTCGATAACTGTTGTCTCTAGATTCGATTGATTGTGAAACAATTTTTGATATCAACAAAATACAATCCATCTACTATCCTGATAATAGATCATAGAATACAATCTGATGTTGATATGAAACTTCACTACACTTTCAAATCTACAAAATGAATGTTACTAAAATAGATCTAAGTAAAAGAAAGTAATTAACATAGATCTAAGTAAAACAAAGTAACTAACATAGATTTATTAATGATATTAATTTTTCATAATCTATTATATTAATAACTCTTATTTTTAGATTGGATTCTAGAATAAGATTTTAGATCAATAAAGTAGCGATCCATCTACTATCTTGATGATGGACCATAGAGTGCAATCTGATATTGTTATGAAAATTCACTACACTATCGAACTTACAAGACCTATGTTAAAGAAGGTATGTGATAGACTAACTGCCAGTTTGAGGCACTAATACTAATGCTAATCCTCATGTAGATTGAAACAATGGAATTTCATTTCTCTTTTTGTTAGATATATTTCAATAAGCACACGACTGATTTACTCTTTGTTCCATTTTATTCACTAATAACTTCCAAAACGGAAAAAAGAAAAAGAAAAATGTTTGTTTTAGTTCCCCAACTATTGCCTGACGGTTTGTATATTGTTTCTGTGATTATCTGAAGTTTTTTGGCTATGTTAAGATATTGGCAAGTTGAACTCCCTTCATTGTTATCATTGAAGCGTTAACAATTACATAGTCAATCCAACTATTTGGTTCATTCTTTTACTTTAAAGCCATCCCGTTGGATCAGATTACCTTACCTCAAGATTTTGATCATACGAGATGCCTTACAACTCTGTTAATCATCGAGATGGTCACCGACAAGAGACCAAGCATCCAAAAGACACGCAAGATGATTAATGTGAATGCCTATCATTGCAACTTTGAAACATCAATATCTCTTAGTTCTTTAAGTATTTATTTTAATTTTATTCCTGCTTATCATCTTAAGAAAACCAATCATTTTTATTTCATCAACATCAATTTTTTATAGTGAATTTTTAATTTCCAATAAGATAACTTTTCATGTTTTAGTACTAGTAAATGTGTATATATAATAGTTAGAGAATCTATTAGATTAAAATAATAAAAGGACTTGTAGTTTAGTGATGAAACATCCTAGTATTCATAAGAGAGATTCTATTAGATTCAAATCTTGATGTTAGAATATATATTTAAAAAGTTTGTTCTTTTTAAATCATAGTCTTGGTATGTAAAAGAGAGGTCTTACATTCAAATCATAATTTGGATATAAATAAGATAAGTCTTACTTCAAATCCTTAGTTTTTAATGTTTTAAAGATCTTTTAGATTCTTACATGGTATCAAACATGACATATCACTCAAAACATAAACAAGTAGTAACTCAATGGTAAAACACTCTTAACATATGTAACAAATCCTAATAAATACATGGATATTTCATTTAATTCTCATAATACCTCTAATTGATCAAGTAGCAAATGTTCTTCACCCAAAGATAACAATTATAAGATAAAGGGGCTTATAAAGTATTAAAAGTACTATTAGCTTTATCATTTGAAGACAAGTGTTTTTAATGAAAGTTGTGACTTGATTATTTTTGGCATTTCATTAGTGTGACTTGCTATATTCTTTTATCAAATCTTGATAAAAATTTCTTCTTTGGATTTATTTTCTTTGTGCAGATGTTCCATTTGGTGCGCACACTCGAGGGAACTTTCTATATTCAGAATGATATCTTTCGACTCAACTATGGATGACTTGTCAAACTATTTAGATTAGATAATGATAATCCTAGTAGAAGTAAAGTTCATAGTCTCAAACAAAATAAATGAAGGAATTATATCTATGTCTATAATTCCATTAATTTTCTTTTATTTAAATAGTATATTAGAAATATATGTTATGATTGTCATATTTTCTTATAATCTGTTAATATTCAAACTATTAAATGTTATACAATTTTATTTTATTTTTATGAGACTGAACCTCAAAATAACAATGAATTGGATATTTTAATTGGCAAGTATATTTTTTGTTTAATAATAGTTGACCCAAATAGCCCTTAAAGAATTAAATAAATTACTTTAATTTCACACAAGAATATAGTAAAGTGTCTTCATGAAATCGTACTATCCAACTTTATAGACACTATGAAACACTCCAATTCAAAACAAACAAACAATTTCTTTCTTCATCCCCACAAGACTTTCTTGCATATAATCCAATAAAAAATAAAAAATAAATCAAATATTTAATTTGACATCTCCTATAAAAATATGCTTTCTTATTTCTTAATGTATTTGCATAATGTCTTTTCTCAAATAATAAATTGTAAATGAGTATTGTGTTGAATTGTAATAAAATATATAAAGGTTGATTCAAACCCATATATTTTCATGAATCAATATATCAAATTTTATTGATTAAAATGTATACACGTATTTTTTTTTAAGGTGGGACTCAAGATCACTCTTCAAAGTCACATGATCATAGTTCCAAAAGCTAAATAATAGAAATAACAATAAAAGTAAAGCTACTAAGTAATGAGAGAAATACCAATAGGAGGTAGAGAGAAGTCATATTTGCCTCATACATCAATAGGTCAAGAGTAACATCAAGCAACCACTGGCCATTTCTTTCATTTTCAAACATGTTTACTTAAAATTTAAGAAGAAAATCTAAGTATGTAGAGTGAATTGTAACACTATTAAAATTATTTTATTGTTATGTTGTTATGAAAAAATAAATTCAAGTTGACTTGGTGGTCAACAACTCCTTGGAGATTCATGACATGCAGGCTAAATATAGCATTTGTATCAGGCATTGATAGTTCAAGCTTTTAGTGCAATAGGAAATTATTATAATAATTGGTATCATATCCTTGGATTATTGATTCAAGTCTGCCTTCAATTGGTGTTCAAGAAATAGTCAATGTTGAGGGGAAGATTGTTGATTTTGTGGTTAGCACCTCCTTAGAGATTCATAACATTGCTTAACTACCTCCTATGGGTTGGATTAAATCTAGTATGTGTATCTGGCATTGCTAGAATGAGTTTTTGGTGCAATAGAAAATAATTCCAAAAATTTAGTCTATCAAGATTAATAGTTAAATCATAACCCTCTCATATAAAGACAAATTTAATATAGATAAATCTATATCTTTTAAAGAATCATAAATTTATTTTAAAATTGTCCACTTGAGAAAGAGGTTTTGGATGTATTGAAGGGAACATTACCAATTATTGTGAAGCACTAAACTTGTGTATTGAAATCTTTTCCATTTAATGGAATACATTGATTGATTATAACTCTTGGCATTAAAATGTAGATCTTTGTTGCTCTTCTTTTATATAATGATTTATTTTAAAATAATTTTTGGGTATGTGAGTTGAATTTTTTAATGGTTGAATATATTTATTTATTTAAAATATGTGTAGTATTTATCATAAATATATTTATTTTAAATTATTAATGATCTAAAAGATATTGAAATGCAATAAAGAACTTATAAGTTTAGCAGTTTATCATTTTATTTATTTTGATAGAAAATTAAATCTATACTTTAAATAATAAAATTTGTCAAAATAAAAATAAACTTATAATTAAACTTCTTCTCTCAAATATTAAATTCAATAGAAATGAATATAGTATTATGAATCATAATATAGAGTGATCTAGATTTAGGTGGTGTGTGGGAGAAAAAGAAATTAAATGAAAAACATTTTTTTAAAAAAATTCTTCAAGGATGATGCAGGAGCATCTTGGGTAAATATGCAATCTCGCATCAACCAATTTATTTATTTATATTTTTGTACTTGTTTGTTGTTTAAGGAGTAGTTGTTATTGCTTATGGTTTTAAGTTGTGTGCAATTGGCATTTTAGTGTGAACCTATTATTGTTGATCTTTACTCTACATTCACAAAATCCAATGTTCTTTGTGCTTGGATTTTTGTGCCTCTTCTTGATGAAGGGTGCCCCCTTTAATAACATAAATAAAGAAACAACAACAATTTGCGAGAACAAAATATGGGCTTCTTATTATCACCACAAATGCGGAATTATAGAATTCATAATTACAATATATTGATCCAAATGGGTGCATTCATTACAATAATCTGCAAGACAAACCTGCAAACTATCCTAGACAATGTTTGGGCATTTTTTAAATAGGCAATTTTATGCCGCCTGGGAAGGTTCTAGACACTCAAACTTAATACCTTGGGATGATAGATTCTAACAATACATATAGAGTCAGCCAAATATATTTTTGACATTTATTTTGAAGGTTTTGGTCAACTCAACTTCAGAAGGCCATTACTCTCAAACTGTTGCTCTGATCAACTATTATAACCCTTTTCAAAAACCTTAGCTTTTGATCTATAGGCTTGGATTTATGAAAGTGCCTATCCTTCAAGTTTTCGAGCCTCATCTAGGCACATTTTGTTGAAGTTGATGAAAGATCAACCCCATAGCTCCCAAGAAACACTTGCATGCAAACACTTGTCACAGAAAGAGAGAGCCAAAAGCTATGGAGGCAAGAATTGTGTAGATCCATAGACGAGACATTCTTGATGAGCAAAAAAGTAGATTTCTATAATAATAAAAAGAATGAATTAAATTTACAAGAGATGTCGTCCTTATAAAGGAAATCAAAACTCTAAAAAGGTCTAACCTATGTTGCATCATAATAATTAATAAAAGAAATTAATTATTAGATGCCTAAAGTTTAGCTTAAGCAACTAGAGTTAATTAGGAAATATCTAATTACCTTAACATCCCCCCTTAAGATAAAATTAGGGAGTAGATAAAAACTTAGAAACTACTATTGAAAGTAGAAACATTTCTAATGAGGTACCCAAGCACTACCAAATCTTTGAAAAGAGGAGAAATAGAGAAAACCAAATGGGAAAAACCCTACTCTAAAAAGAGATGGAAAACATGTTGAAAGAAACTAGTGAAGGACTAAATAAGCCTCCAAACTAAAGAATGTCCCAGAGGATAGGAACAAAAGATGATCATAAAGAACACCACTAAAGCATGTAGAAGCTACAAAGCTCTGTCAAAAGTAACTGTTGATATGAAGAACCTTCACTGAAATAGAACCTAACTAGGTAGAGAAGACTGTAATCTAAATCGAATCAAGAGAAACACAAAGGCAAATAATTGAACTCAAAAATACAAATGGCATGAAACACCAAAGCCTAAAGAGCTGATCAATCGAACCAAGGAAGCATGAGAAATAATAGAAGAACCCCCTCTAATGCAAACAAGGGTGAGGTGACAAGAAACTAAAAAATTGGACCAAAAGAACTACATGTCAAGGAACCATGATCAAGATGTACAAAAGAGTACATTAGTGTGTACTGAGGTGATCAATCTTAGACACATCATGAGGTTAATGTCTTGGAAGGGACACTCACTAGACAAAGATAAATGGAAAACAAAGGCAAAACATCAAACCCCCATGGCATTTTATCAGAGTAGTGCATGTACAATAAGGCACAAGACATAAGGAATCCCAAGAATATAGTAATTCATACGAGTGTCTTTAGATGACACTACTCAAATCAGAAAGAAACCAAAGGAAAAAAACTAAAATAAAAATATAGATGCAATATGGCACTTTATCTCAGTGTGTTTGCAAGAATGCATGTCTAAATAGACTAGAAGAGATATAATACTAATATAATAGATAATACAAGTCATGACGAATCATCTAAAGCAATAAAATTGATCTCTAGACCTAAAATAGACAAGATATCCACCAGAATGCAAAAATGCAAAAGACTAAATAGAATGTTCCTAGTGCAAAATCTAGAAAAACAACCAACATCACTAGAAAGAGCTCAGAAAGAGATTTTCAACAATATAAATAATTCTCAAATTGGAGATTGGATACTCAAGATATGTCCCCTAGAGTGCAAAAATGAACTTCTAATTTTAACAACAAAAAAAGCTACCAAAACTGAAAACTAACTATATCACTATGATGGGTTCGAAACCAGCTTTTCAATGATATCTTGTTTACAAAAAAATGGATTTTGTATACTCGATATATGAGCAAAAAAGTGACGGTAGGTCCAAACAAAGGCCAAGGAGGTGATACAAAGTGGTGATGCAATGTTGATGTGGTATTGATGTCAACAAGTGATGAGCCTAAATTTGACGGTCTAAATGACTATGGAGGCAAAAAAAAGCCTGAAAAATGACTCCTAGAAAATTAAAATACCCGATCATTGGAAATAAGATCATTCAAAAAAAAATGTTACCGGTAAAAAAAGTTGATGCCAGATTAAAAACTGGTGGCCAAAATAAAAATTAGAGTTTGAAATGATGTTTGGCAATAAAGGCCATGCACCACCATGTAGAAGGCTAATGCAACACACCACCGTAGGAAGTCTCCTAATCGCCTGGAGTTATTAAAAAATTCCCAAACCCAAAAAACTGCCAATCAAAAGTCCATAAGGTAGGTGGAAGAGTTCATTGCCAATGGTTTTGACCTCGCAATCGGAGGAGTGGATGTGGAAAAGAGCGATGATCCCAATTCTTCCAATAGAAATATGGGTCACAAGTGTCAATCCAAAGTTGGGTTTCTCCATTAAATTTGGGTGCCACAAACATCCAATGAAAATTTCTTCCAACCAAACTATAGTAGGACCCATAGAAGGTGGCAGTTAGCCTAAAAAAGTTGATCAAAGCATCAACAACAAGGCCTACTCCCATAAAATAACACATCTCCACAAAAAATGACTATTGAGTCCAAGTACTGAGGTAAGATCAAAAATTAAGGCAAAGAAGAGGCCACCCAAAGTGGCAAATGCAACATCCAAACTTCAACATCCATTGATTGAATCACAGAAACTATTGTTTGGATAAGAAAACAAATACTACCATTGGGGAAAGCAAAAGTTGCTCCACCACTCACAATGAGTTTGATAGTGCCAATATGCATGTGCTCCAAAAAGGGGTTCATGATTTGCATCGAAATTGGTGTCATAGGTAGTTAAAGCCTGAATGTGTCAAGTTTAGCACCCCAAAAACTTTTGGTGTGGAGCTTGCAATCTGCCACCAATCAGCAAAAGAAAAAGCATTAAAAAATGTTTCTCATAAGAAAACTCTAAATCGCATTCCAATTTTCAAAAAATGCCAAAAATGTGGGGCATTGATCAATGGCAAAGAGCAAAATATGCTCCCCTAATGCACTCAAAAAACTTTCTCAAATAACGATGCCTCCAATCTACTAAGCTACTAACTGGCCAAGCATCTACATCCTCCAAAAAAACATGTGCAATTAGCTGACCAAGGTAGTTGGGTCTCTCCATCCAATTCAGGTGCCACAAACACCCAATGAAAATAGCTTTCAAATGAGTGGGCCCAAGATGCACGACATGTGGAGTGTGAAAGGAGGGTCTGAGCCAGAAAAACATGATGCCTCCTATAATTGCAGCTTCCATGTGCACAACAATATACATTGATTAAGGCACAAGGTCCAAACCTTTACATTGGGTAGATTTCATTCCCACTACACAATCAAATAATGAGAGAGGCAATAAAAACATTGGCATGTGAAAGAGGTGCATGGAGCATGGGTAGCAATGTCATGCACCCCTTCCAAAGTGCTATCTCCAAAGTACAATGTTGGGTAGCAATAAAAAATGAGGAGCTTTAAAGCTAGGGTGACGTGGAAGGGATGTACATAGGTTTGTATGCAAGAACCTAGAAAAGGGACTCCAAAGAATGCACTATATTTTTTTTTTAAATCTCCATTTGTGCCTTCTTTAGAATTTCCTCGTAAAGTGTGTTCAGATTAATACGTCCTTGATAATAATAAAAAATTCCTCAAATTTCAATGGCATCCAACCTGAATGTATTTTATATGGAAATGGGGGTTTTTAAGCACTCTGAGTTCAACAATGATGTCAATTTTTTTTCAAAGTGCTTCAAAAATTAATGACCCCTCAGATCCAAAAAAAAATGTTGAAAGTTCAAATCTGAAAACCAATGTAAAATCCAATGCCAAATCTCTCACAAATAGAACAAGGACATGAAGATATATCCAAAGCTCTGACACCATGTTGAAGTTGATGAAAGATTAATCCCATATCTCCCAAGAAGCACTTACATGCAAACACCTGTCACAAAAAGAGAGAGGCAAAAGCTATGGAGGAAGGAATTTCTACATCCATAGATGAGACATTCTTGATGAGAAAAAAAGTAGATTGCTATAATAAAAAAAAAAGAATTAAATTTAAAAAAAGAGATCGTCCTTATAAAGGAGATCATAACCATCAAAAGGTCTAACCTAGGTTGCATCATAATAATTAATAAAAGAAATTAATTATTAGATGCCTAAAGTTTAGCTTAAGCAACTAAAGTTAATTAGGAAATATCTAATTACTCTAACACATTTAGGCCTTCAACGATGATCCTAAAGTTTATATATAGAAATTACAAACCAAAAATTTGCAATAAATCCATAAATACACATGATATAGCATTGAGCCTCAATTGGTAGGCTTATATATCTAAGATGAATATCCACCTCTAAAATTAGGACATTCTGAGCTCATATGATTGACTTAATAAGTAGAAAGCCTCCACAAAGAGCAACTTTGCATTATGAAAACCTTTATTCAAACAACTAAATGAAATATTTTTTGGTCAATGCAAGATTTCTCTTACACCCAAGATGTTCCTATATTAGAAACCTGGGGTAATTTGAGAAGTGACCCCATCACATCTCAAGTATTCAGAGGAAAACCAAGATGGTTAACCTCCTCCCTTGCTAGCCATGATGAATCTTCTATTGGCCTCCCTTTCCATTTGACCAAGTATTCTTCATATGTTATGTTCCTTTTACTTTACCAACATGACTATCCAGTATCTCCTCAATCTCCTTTGCAGTTGAACTACGTGTTGGAATACTCCATAGTGCTTCTGTAGATTCATCTCAATTACCTCCTTCATAATACTCTATCAAATTTGAAATTTTTAATACTGGTAAATATTCAACTCACCGGGAAACTCCACTTCAAAAGAATTTCCAAAATCATGCCTTGTCACTACCTTGCATGGTCTAAAGTTCTTCATTTTTAGCTTATTATATGTACCTACTAGAAAATGCTCCTTTCTCAAATGAACCATGACTTTATATCCAACATGAAATTACTTATACCTCATGTTCACATATTTATAATGTGCTTCCTTGCCTTCTCGTAGATGTTCTTCAAATGTTCATCAAAATCTTTTGCTTCAACACTACTTATCTCTCCTTTATCCAATTGTCGCAATTTATAAGTATTTCTAGAACTACTCCCATATATAATCTAGAATGGTGATTTACCAATACTTCTATTAATAGGATTATTATATGTAGATTATGTATGTGGTAAAATCAAATCCTGACCTTTTAGTTTATCTCGAACCAAACATATTAGCAAGTTTTTCAAACTTTGATTCACAACTTATGTATGTCCATTAGTTTGTGGATGATGTGATGAATTGAACTTCAAATCTATCTTCAATTTCTTCCATAATGTATCCCAGAAATACCCAACAAATTTGGTTTCTCGATATAAAACTATACTCTTTGGCAAACCATGTAGTCTCACCACTTCTCTGAAAAACAACTCTACCATATGAACATCACTAGTCTTCTTGCAAGGAATGAAATGTGTCATCTTTAAAACCCTATCAACCACCACAAAAATGGAATCATGTCATCATTAAGTCCTTGGTAATCCAAGAACAAAATCCATGCTAACATCCTCCCATGGCTTTTCTAGTATAGGTATGGCTGATGCAACCTCATATTCTACTTCACTCCTTTCACCATCTGACATACTTTGTAACTCCATACAAACTTCTTCACATCTTATTGCAAATGTGGCCAGTAATAATTCTTAGTGACCAAAGCAATGGTTTTATTTCTACCAAAGTGTCCAGCCAATCCTCCACTATGCTTCTCCTTGATGAGATTCTCTCTCATTGAACTTCTTGGAATGCACAACTGGCTCCCTTTAAACAATGTACCATCTTAGATTATGAAATCCAACCACTTTGTCCTATCAAGTGTAATAGGTTCTATACAAGCCTTCCACGCTTTACCAAAATCAAGATCCTTTAGAGAAAATTATTGAGTTTCATGAACACAACCATCTCAATTTGCATTTTTGTTAGCAAAAGTTGTCTTCTACTAAGAGCATCTGCAACTATATTAGTCTTCCTACTCTTGTATTTCCAAATAAATGTATAACTTTGCAAAAACACGACCCACTTCAAATGCCTTTGATTTAATTCTCCTTGTCAATTCAAATATTACAGAGCTTGATGACCAGTATACAAATCAAACTCCTTAGGAAGAAGATAGTGTTTGCACTTCTTCAATGTCTAAACTATAGCATAAAATTCTTGATCATAAACTGAATATTTTCTTTTGGTATCATTCAACTTCTCACTAAAATAAGAAATAGGTCTACCTTCTTGGCTCAAAATAGCTCCTATTTTAATACCACTAGCATCACAGTCTACTTGAAACACTGTGTTAAAATGGGTTGCTTTATAAATTTTTGTTTCAACAGATTAAAAATCTTATTTTCTCCTATAGTCCACTTAATTTTTTTACTATCCCCTTTCATTTTTTTAGTCAAGGGTCCAAAAATACTACTAAAACATCTTATGAACTTTCTATAAAAACTAGATTGTCCATGAAAAGATCTTACCTCTATAGCACTCTTTGGAGTAGGTCATTCAAGGATAGCTTTCACTTCTCTAAGTCTATTTTTAGACCTTCTACTGAAACTACAAATCCAAAGTACACCAACTCCTTCACAAAACTGCACTTCTTCAGGTTTAGCAGCAACTTCTGTTCCCTCAACTTAATCAAACACCTTTTGAATATGCATCAAATGCTCCTCCAATGTCTTACTAAATATCAATATATCATCTAGGTAAACAATGAAAAACTTATCCAAAAACTCCTTCAGTACCTCATTCATGAGCCTCATGAAAGTGTTCAGTGCATTGGTTAACCCAAAAGGCATGACTAACCACTCGTACAATCATTCCCTTGTCTTAAAATAAATCTTCCACTCATCTCCTTCTCTGATGTGAATCTAATGGTATCCACTCTATAGATCTATCTTTTTGAAATACACAACTCCACTGAAACAACCCATAATATTATCCATCCTTAGCAATGGAAATTAATACTTAATTGTGATCTTGTTGATAGTGTGAGAATCTATGCACATCCTCCATTCTTCTTTGGTGCTAATACTACTAGTACAACACATGAACTCAATCCCTTGAATCAACCTTTTTTGCAATAACTCATGAACTTGTTTGTTCAATTCTTCACTTTCTATTGGTGGCATTCTATGTGTTGCCTTATTTGGAAAATTGGCTCTTAGAATCAAATCCATCTAGTGTCTAATTTTCCTCACTAGAGGTAATCCATCAGGTATATTATCTAACACAATATCTAGAAACTCTCCCAAAAAATCTATGACTTTTTCAGGTACTTCCTCTAATTCATCTTTACCATTTTTTGGGATTATAGAAAAACACATATACTCATGCATCATACCTTTGAGAAACTCTTCTCTATCAACATAATATATTTTGGTAGCACTACATACCTTTTCTTCTTTCTCTTTTAATGGCTTCAACTTATGTTTCACTCCATCCTTTGTTAGTGTGTAGATATTTTCTCACCCATCATGTATAGCATGTCTATCAAATTGTCATGGCCTACCCAGCAACATATGAGATATGTCCATTGGTATGATATCATAAAGCACCTCATCCTGGTAACTTGAAATCTTGAACTTCACTGAGCATTTCTCATTGACCATGACCTTGTGGTCATCTTTTGCCTGGGAAATATGGTATGGATGTGGGTTTTTCTACCTCTTTAGCTTCAACTTTGTGACCATCATTTCTGACACCAAATTGTTAGTACTTCCACCATCAATGATCACATCACAACACTTGTCTTCACATTTGCACCTAGTGCAAAACAAGCTCCTTTGATCATGTTCAATCTCACCACTCAATAGGACTCTTTTGTTAACTAGGACTTCTCTTTTTGAATCTTCAAAATGTGATGAACTAGCATCTTCATCAACATTTACAACTCTAGCATGGCCTTTTATTCTTTGATTTTTCCTTCCTTGGTGCTAGAAGCATTCAAATGCTCTATGCTCTTCTTCTCCATAGTGAAAATATTTCCCACAGAAGCCTCATCTTTTAGATCTATGTCCTCTAGATTTTCCTCTCTAATCTCTATTGTTTTGATCATGGAAATGATTGGAATTTTTTCTCCTATGATTTTGGCTATTACTTCTAGCCTCATCCCTTTTCTTCTGATCATCATTTCAACCTCCATAAGATCATCTGCTAGATCTTCCATTGCAACATGTTCCACTATTCTTATTATCAAAAAAATTTGTTAGCTTCTTCTCAACTCTTAGGGAAAACTAGTATGCCTTCTCAATACTGGTCATTCAAACAAGATTCAGGTCATCTTGAATGCTTGAGACTAACCCATTAAGATAAGGAGAAACTTTCTCCTTATTAGCTTTGGATGGCCAATTCTTATGCGAACTCAGTAGAGATCCTCGGTATACTCCTGAATAGATCTTCCCGCTTGCTTGAACCCTTGCATTTTCCTTTGCAAATCAAGCACATAATCCATAGGAATGAATTATAATTTCAATTTAGTTATCATCTGATCCCACCTGGTAATTTTTTCATTCCCTCTTCTATTTTGCTCGAATTGAATCTCCTGCCACCAAATATTTGCATGTCCCTTTAGTTTTTCTTTGCAACTTCACCCTAATAGGATCTTCAATATCTTTATACTCAAAGTATTCCTCCAATTCATTGATCCAATCGATCATCTCCTCTAGGTTAAGATTTCTTAAAAATATGGGAACCTCAAACATAGACCTTTTTCCAATCTTGGAGATGGCCTTAAAAAGCCTCTTCTCCTCTAGGTTTATAACTACCTCTACTTCAACATTTTCTTCTTTTTTGTCCTCATCATCACTTTCATCTCTCATAGAAAAATTTATTCCTCTATGCATTTGTTCTTCTAATGCTTGCATTTTCCTCTAAAGGGCTCTAAAACCCTTAGGTGCAACACCTACGAATCTTCCACCATACTCTCTTTGTGGAGGCATCTTTGTGCTTTTTCTAAAACCTAAGTGCAAACTGCCTCACAATCAGTGATCTATCTACACACTTAGTCCAAACCATAGTCCTGGTATGAACTACCTCATAATCGGTGGTCTTTCCACACACTCAAGAATTCTAACTATGATGCCACTTGATGAAGGGTGCTCCCCTTAATACCATAAACACATAAAAGAGCAAAAAAACAACAACAATTTGCCAAAACAAAATATGGGCTTCTTATTATCACCGCAATTGCAAAATTATAGAATTCAGAATTACAATATTCTAATTGACATGGGTGCCTTCATTATAGTAATCTGCATGACAAAGCTATAAAATATCACCCAGAGCTATCCTAGATAATATTTGTTCATTTCTTAAATAGGCAATTTTATACTACCTAGGAAGGTTCTAGACACTCAAACTTAATACCTAGGGTTGATAGACCCTAGCAATACATATTGAGTTGTCCAAATACACTTTTCACATTTATTTTGGAAGTTTTGGTTAGCCCAGGTTTAGAAGGCCATAACTCTCAAACTATTTCTCTAATTGTATATTATAGCCACTTTTTAGAAACCTCATATTCTGATCTGCAGGCTCATATCCATGCAAGTGCCCATCCATTGAGTTTTTGGGCCTTATCTAGGAGTATTTAGACCTTCAATAGTGAGCCTAAAGTTTATATATCAAAATTACAAACCAAAAATCTGCAATAAATCCATAAATACACATGATATGGCATTAAACCTCAACTAGTAGGCTAATATATCCAAGATGAATATCTACCTCTAAAATTAGGACATTTTGAGCTCGTATGACTGACTTACTAAGTAGAAAGCCTACACAAACAAAAACTTTACATTAAGACAACCTTTATTCAAACAACTAAAATGAATTTTTTTTTGGTTGATGCAAGATTTCTCTTACACCCAGGATGCCCCTACATCACTTCCTCTACTTGTTTCATCTAGCATGCTCTGGAGTTTCTTTCTGTATAGTTTTCGATAATGACATGGCATCTTACAAGGTTGAGGGACACCTCTTGGATCATGTCTGGACCTATCCTTAAGAGTGTAGATTCTCTTTTGGTTGTTGGTCATTTTTTTTCTCCTCTAAGGTAAGACTTGTATTTTAATTAAATTCCTAACATGTTAACTTGTAGTCTTTTTGGTTATATAAGAACTTGGATTATATTTAGGAAAGTAAGTTTTTGGTAGTCTAGAAGTTGGGAGGTAGAGAAGTAGAAGGGAGTCTCAATATTGCAAGATTTTAGATCTAATGTTAGAATTCATTGTACTAGCTACAACAAGGAAGGCCTTACAATCTACCATATATATACTTTATCATACAATTTTCCTAATCAATCAATATTTTCTCAAGAATTTTTTGTTGAATATGTGTTTTCTTCCTAAGAGAATGTAATTGGTTCATTTCCCCTACCTACCTTGTGTTAGGTGGTATCAGAGAAAGTTTCCTTTCCTTATGCATTTTGGATCATGGCAAAACTTAATAGGATTTTTTGTAAGGTGGAAAATTTGAATTTTTTTCTATAACTTGTAGAAGGTCACAATCTTGTAGGAATTATTGTCTAGATGGTTTAAGGTAGAGGAGACGTAGATAGTATTATTATGGATATGTTGAGGCAGACTACAACAAGACTTGAGGAGAGAAGATGTGTAATATTGAGGATGTTAGTGATGAGGAAGAAGTAATACCTAATTCTAATCTTGAACCTAAAGTGGAAAAAGATGAGGAGAAGCTTCTAAGAGTTTTTTCTAGGGAATACTCCACCTACTTTTGAAGTTGCATTCTATGATGGAAAGCTTGAGACTAAGGCTTTGTTCAATTGGAATTTTTAAATGGATTTTTTTTAAGTATGAAATTACTCCTAATAATAGAAAGGTAAAGATAGAAAACACCAAGTTGAAAGGTCATGCTTCACTCTAGTGGGATTATTTATAGATTGAAGGGCAAAAAAGAAGAAAATAAAAGCTCAAGACATGGACAAGTTTTATTGGAAAAATGAAGAAGTTCCTTCCTACATATTACCAAGTTAATCTATTGAGGAGAATGAAAAATTTGATACAAAAGAATATGAATGTGAAAGAATATACTAAAATATTTTACAAATTGGACATCAAATTTGGACATGTAGATGATGAGGTTGAGAAAGTGGCTAGATATCTGAATAGTTTGAGGATATCAATTCAAGATGAGATTATCTTTATTAAGATGGATAGTGTGGAAGAATAATATCAATACATCCTAAAATATGGGGAGTTATTGTCAAAGAAACATGATCAAAAATAAAGAGGAAGAGGTAGAACATTTCAAAGAAGCATAGGTAGAACCCATGGAGAAAATAGAATATGTGATAATAAAATAAAATTCAAGACATGGGTAAAATAGAATGGAAAGAGAAATCTACTAATAAAAAAGTTAATTACACTAGAGGTAGCTTTATTGTTTACTCTAAGAAAAATAATAGTGAAGAGAAATCTTGGTTTGAGAGCACTTATTTCAAGTGTGGAGAAGGACAAGTAGAGCCTTGAGATGTACAAATTCAAGATTGGAGGTAGTAGCATAAACACTTTAGTATGTGATGAAGTTGTCAAATCGCCTAATGAGCTAGAGCATGGTGAGAACCTGATGTTAAAAAGAATCTTGTAGAATGAGAAAACTAATAAAGAACCTATTCTAAGGAAAACTTTATTCAATGCCACATGTAAGATGGTAGGAAATTATTACAAAGTAATCATTGACAATGGTAGTTTAGATTATTTGGCATCAAAGGAGCTCGTTAACAAATTACAGTTATAAAGATTGAGACATCCTAAGCCTTGTCATGTTACTTGGATCTAGAAGGAGCATAAGTTACTAGTAAGTGACCAATGCCTTGTTAAATTCAATATTGTAAATTATTATGATGAAGTTTTGTGTGATATTGTGCCTATGGATTACTTTCATATTCTATAGGGTGACCCTTGGTAGTATGATAGACAAGCTTTTCATAATGGTATATTGAATTAGTACACTATCTGGGTTAATGGGAAGAAACAAATATTGTTTCCCTTTGGTAGAGAAATATGACTAGAATCATTGTTCCACAGTAAGAACATGTTTGATTGAAGAAAATTAATTTGCAAGGATGTGAAGGAACAAAATTTATTTTATTTTTAATTCCTAGGAAGACTAGAAAAACAAGATGAACTTGAGCAATGAGCATGCACCTAAGATTGAATCTTTATTGATTGAATTCCAAGAAATTATTTCTAATAATGTACCTAGAATGGTTTTTCTCCTACAAGAAGTATTAGTCATTGTATGGATTTGATACTTAGAGCTAGTTTTCCTGATAGAGGACCTCATAGGCTAGCACCTACTAAAAATTAAGAATTGAACAAACAAGTCCAAGAGTTTCTTGAGAAAGGGATGATTAGAGAAAGTTTGAATCCTTGTGTTATACCTATTGTATTAGCACTTAAAAAGAATGGAGAATGAAAAATGTGCACTAACTCTAGAGCTATAAACAAGATCATATTGAAGTATATATTTTCATTGCCTAAGATAGATGACATAATGGATTATTTGAATAGAATGAGATATTTCAGAGATATTGACTTAAAATTGGGTATCATCAAACCAAAATCAAAGGAGATTAATGGAAAATTTCTTTCAAGAGAAATCAAGGTTTTTATGAATAGTTGGTTATGCCTTGTGGTTAAACTAATGAACCTAAATTACTTTCATGAGGCTGATGGGTGAGGTTTTCAAAAAATTCTTGGGTAAGTTTGTGATTGTATATCTTGATGACATTATGATATTCAATAAGACTTAGGGAGGAACACCTTGAGAATATTAAACAAGTGATATAGAGACTTAAGAAAGAGAATTTTCTAATTAATTTGAAGAATTGTTCATTCATGAAGAAATAAATTGTGTACCTTGGCTTTGTGATTTATATTGATATTTTGAAGATGGGTCTTGAGAAGGTAAAATTTATTCTCAATTGGCCTACACCTGAGAATGCTAGAGAAATTAGATCATTTCATGGATTGACAAGTTTCTATAGGAAGTTCATCAAAAATTTTAGTTTAGTATGTAATGCCATGATAAAGACTATGAGAGGAGACAAAAAGGATTTCAAATGGACACATGGAGTGTGTAAGATTTTTGAAATATTGAAACAAAAGGTGGTAGAATTACCTACACTTCCTTTGTTGAATTTCACTAAGGTTTTTTAGGTTGATTGTGATGCTAGTAGAAGTGTCATTGGAGTTTTTTTGAGTCAAGAAAGAAGACCTATAGCATTCTTTAGTGAGAAGTTGAATGATGCTAAGAAAAAGTATTTAGTTTATGATCATGGATTCTATGCTATTGTTTAAGCTTTGAAGAAAAGGAGACATTATTTGATGCCTAAGGATTTTGTGTTGTACGTTGAACATAAAGCTTTACACTATTTGGGAAGTTAGAACAAGTTGAATTAGAGACATGTGAAGTGGGTAGAGTATTTGCAAAACTTTTCTTTTGTGTTGAAAAATAGAAGTGGAAAGTTTGACGCTTTGTGAAAATAAGGTATTTGTTAATAGAAATAAGAATTAAGGTACTTGGTTTTAATAATTTGAAACATTTGTATGAGACTAATCCTAATTTTGTAGAACCTTGGAAGGCTTGTAAGAATCACATGGCAAGTGAACAAGATAAGTAGACCAATTATTTCATTCAAGAACACATGTTGTTTAAGGGAATTCAATTGTGCTTACCTAGAGGATAAATGAAGGATAACATCATGAAGGAGAAACATAGTGGTAGACTTGTTGGACATTTTGGAATTGACAAAATAGTGAAGATGATCTTTGACAGATATTACTAGCCTTAGATATACAAGGATGTTCAAAATATTGTTAAGAGTTGAAGAATTTGTCAATAGAAAAAGGAACTAATCAGAATTTGGGTTTGTATTGACCATTTCCTATTCCAAACAAATCTTGGGAAGATATCAGTATGGAATTTGTGCTTGGCTACTTAGAGAGGTAATGATTCTATTTTTTTACTGGTTGGTAGATTTTCCAAAATGGATCATTTAATACCTTGTAAGAAGACATCTGATGTAATACATGTGGCTGAATTATACTTTAAGAAAGTGGTAAGGTTGTATGGGTTGCCAAAGACTATTTTTTTAGATAGGAATACTAAGTTTACTAGCTGTTTCTAGAGGAAACTATGGAAGAAGTTGGATACTAGGCTTAAGTTTAGTTCTACTTTTCATCTGCAGATAGATGGACAAACTAAAATTGTAAATAGGAATTTGGGTAACTTTGTAAGATGTTTGTTTGAAGATAAGCTTACTAATTGGAACTTGTAATGTCCCCCATTATTTAGACCCTCAGTGGAGTTCTTATCCTTCTATCCTCCAAAGGCTAAGTGGATAAATAAGGAGATATAAATTAAATTAAAGTCAATAAATAAACAAATAAATCTAAAGGTAACTTTATATTTAATTAATTTTATTTTCTAGAAGCACAACTAATTATTTTATTGGAAAGGGGGAAGCTTCTAGAGAGTTAAATTAAATAATATTTTATTTCCTTCTAGAAGGGTGAAGGAAAATAATAAATAGAGGTGAGAGTTTCGTTGCTAGGCATCCATTATTTTATTATTTGATTTCTTTGAGCTCTGAGCAAGGGTTTCATCATTTTCCACTAGAGAATAGAGTTCTTTTGTGTGCCTCCATTTGAGCTGGTGAAATACCCAGTGAATTTGGTATTAGGAGGACATCATACAGGTGTTCTATTCGAGCATATTGGTGAAAGATCTTCTAAAGGGTTGTAGCTATTGGAGAAGACAAATCAATATTTTCATTATGTCAAATTTGTGGCCTAGGGCTAGATTATGGAGTAAGATTGAAGGAATAAGTTGAATATTGCTACAATGTCATCATTGCTATAGTGATTCACTGCAGTAAAATCAAGATTCCTTAAGTAGTTTCTAGGTTCTTTTCCATTTCATTTTGCATTACATGGAGGATAGATTTGAATATTATAGGGCATGTTTAAGAATTTAGAAATCATTTGTGATATGATTTTTACATCAGAATTTTTTTTCCCTAATGTCTTATTGTTCTAGATGCATATTTTATCATTTGTAACCAGTGTTATATGTTTCAAAAAATATTAAAAAATTTGCATCTTCTTTGTTATATGTCTTGGGGTACTTTGCAAGCATATTTATTAAAGCTTGGAATTTAGAAAGAAGTTAGAATTTAGATCTACAATATATCCCTCGTATGCAAAGTGTTTGACAAAATTCTCATGTTAAGAAATCAAAAAACAAAAACTAGAACTACAAGGGATATTACATTACTATTAAAGCTAAATCCTTCCATCCTAAGGGTTTAGCAATTTCATGCAACCGTCTAAGGTTGTCTCTCACAGATTTTACACTTCTAAGTGAGCTTTGCTTGATAGGAAAGAGGAATTTTACAAGAAGTCTAATGCCATGGATTACTAGAAAGAGAATATCCCACCAAGAGATAAAAGGAATGAGGATTAGGAAACAAGGGATTTTTCTAGAGAAATGGTTATAGGACATGAGTGGATGGTTCAAGTTTTGTAGGCACTCACCACCATGGTTCAACTCATGAACCCATAGAACAGATAGAATCAAGAGCATTAAGGGGATAATAGGAGTGTAGTGAGGTCTCCTAGAGCTCATAGGATGCACTCTAGGATTAGAGAAAGGCCTACTCATCCTACCTTCATTAGAAATTAGCCTAAGATAGCACCTATAGAAGAAGTACACGAGGAGACATTCATAGATATCCTCATGGATGCAAATGAAAAATGAGATTTAGATGATATTTGAGTGGTTTTTTAACATGAGGAGAGAGCATTATAGGGTAGAGAGATAAGATAGGATACCTTGTGGTGAGGATAATGAATTAAAGCTTGCTATAGGGAACCTTTCCTTGACTACATTTGATGGTAGTAGCAGAATGAAAATATAAGCTTGGATTCACAAGCTTGATATCTTCTTAGCATTAAGACCTATGACATAACTTGAGCTAATAAAATATGCCATGATAAATTTAGAGGGAGTTGCACATGATTGGTGGTACCATGGGATGGTTACCCTTCAACATAACCAGGTGACTTCATATCAAGACTTCATGGGTAGGTTGGTAGAGAGTTTTGAAGAGAAGTATCCAGAAGTCTACTTCAAGGAGTTGGCATAGTTGAGATAGATAGGTAGATTGGAGTATTTCATTAATGACTTTTAGAGGCTATCTATTATGGTGCTAGATATCTTAGGTAGGAGATTGGTTTTTTTGTTCACTGAGGGATTATCCAAACAATTGAAGGGTTGGATAAAAGCCTTTGATTCATTCAATTTGCAAGAAGAAATTAAGAAGGATAGAAGTATGGAACAAGCAGCCCCAATATATAAATTTTAGTCAAAGGTTGCATCATCTAGCAAAAACAACAAACCATTTTTCAAGAAACTTAAAAGGAATGAAACAAAAGCTGAAAATAAAGATAAATCATTTGCTCCCTTGGATAGAGAGACATTGAATGATTTAAAGAAGAAAAAACTATGTTTTTATTACAAAGGACCCTATGACATGAATTGTGACTATCCTTTAAGGCCAAAGGGGAAAGCCAACAAAGTTATTGGGCTTATTTTGAGGATTTTGATTTTGAAAATTTAGACCAACAATCTAAAAATGAGGAATTGATTAAAGAAAAGGAAGGCATATGTGATCAAAACTTGAACAAAATAGCTACAAGTGATGAGAAGACTAAGGGTAGACTTGAGAAGGCTCATCTCACTACTATAAAAGAACAGGGATCATTAAAGATGGGAGGGGTATTATCTAGTCAGTGAGTTGTAAATTTGATTGATACATGTGCTAGCCACAATTTTATTGGTTCCAGGTTGATTGAAAGGCATGGGATATAGTCAAAGAAATTTGAGGGCCAAAGAGTGAGGGTAGTTGATGGTTACATCCTCAAATGTGATAGGAAGATTATACATCTGGCCCTAAAAATCAACGACTTTGATTTCAAAGCATATTTTTATGTTGTTAACATGGGTGATATAGATTTGGTTTTGGGTATGACTTGGTTACATGATATTGGGGCATTCACTCTCAATTTGAGAGATATGGATATGAAGTTTTAGTCAAATGGAAAGAACCATATACTTAAGGCCATTTGTGATAGTGGGTTTAGGATTATGTCTTGCAGACATGAGAGATTATTGAGACGTGATCATGTTGAGTGAGAATCTTGTTGCACTTTAATGTCATCACAAGGGCAAAAATAATTTAGAATATCACCCAAACATGCAAGAACTGAGAATCAAGCACTACAAGGTTTTCAATGAAATACCACTAGGTAGAACTCTAGATAGAATTATTGAGTATATTATTGAGTAAGAGGAGGGTGATAAACCTATCATGATAACACCCTATAGGCATCCAAAGATATTGACGGATGAGATGAAGGAAACCATCAAGGAACTACTTTCTATGGGGCACATTAGACCAAGTCATCTTTCACTTCTTCTATGGTTTTGGTGAAAAAGAAGGATGGTACTCTTAGGATGTGCATAAATTATAGGGTCCTAAACAAGAAGACTATCAAAAACAAGTACCCCATCCCACAGATTGATGAGTTGGTAGATGAGTTACCTGGAGCATATTTCTTCTTCAAAATTGAGTTGAGATTAGGCTATCATCAAATCTAACTCAAAGAGTGAGATATAGAGAAGATGACATTCATGTATCATTGTGGCCATTTTTAGTTTTTATTTATGTCATTTGGGATAACTAATGCTCCAGCTACTTTTCAATCTATGATGAATAGGCACTTTCAACCTCAAGTGAGGAAATTTTTGTTAGTCTCCTCTAATGACATCCTGGTGTGTAGTAGGACATGAGATGAGCATGTGTAGCACTTAGACACTATGTTGAGCATTTTGAGCAAGGAGTCCTTGTATGCAAAGGAGTCCAAATGTGATTTGGGATTATCAAGGTTATTATATTTGGATCTCATTATCAGTGCTCATAGAATACACATGGATCCTAAAAATATTCATGCTAGTATTGAGTTGCATACTCAAGTGAACCTAACATAGTTGAGAGTATTCTTGGGGTTGTGTGCATACTACAAGAGATTTGTTAATGGATATTCTAGGCATGTAGTACCCTTTATGGACTTGATGAGAAAGGGGGTTTTTTTATGGACTCTTGAGTCACATGAGTGCTTTGATAAATTCAAGGAGTTGGTGACTTATTTTCTAGTGCTAGCATTACCATATTTTACCAGACCTTTTGAGATACATTTTGATGCATCTGGTGAAGGTATTGGAGCGGTGCTTATGTAGGACAAGCACCTAAATCTTTATGAGAGTAAGAAGCTCAGGGGTCCTGAGAGGAACTTCAACTTTTATGATAAGGAAATGTTGGTCATAATGCATGCTTTCACCAAATTCAAAAAGTATTTAGTGGGTAGAGAATTTAGCATAAAAATTGACCACAATAGCTTGAAACATTTCCTAGGGTGGTGAGATCTTAATCATAGGTAGAAAAAATGGGTAAGTAAATTATGAGCATATGACTTTGATATTACCTATTTGAAGGGGACATAGAATGTAGTAGCAGATACCTTGTCACTAAGACCCCACTTGAGCTTGATGGTAGATATATCATAATATGGAGACATTTGATCCTTATAGAGTATGCAAAGGATACATGAGCATCAAGATTCATAGATAGATTTATCTAGAATAGTGATTTCACCCTTGTGAATGAGCTCATCATTTACAAAAGGTGTATTTATTTGGCACCAAGGTCAGAGGTGAGAAGGATGGTGTTGAGATTTTATCATGACTTGCCTATGGAAGGACATCTACATTTTTACAAAACCTACTGATAGATTCAAAAACACTTTTCTTGGAAAGGGCTCAAAGCTAAGGTGTTGCAATATGTTAGAGAGTGTCCTACTTGTCAGTAGAATAAACATGAGCACTCTTACCTAGCCATCTTACTTCAACCACTTCCAATTCCTGATAGGAAGTGGGAGTGTTTTTACATGGACTTCATCATAGGAATACTGAGAGCCCAAGGTAGAGACTATATATATGTTGTTGTTGATCACCTTACAAAGTTTTTCCACTTCTTTCCAATCAGCACTACATACACTACTATGCATGTGGAAGATTTACTCTTTAGAAAGGTATTCATGTTGTATGGCTTACCTCAAAACATCATTAGTGACAAGGAAAATAGGTCCATGAGTCACTTCTGGTAGGAGTTATTCAGATTGTGCAAGACAAAGGTCACCTCGAGTACTAGCTACCACCCTGAGATAGATGGTTAGATAGAAATAGTGAACAAATGGGCGGAGGGATACCTTAGGAATTACATAGTATGGTAGAAGAAGGCTTGGGTTAAATAGATATATCTATGTGAATATTTTTATAATTCCACCTATCACATGTTTATACAAATGTCACCATTCATGACATTATATGGATATGAAGCACCCATTTTCATGAATTTGTTGCTATCAATGTATACAAGAACAACTAACCTATTGGGAGCATGCACTAACAATAAAACATTAGTATCATTTGTATATCAAAGATTCAAATAAGATTGGAATACAACTAATTCTACTTGAGTTTTAAAACTTAGTGCAACAGAATAGAAAAGTCCTAATGCAACTTCGAAGCAGCTCAACAAGGGTGCCCATAAGAGGCCTTGTTGGTGTGCTCAAGATGAGAGATGTGGATGTGCTCTCCTCAAACACAACTATAGATGAATCCCTTTAAATCATTTGAATGAATATAAAAATGCATTTATGAAAACTATGCTAAGATGTATGTGAAATACCTTCAAGAAATGGCTATGAGTAATCCAAACTCAAATGATTCCATGGATGTGAATGGAGGTGAGATGTAATGAAGAAAGAAACCTAACAATGTTTATGCTACCATGAAACTATGCAAAATCTAGAAATTGAAACAATGCAAACAACTACCAAGGATTAGCTCTAAGCATGAAAATCTCTAAAAACTCTAACACTATACTAGCATGATAACAATGCAAATGGAGCAGATTAAGAATGTTTGAGACAAGGGCTCTATTTATAGGTTTGAGAAAGGCCTTGGGGAGGTGGTATCTATGTGGCATCCACATAGGTTCCACAAGGGAGACACATGGGCCAAGGAGATAAGCCATGCAAAAGTCAACATAAGCTTTTTTGGTGATAGAGATGGCTCAAGGTTTGTCCACACATGTGTGAGCAATCTTGGACAAAGGAAATAGGGAAAAGTGTGTAAGAGTGTAAAAGGATTTTTAGATAAATAAATAAATGGGGGCTTTCTTGGATTTTGAGTTGCTCGTACATATATGAGCAAACACTTAGGGACTAAATGGTGTTTATGATGGTATTTAGGATAATTAAGTGGGATTAACTAGTGGGTAGGCTTAGAAGAATGAGAATGAAAGGTGGTAGACTAGGTTTTAGGTGGGATTAGGATTAAATTAAATAGGATTTAATTTAATCATTGTGTTGGACTCAAAATCGCAGCCCTGATTTTGAGTACCATTGAAAAATCAAGCCCTATAAAATGCTTTTAAATGCATGTGTACCTGGCTATACTTGTGAGGCCTAAGAGGTGTTTAATATTTCTAACACCTTTAATTTAGTGCATCTATGTGTTCCATGATGATAAATTGTCATTCCGAGCCATTTTGTGAAGTCCCGTTTTGAGCAATTTCCAACTCTGCATTTTTGCTAAGTGTCAAACAGCGACAAGAGGCCTTATTTACAATTGAATATCTTCTACCCAGTAATTTTTCATGACTCATTGCTTTGGGAGTGTCTAGTGTCCATACCAAAGAGCCTATGTTTCAAATTTTGAGTTGTTTCAAATCTGTTTGGCTAGGTTTTGAATCCTTCAAAGTTGGTCATTTATTGATGTCATGCTGATGTGAATTGTTTAGAATTTTGAGAAGCCCTGTTTCACTTACTATAACTTTGGCCTAGTTGACCAAAATGCTAAAATTCTTTTTGCACTACATTGTAGAGATTAGAGGTTTTCTATGTTTCAAGTTTGAGCTTATGACAAATCCATTTGATCATTTTTCAAACGCAATTCCAATGTAATTTGTACCTTTTTACTGGTGTCAACAAATGCAGATTTATCAGAACCCCTATTCGTGATGTCATATCTCAAAATATATGATAGGTGAAATCAAATGGATTATACCACTATGTTGTACTCAAAAGATAATTTAAGTGTGCCAATTTTGAAATCTTGACGAATCTTTCTACACACTTTCCCAAGTCCATTCCATTTGCAAAAAATGCTTTTCTACCATTGTTTCCAAGACACAAATTTGAGTATCCCACTTTGACCATTCACCAAATGCATCCATTTATTTTTCCTGAGCCCTAATCATATATTTATACTCTCCTCATGGCAGTGAACCAATTCCCTAGTTTTTGTTTCCCTAAGTGTCAGTTTGCCTAGCTTTCAAAGAAAAATTTGAACACAATTTATGATTTTCTGACATGTTTTCTTGTAGGTAGTTCTCAAAGGGTAACTTTGACAGTCGATATCTTTTGACTGATAATTTTTAATGAGATGAGATTTGGTAGGATGTAAGAATGTAGAGAAGAGAATTAGTATTGTTGATTTCAGAGCCTGGTTCAGTGTTTGGGTCAGTTTTTAAAGCCAGCCAACAGGGCTTGTTAGCAGAAAATCATAGTTTGCAGATAAGAAGCGAAATGAGTTTTAATGATCAATTAGTGCTCGAAATTAATTCTAGTGAGTATCAGATGGTGAATAGATCAATTCGCCAGTTCAATTGTTTGAAAACAAATTTTTTTTAGCCAGACCCACTTGGGGCCCGACTAATATCACCAGATTGATCAAGTGTTGGTTTTAAAAGCAATATCATAATGACTTTAATCATTATAATTACTTGGTGTGTTTACTTGCACATGAGATCAAATGGATATATATAAAGCTTTTCATGTAACAAAATTGTTGAGGATGACTTTTCAAGTGGGGAAGAATGTTTGGCAAATAAGAGTGAAGAGTGTTTTTTTGTAATGTGGTACCCCACCATATTGCTCTTGGATTATGGGTAGAGACTTAGCAACTTGTAACCCCAAATATTATTAAATATCTTATGTGGTTAAGCTTGGTGTAAATTGGTTATATCAACCGGTTGATGTTAAGCTAGGGAAGGGAGTTTTTCTTGAAGCAACACCAAACCCGAAGGCATTGTAAAAAGATCATTAACAAAGACGGGGGTCTTATAAACCCAAAACGTGTTGGATAGCTAGTGCACCTATTGTCTAGATAGAAATCAAAATTTGAAGGAGTATGGTGGGTCAAACAAGGCAATCCCAATACAAAAACTACCCAAGAGTTTTAAGAGGAGGAAGAGGAAATTAAGGACCCTCGTACTAGTTCTAAGGAGAGTGAGCATCAAGATCTAAGTGTTGGAGATGATGAAATAGAATGACATGCAAGGAGGCAGCATGTTAAAGGCAAAGTAGTAGAGGAAAATACGTGAAGACACCATAAAAATAGAGGGAAGAAGTGAAGGAGGCATCTCAGCTTAAAAGCATGCCCATTTAAAGAAAACCACATTCAAATCAAAATAGGGGAGTTTGATGCTAAAAAGAACATTAGAAATAAATGACAACTCACGCAAGCAACAACTGGGTACTAGACCCATGTCTAACAAAAACCATGTCAGATTGAGTATAGGCTATTAATTGAAGTTTGAAGGCAGCTTTTGGAAGGTAAAAGGTTGTAGTCCTTGGAACAACTCCAATGCAAAGAGGAGATTACTGCATAGATTGTTATAGAATTATTGATTTCTTTTTCGAAGAGGACTAGGTTCATATTGATTTGGTTCTATAAAGAACTAAAATCTAGCAAGTTAATCCTTGATATTGCTAAGGATAAGGATGGGCACCATGAACAAGCCAGAAAACACCTAGTCATTGAGCTTGTTATTCAAGAAACTAAAACGCTAAAAGATGTACCTCCAAAATATGACAAGGATCAACTGAGGATAAACTCCTTCTGTGTTGATAGGCACATACCTGCATCTCTGGGCATGCTACTTAACATAGCACCAAAACTAAGGGCAAAACAAAGAAAAAAAAATCCCACGATGGTGATACAAAAATCCTTTTAATAGTTTAAATACAATAACACTCCATAGAATTGTTGTCTTAAAGACATGGCCTTTCTGAAAGGTTGCAAGCTCATGTGGTGGGACTCATGGACGCCAGTTGGTCAGACTATGACCAATGAAAAAATTTGAACGCCAAAATATGCTGATAGAGATCAATGACATCGGCATGATGTGGAAACTCACTAGAGAAAGTGGTCAAAATTTGGTGGTTAGTATGTCACCACCAAAAAATGGGAGGTTTTCTAGCAAGCAACATAACGACCAGCCAAAAAACCTTAAAATCTAGCAAGGAAAATGTGGGTCCTGTTCAACACATTTGGCAAGGGCATGGAAATGTTGGCAAATAAAAAGGTGACAAGTGGAAACATGTAGTAATGGATTGATGAATTGAGGTTCTAACATGGCAATTTGAGATCAAAGAGGCACAAGATGGTGACATGTGGTAGATTCAACGATGGTCACCATGCCTCCAAAGCGAAGTTGCAAGAAAGTTACCCATACGACATGGTGACTAGATAGTTGGCGATGACATGGAAAAATAGAGGACCAATAAAATGATGCCACATGGCATCCAGGGAGAAAGGGTCGGATGATAAAGCAATAGTCAGCCAAACACATGGCAAGGATCGGTCAATAGGTTTGACCCAAAGGAGAAGGGTGGGAAATTTTAAATATTGCAAATTTTAAATATTTTTTAATTTTCTCCTAGAAAGTATGTGTAGAACTAGATTTTAAATAAGATTGGAATTTATTCTATAGTTTTAACTTTTGAAAAGTTAAAATTTTGTCCAAATGTAGTGTGAAACACTAGATTGGAGCCTACAACTTCAAATTGTCACCAGATGGGTTGTTTTTAGCCAAAATATCAAGTATCATATATCGTTGGAAAGGTCTCGAGATGAGGAATTTAGATATGGAATCGGATTTTGAGTAAGTCTTCACTAGTTTTCTCTATAAGCATATTTATGTTTTTTTGGAACATTCTCAATAGAATGGGCAAATTTCATCATTAAGTATCAAAATCAGTTGGAGGGAAAATATTGAAGTTTTTGAAGCCTAATTGAGTTCAAAAAAGTTTTCTTGGCTTCTAGAGGTCATTTTTAACTAATTTTTTGCCTTTGCCTTGATTCCAGATCTGACATCAAAAGAAGTTATTGTTCCATCAAGTATCAGAGATATTTATATGCTTTTGGGAGGCCAAATGACAGAGGATTTGATTTACTAGTTGTAGAGAGAGATTAGAGAGATTTTTTGTCACTTCTAGGAGATGTTTTCCAAGTGGACACATGTCAGATGCACAACAGATCCAGGAATTCACTCTCCTTTATATCATTTTCTTTCTAATTCTTTGGACAGGTTCTAGTTTTTTGAGAAAAAATTCTCACTGTTGTGATACAATTTCTTTGAGCAAATTCTCTTGTAAATAACAACAAGAAATGAGAATACAGATAGTTATAATCTGTAAGGTAGTTTTGCATTTCAATTTCATGCATCTTATTCTATTTATTTCAAAGAAATGAATGAATAGGTAGCAGCAAGTTAGTCTTTATTATGGTATCTTGTCTCCCATTCATGTTATTTGTGATATTTTGTGTTTCGTAAACAAAGATTATGAAACTCAATTGCAATCTATTGGTTGTAAATGTTGATTTATTTTGCTTATGACTCAAAGAGTTATGTAAATTCTTGATTCGTCATCATAGGATTGCAAATCTCATGAAGGGATAGGTTGAGTATGAGATTTAGAAAGATGCAGATGTCTAATTCACAAAGTGGATAGATAGATCAGGAAGTCCTGATATATGGCATATGGCAATGACTTTTAGGGATGTGTGTTAGGGTTTTGTGTGACTGCCCAATAGATAAGGCACTAATCATTTTGAAGGATCATAAGGTTATGTTATTTATATCATGTTTTTCTGAAAGCAACATTATTAATCAAATGTTTTTCCCTATAATGTTGAAGAACCAAAATGTTATGCCCTCACTCAGCTTATGAATTGCATTGTCTTGCATTTAGCTATTGCAGATCTATGTTATTGCATGAGTCATTAGGAGAAATAAGGGTTAAATCTACTATTAATAGATTCAGAAATATGTTTTAGCACAGGTACCATATTAATTGAATCTGAGGTCCACCCACCTAGGTTTTGCAAAGCCTAAAGTAGAAGAAGGGTCTAGCCTTATAGTTGGCCTGGTGTCTAAAAAGATATGTTAAGGATGGGAGTTAGTTGGCCCTAGATGTGTCCTGGTCTCATCGGGGTAATTTGAAGTCGGTAGCATTTCAAAACACTAATACATAGGATTGTAGAAATTAATAATGTGGAGGGAAATAAATAAATTGGAATTTATTTTTAAGGGGATTTATGGAGCACTATGCATTAAATAAATTTAACACATTAGAGGGAATGTATTTAAATTAAATTTAAATACATTAGAGAGATGAACCTATTTAATTAAATAAATTAAATTAAATAAGTAGAATAATATGATAAATATAATTAATTATAGTGTCAAGGGAGATATTAAATCAATTAATATAGTGTTTAAGATAATTTTAAGTGTCTACATTTTCCCCCTCTTTGATGTGATGTCAAGATGACATTTCATCAAAGAAAATAAAATATAGGATGCCCTAGAGAGGAGAGAAAAATCCTAGGAGTTGTGTCATAGCAACGACAAGGGAGGAGGGTGCCCCTCAAGGAAATGGGGTGAAAAAGGAATATATTTTACCCCCATTTTCTTGAAAAATAGACATGGGAAGGAAAAGGGAAATAAAAAGGCTTAAAAGAAGGCCTTGCATGACTTGTTGGTAAGATTGGAATGAAGCAAGGTGAATTGGATAGTGACTAATCTAAATGCATCCTAACTACATGAATTTATGGGGTTCAATTGTGTTCATATGGGAGAGCACACCCTAGTTTGATATGGAAAGAGGAGTTATGCATCAAATGCTATAGTAGCATTGATGGAAAAGTTGCTTTGCATGGACTAGACTCTTAAAACACAATGAAGATTTCATAGCTAAGATGGAACAAATGATAGATACAAACTAGAGAGGTCTAGGAACACCCAAAGCATTTTCAGGGAGCTTGGTGGAACTAACCTGTTGCCCCCAATGAGAAATGTGTAACCATAACTTGAAACTGACATAGATGTGCCAAAGTATCATGAAAATAGATCATATCACAAAATGAATGGTTTAATTAGGTTAAGCCATTCAAATGATACCAAGATATTGAAGATTGAGGCACACTCAGGGAGGCTATTGCTGATACACAAAGATAAAATCAACAAAAGACCTTATAACCAACTAGTCATTCAGTCCACAGTTCTTGCCATGAAATTTATTTGGATGGTGAATCTATTAAGCCTGTGTAGGAAGGATGCATCCTCTAAGGCAAAAATTAATTGTTTGATTGAATTGTATGGAAATGGTTTTGATTGTTTGTTGGAAATTGTGTGAAAGGAACAAGGTTCTCAAATAATTTAATCTTAGTGTAAATTTGTGTAAGTTTTTTTTGCAATCACTATTTTGATAAGCTCAATTTGAAGGGTTAAATCTTAGTTTCATGATATTAGATGATGAATAAAATTATTTGTACAAGATGATGGATGGAGGAAGAACTTTATTGGATTGCAAGAATGATTGTGATAAGCTTGGGTTAGAAGAAAAAAGATATATAGGATAGAAATTTATTTGTATGAAATGATTGGAAGAAGGGAATTTTATTAGATTAGAGAATAAATGAGTTGATTGGATTGACTTAGACGAAGTAAAAATTGATGGAAGGTGGAATATATTAGAACCAATCACAAGGGAGAACCAAGGAACAGTAAATGGATGAAATGAAAAGTGAAAGAATATGGGGGACCAAAGGATATGGTATTAGAAAATAGGGAGCCAAGGACCATGTTTTAAAGCAGTTAAAATGCCTCATACCAAGTATAGGAAAATGGAAGCAAATATGGTGGGAAAGGATTCATGGAAATGGAAAGATGGTATGTAAAGGATACACATGGAGGAAATGGAGGTTCATGATTTTTTTCCAAAGCACGTATGAACATTTTTTTGTTGTTCCTCTAGTATTGATCATGAGAATAGGCCTAAAAGTGGAATGAATAAGGGATATGGGAGGCAGGGTATGACATAGGAATAATGATATGAAGAGTATGGATGAAATGTGGGACATGAAATGGATGGCATAACCAAGACCAAGGACATATGAAAGAAGGATTGAATTATGTAGGAGTATGTATGGAGGATAGAGGACTATGGGATGCAAGATATGGATATAATGTCAAGATCAAAGATGTGAAAGTGGATGGAAGTAGGTAGGATAATGGATGGATATGAAAAATGATCATGAATTGATGAAAGGAAAATGATAGTCAAGAGCAAAAATAGAAAAGGATGATGGAAAATAGATGGAAATATGGAAGATATGTAAGGCAATATGGTGTGGATGGTGATTGCCCCCAATGTAGAGTGCAAGTGGAAGATGATAAGTGAATGGATGGATAAGTGCAAGTGGAAGATATTGGATTCATGATACGAAAACAAAGGGAGGGCTCAAGCATCAAGATACATGGATGGTATCCCTTTTCATTTCTCCTTCTTTTCAAGGAATTTTCACTATTTTCTCATAGATGTTGGTAGGAAAGTGAAAAGAAGGATTCAATGGATTGGGAGATGAAGGTCAAGGACTTATGACAAAGTTTAGATTAAGGGGGTGGAGTGATTGGGAGGAAGGACTTTTAATGATTGGATGGAGGTGGAAAGATCATCATTGACACATACCTTGAAAGGTGATGGAAAGGAGGAAATTTTGGAGGATATGTAGGAGAAAGTTTGAATTTTGGGATATAGGGATCCAAAATGGGTGAAGGGGATGATGGATCTAGGATGGTAGATTTGGGTACATAAGGACCCAAAATAGAGTTGGTAAATGAAAATTTTGAGGATTAATAGATGAAGGAAGTCTTTGGATTAGTGAAATTTGATACCATTTTGAATTTTTCTTTCAAATTCATTGCTTTATTAAGTATCTTTGGAATCCACATAATTTTTGAATTTTTTATTTTCAACTTTTGTGACTTTTTGACTTTTTCTTTCTTTTGGATCATATTTTTCTTTTCTACAACATGTCCTTTGAAGGGGATATGTTGATCCTTGGTTTTTTGTAGATTTTTGGCTTGATTCATTTTATCTTTTCCATTCAATTTGTTTCCATTGGCCATGGTATGGATGCATAAGGATAAATGGTATGGAGAGATGGTGGATGAAATTATGGAGGGTGAACATTGGAAGGAATTCAAGGATGTGTTCCTTTGTTGATTTTTAATAGGTATATGAGGGGGTGAAGTGGAAAACATGGATATGGTAGATGGATGTATGTAAGGACCCAAAATGGATGGAATAGATCAAGGCTTTGGATTTTGGACATAAGGAAACAAAATAGATGGAAATGAGGAAGGAATAAAATTATGGATATAAAGTCCCAAAATGGACTTGGGGCATGGATCATGGGAATATTTAGGTTTGGATCGAGGAATTTTGGGTTTGGAAGGATTTGAAGGTGTAACGACATCTTGAGACATTCTTTGTTCAATGGGACACTTATTATTTTCAATACAAGATGTGAGTCCATCTATATGGGGTCCATGAGTGGATTGGATAGGTGTGATAGGATCATGTGGAGGATTCGGATCATGAGGGGGATTGTGAGGGATAATAGGATCTTGAGATGGATTGGGATCATGAAATGCAAATAAAGGGGTACTTTGATCTTGACCTAAAAGAGGATTATGTGGTGGAATAAAATCATATAATGGAGTGGAGGGAATGGAATCATGAGATGAAGTAATTTAATCTTGACATGGTCAAGTACTAGTGGATGGAGTGGAAGGAACATCTTCATGAATTGGAGGATCAATGGATGTTAACTCTTCAGATGGAGAGGAATCAGTAATGCATGAAATAGAGGTAATGTCCTGATCTTTATTACAAATGGGATCATGAGATGAATTAAGAGGGATAAATAGATCTTGAGGGATAAGGGAATTATGGGATGGTCAATTACTTGGATCTAAAGGAGAGGAGGAATCCATAATGGCATGCTTTTGAACAAGTTCTTTAGATGGAATTGGATGTATGGCTTTGGGTGATTGGATGACTTTATTTTTATTTTTTTATTTAGACAAGGTTTTTAGTGAGATAAACCTATGACAATATGTGGATGATGTTGATTTTGGAGTATTAGGATTGTGTGGTGATTGGGAATTAGGTAGGGGATTGGGATGATGGCTTTGGACATTAAACTCAAAGCATGGGGAATTACATGGAGGATTTTGTTTGGATGGGACATGAGGATTATGGACTTGGAAACAATTGGGGGGAGAACATATGTTTTGGAAGGTAGATTTTTGCTTTTGACCCCCATTTTGTAGGCTAAGGACATAATTCTTGAATTCTTCAATTTCTTTGGCAATAACATTTATGTTTGAGGAACTATGTGGGCTATGACTAGAATTATATGCGGATGAAGGATAATGAGGTGGATTTCCCTTGTCAAATGTAGAAGAATAAGGAATGGGAGATGGATTAGGATTGGACATACAATTTTAAGGATTGATTTGGTACATAACTTGAATGGGAATTGGAACTTCATATTTCCTTTGAAGATCTTCAACCATTTGGCTAAGCCAATTCTTATCCATGAACTAAGATGAGGAGTGGTGAAAATTTTGATGATGTATGAAATATGACCTTAGGACTAGGAGAAATTTCAAACTTTGTTTTAATTTGATTTGATATTTGATGAAGGTCTGAGATAACTTTGATGTAGATAAAGACCTTATGATATTGCAAACAATTGGATGTTGGATTTGGATGATGATATATTCTTCCACTTGGAAATGTAAAAATGATCCCAAGTTAGAATAGGATACAAAATATATGACTCAATACTTGGCAATGGACAAATGATCCCAAGTGAGAGAGTGCAACTATGATAAGTTTTCTTAAGGATGAGGGTCTAATACCACATGTTGCATAAATCTTGCATCCTAAAGATTGGATTGAATCTTGATGGAGAAAGATAATTAATGATATTGATTTTATGCAATCAAGATAGCTAGGATTAAAGTCCAAGGTTTATGATGGTGCTTCTATGTCCAAAGTGGAAGATTGAATTAGAAGAATATTTGAATAGATGAAATTAGAAAGATTTATTTTTGATAAAGATGTAAATGGATTGAATTAGGAATTGATTAGAAAGGAATGAATTAGATAATGGATTAGATTACGAATCATGAGGATGAATGATTGAATGAGGGAATTGGATCTTGATGTGGATTATGAATCATGACTAGGATGAAGATTAGGAATTTGATTGAATGATTAAGAAGTTGAGGAAATGATTAGGATAATTAGAGATGATTAAGATTTTCAAGAATGATTTGAATGATTAAGACAAGATATGCATGATGGTGATGAATTTTATGGATAGAAGAACTATTTGGAATTGATATGGACAACTTGAGTAAGTAGACATAAAACAAGACTCTTTTTTGTTGTTTTTGAAATTTTATTTTTCTTTTTGGATTTTGAAATTTTATGATGCTTTTAGATTTTTTTGAAGCATAACATGCAAAACATACAATAAAATATATATAAGAAAAGATTAGACGATGTTTTCCCTTCAAATGGGGAGGGTTTAAAACACTCAAGCACATCAAACACACCAAAAATCCTATAAGGTTTTGACTAGGATATACAAGCTCAACTAGGGGTTTCCTCGATATACGCAAGGTACATGAGGCCCAATTATATAGATGAAATAAAATAATTGCACACAAATGGGAGGAGACAGTAACCCAAATCTCATCCTTCACTTCCCAAAGGTATAAAGTTCTTTGGGGCTTAGTCAAGAGTGACAATATTTTACTTCCAAGAGAGGTGTCTTTCGATTCACCTCCCGATATTTACACTCCACTAGAATGCTAGAGTCAAGGTCATTCCAAGGGGTGATGAAATCCCCAAGGAGGCCTCCTAAAAAGTGTGAAACAAGGCCACTTATTTGTTATGCACTCAAAATCACACAAAGGCATGAGAGGAGTGAATACGTAAGTGGTCTTGGGTTTAGAAGACACTTGTTCTTTCCCAATGAAGATCTAGGTTTCATAATCTATTTTTGAAGACATTCACTTTTATAGTATACAATGTTTTTTCTAATTTGATAGTGTCATCAACATAAGAAATTGAGAGTTCTTCAACAAAAATAAATTGATCAGTGTCAACATAAGCAATTTGATAGGGATAGAGCAAGTTCCTTGATTGCATTCAATATTGAGTGAGTGTTCATTTTAAGCACCAAATCCAAATATTCACTAAAATTTTATTTGAACCTTTAAGCATTCAAGATTGTTTTAACAACATTCATCCAAATGAAAAATTTTGTTCAATTGATTATGCATTCAAAATTAGATTTTCTTGTTTTAAGTTTAATCATTCAAGAGTGTGTTTGATTTATCCAATTAAGTGCAACATGCATTCAAACACAAGTGTTTAAGCATTCAAATTCCTTTCCCAAGAGAAAAAAACTATTAGAAAAACCTACAAGACACATAATTAGTTGTTTCTAGAATGCTCCAATTTATAATGATGCAATAAACAACTTGATTAAGATTACCAAAATCCCCAAAATGAATGGTTGACTATGAAAAAATATTTTAACTTTTTTTATAATTTTTTATAGATGTAAATTAACTTATAATAGCCCGTATCCTACGGAACCACTAAAAGTCAATTTTTGTTTTATAATTTAAAAAAGAAAAAAGCACAGATGACAAAATGCAGGCACATACGACAAAACTTTAGAGATGATAGAATGATGACAACAGAACAAGAAATAGTGAATGCTTGATACTTACTCTAGTCAATTGCAAATGACAATAATAGAGCAGAGACACCAAACCACACAAACAACAAAACTTGTAGCTGCCAAAAAAATTGCAGATGACAAAACTATGAGTCATCAAAAAATTGCAAATGCCAAAATAGTGGGTTGTCAGGAAATCATAGATGTTAGTTTAAAGGTAGAGATGACATTATAAAGGTGGAGATGCTAGTTTAGGTGTGGACACTAGTAGAGATGACACTTTACATGGCAGAGACACTAAACAACGTAGATGATATTTCATCTACGTAGACAACACTACGTGTGAACAGAGATTGAAAACTATGATATTTTATAAAAATGATGATTTTTAGCTTTAAATGTTAATATTTAGAGGGATGTAGGTCCCACCGAGTGTATCAAAATATATGCAAAAAAAACTAACCTATCAAGAGCATGCATAAATAAGTAAACGTTAGTAGCATGTGCATATCTAAGATTCAAATAAGATTAGAATACAACTAATTTTACTTGAGTTTTAAAACTTAGTGCAACCGAAAAGAAAGTTTCTCATGCAACCTTAGAGTAACTCAACAAGGGTGCCCATAAGAGGCCTTGTTGGTGTGTTCAAGATGAGAGATGTTGATGTGCTCTCCTCAAACACAACTATAGATGAATCTCTTTAAATCACTCAAATGAATGCAAAAATAGATGAATGAAAACTATGCTAAGGTGTATGTAAAATGCCTTCAAATGGCTATGAGTAAGCCAAACTCAAAGGATTCCATGGATGTGAATGGAGATGAGATGCAATGAAGAAAGAAACCTAACAATGTTGATGCTACCATGAAACTATGTAAAATCTAGAAATTGAAACAATGCAGATAACTACCAAGGGTTAGCTCTAAGCATGAAAATCTCTAAAAACTCTAACACTATACTAGCATGATAACAATAAAAATGGAGGAGATTAAGAATACTTAAGACAAGGGCTCTATATATAGTTTTGAGAGAGGCCTTGGGGAGGTGGCATCTATGTGGCATCCACATAGGTACCACAAGGGAGACACATGGGCTAAAGAGACAAGCCATGCAAAGGTAAACATAATCCTTTTTGGTGATAGAGATGGCTCAAGGGTTGTTCACACATGTGTGAGAAACCTTGGAGAAAGGAAAGGGGGACAAGTTTGTAAGAGTAAGAATATTTTTGGATAAATTAATAAAAGGGTGGCTTTCTTAGATTTTGAGTTGCTCACACATGTGTGAGAAAACACTTAGGGACTAAAAGGTGTTTAGGAGGGTATTTAGGATAATTAAGTGGGATTAACTAGTGGGTAGGCTTAGAAGGATGAGAGTGATGGGTGGTAGGCTAGGTTTTAGGTTGGATTAGGATTTAATTTAATCTTAGAATTATAGAATTTAATAAAGTGGAGGGAAATAAATTCATTGGAATTTATTTAAAAGGGGATTTATGGAACACTATGCATTAAATAAATTTAACACATTAGAGGGGATGTATTTAAATTAAATTTAAATACATTAGGGAGGTGAACCTATTTAACTAAATAAGTAGAATAATATGGAAAATATAATTATTTAATAATTATTTAATTATAATGTCAAGGGAGATATTAAATCCATTAATATAGTGTTTAAGACAATTTTAAGTGTCTACAATCAGATAGTAGAGTGCCTAGTGTTGGAGACTTATTGCAAGAGAACTGGGACATTGTAAAGGCTCTTAAGGAGAATATCACTAAGGCACAAAATCAACAAAAGAAATATGCTAATAATAAGAGGACTAAGTAGAATTTTGAGGTAGGTGATATGGTATATCTGATGTTGCAGCCTTATTGCCAATCCACCCTCAAAAAGAGTGGTGCTCAAAAAATTAAGCCACATTATTATGGGCCTTTCAAGGTGAGCAAGAGAATTAGAGAGGTGGCTTATGAGTTGGATTTTTTGGAAGAAACTAAAGTCCATAATGTTTTTCATGTGTCACATCTCAAAAAAGCATTAGGACACCATATTGTTCCTTCTACAGTGCTTCCACCCTTGGATGATGAGGGAAAATTGGTATTGGTGTCAAAGACTATCATTAATTTCAAGGAAAGGAAATTGAGGTGGCATACTATAAGGGAATACCTAGTGAAATGGAAGGACTTTCTGGTAGAGGATGTGGCATGTGAGAATGAGGAGATTTTGTAGCACCTCAAATTGAAGTTTCTTGAGGACAAGCAATTTCAAGGAGGGTGGATTGTAATTGTTGGAGTTGAGGAAAGAAAACTCCGAAGATGCCCAAGATCACTTGCATGCGAGAACCTATCAAAGAGAAGCCAAGTAAGGAAGAGCGTGGAGCAAGGTAAAAACCCTAAACGGGCATGAGAGACCACAAGTATGAAAACACAATGAAAATGTATTTACAATGAGAAGTGATAATGTGATGAAAAAACAAAGAGGGAGAGGTCGCTTATAAAGACCTCAAGGAAGCTTGTAGAACAAGCTAGAAGGTGGTAGAAGATAAGCTTGACAACTCAGCACATATCCACAAAAGGTGGAACATACTAGAAGGGAACAAACTCTCGTGTTGTCAACAACTAACCACTACATGCATTAAATACAAAATATTAAATAAATGTATTTACCTAAGTAAGCTTAAGTAATGGAATAAATTATTAATTATTAATTATTTACTCTAACAATAATGTCCCCCATCTTTTAGACCCTTAGTGGAGTTCTTAGCATTTCATTCTCTAAAGGCTAAGTGGATAAATAAGGAGAAATAAATTAAATCAAATTCAATAAATAAATCTAAAGGTGACTTTATATTTAATTAATTTAATTTTCTAGAAGCACAACTAATTATTGTATTGGAAAGGGGAAAGCTTCTATGGAGTGCATTTTCTAGAAGCAAAACTAATTATTGTATTGGAAAGGGGGAAGCTTCTAGAGAGTGCAACTAAATAATATTTTATTTCCTTCTAGAAGGGTGAAGGAAAAAAATAAATAGAGGTGAGAGCTTTATTTCTAGGAACTCATTATTTTCTTATTTGATTTCTTTGAGCTTTGAGCAAGGGTTTTAGCATTTGCCACTGGAGAACGGAGTTTTTTTTTTGTGCCTCCATTTGAGCTAGTGAAATACTTAATGAATTTGGTATGGGGAGGACATCAAATAGGTGTTCTATTTGAGCATACTGGTGATAGATCTTCTAAAGGGTTGTACCTATTAGAGAACACAAATCAGTCTTTTAATTGTGCCTAATTTGTTTCCTAGGGCCAGATTGTGGAGTACAATTGAAGGAATAAGTCAAATATCACTACAGTGGTTTTCTATAGTGTCATTGCTACTACAGTGACTTGCTACAATAAAATCTAAATTTCTTGAGTGGTTTCTAGGTTCCTATCCATTTAATTTTGCATTGCATGGAGGATATATTTGAATATCTTAGGGCATGTTTATGAATTTTGAAATCATTTGTAATCTATTTTATATTAGATTTTTACATCAAAATTTGTTGCACTAATGTCTTATTGTTGTAGATGTATATTTTCTCATTTGCAGCTAGTGTTATATGTTTCAAAAATATACAAAAACATTTGCATCTTCATTATTAGATATTTTGGAGTTCTTTGCAAGCATATTTATTAAATTTTGGCATTTAAAAAAAATCCAAATTTAGGTTTGAAATATATCTCTTGTGTGCAAAGTGTTTGACAAAATTCTCAAGTTAAGAAATTAGAAACTAAAAATCAAAACTGCAAGGGATATTACAAAACTTGGTTTTGGCAAAAGTAAAGTTTGCATATAACAATTTTGTAAACAAAAGTACATAGGAGACACCTTTTCAAAGTGGAATGCATCCTAATGGAACTACTGAGTTGAGATATTTGAGTGCTGAAAGGAAGAGGAGTGTTGAAGCAAAGAAATTTGTGGATTTCATGAAGAATTTGCATGAAGAATTAAAGAAGACTATAGAAGTTATAAATCAAGAATATAAATAGAGGGAAAATAAGGGAAGAAGACACAAAAATTGTAAGGTTTGAGATGAAGTTATGGTTCACTTGGAGAATAGATTTCTAGTTGGCACCTATAGTAAAATGAAGATGAAGAAGTTTGTTCCTTGTAGGATCCTATAGAAATTTGACAATGGAAATGCTTTTGAAATTGAATTACCAAAGGAAATAGATATTTCACCAATTTTTAATATTGTTGACATATTTCAATAGTTTGAATTTGATGAGGAATTAAAAGATTACCTAGATTAACCCAAGAGAAAAATTGAAAACATTGAAAAGGTTTTGGATTCCAAAGTAAGAGCACCAAAGGAAAAGACTACATGGACTACCTTGTTCAGTGGAAGGAAAAACTAGTTCAAGATAGTTCATGGATAACACAATTCTAGTTGGATCTTTATGATTCAGGTCAAAGCATCAAGGTTTCTTGATGTGGACATCATTTCCTTGTTTACCCCAAATATCTAATATAGGGGTATCTTGGGTCAATAAGAAATCTTGCATCAACCAAAATATTTCTTTATTTTATATACAGGTTTATTTTTTAGGAGTAGTAGTTGTTGCTTATGGTTTTAAGTTGTGTGTAGTTGGAATCTTAATGTAGACCCACTGTCTACTCATGGTTTTAAGTTGTGTGTAGTTTGGATCTTAATGTAGACCCATTGTCTACTCATGGTTTTAAGTTGTGCATAGTTGGAATCTTAATGTGAACCCATTGTCGATCCTTACCCTAAGTTTTCATAATCTAATGTTCTTTGTGCTTAAATTTTTGTGCCTCTTTCCTTGCTCACTTTTCACTACTTGTTTCATCCAATGTACCATGGAGTTTCTTTCTATATATTTTCATATGATGACATGGCATCTTATGTTGTTGAGGGAAACCTCTTAGATCATGTGTGGACCTATCCTTAAGAGTGTAGATTCTCTTTTGGCTATTGGTCATTTGTTTTCTCCTCTAAGGTAGGACCTATTTTTTAATTAAATGAATGACATGTTGACTTGTGGTCTTGTTGGCTACATAAGAAATTGGATTAGATTTAGGAAAGTAATTTTTTGGTAGTCTAGAAGTTGGGAGATAGAGAAGTAGAAGGGAGTCTCATGATTGCAAGTTTTGAGTTTTGATACTATAATTCATTGTACTAGCCATAACTAGGAAGGCCTTACAACCTAGTATATATACTTTATCATGCAAGTTTCCTAATTGATCAATGTTTGTTGTTGAATATGTATTTTCTTCAATGTGTACTCTTGGCAAGGTTTTAGGAGATTGGAATTGGTTCATTTCCCCTACCTACCTTGTGTTTAGAGAAAAAGGCACAAAAAAAGTCATAAATTTCATGCCTAGGGGATTCTTATTCCCATAAGAGGATAATCATATCAAAATATTTTTCCTGCATTTATATGCTCATTTAAATGAATAAAAAAGGAAATAGATATTTAGAACACAAAAAAATATAAAACAAGATGGGAAAATATAATGTCCAATGCTATAAGTATTATATCTAATGACTAGATGATAATTGTACTTCTAGGTTATTGGTATTTTATTCCCTGTTTGAAAATAAATTTGATGAATAACTATTGGAAAAATAAGGTAGACTAGGTTACTAAGAGAGGAGGGTTGAATAAGGAACCAATAAAACTTTAAACTTAATTCACCAATTAAACCATCACCATATAATCTAATCTAGATGCATGCATGAAAGAATGAAAGAAATAAAACATTCATAACACTTTAACAAAATATTTGGTGATCCAAAAACCTTCCAAATAGAAAGTAAAACTAGGGTACAGATGATACCCACAAGCTTTATTACTATAGTATAAATTTAGCCTATTAAAGCTTACAATTGATCACTTTTGATGATCTACCCTATTAGGAGCAATAAGGACTGTTAGGTCCACCTTGTGAAAGGATTTACAACATATAATGAAGTATGCATTCTGTTAGGAGATTTGGAATAAGATTGTTAAGTCCACCATGTGAAAGGATTTGACTAATGCACATATTAGGATGAATCAATGGTTGATCTCTGATCTACAAGTTGATTTGCTAAATGGGATTCCTTTGAATAAAAATGATCACCTGACTGTGATAGATTAGTCTCTATTTTTCCTTATACTTCTTGTAGCATTCTTTAATTTGCACTCATCTATTTCTTACTTGTTCACATTTTTTTTTTGGATATGATATAATACGTTACATATATACCAATCCACTTAATTACCTTCTAGAGTTGGCTACAATACTAAATTTATCATAATTCGCTAAGTCGAGCCACTACTATAACTTGGGTTTTGAATAAAACTCAGTGATGTTCTAACACTCAAAAAACACTATCAACACTTGGAAGACTCTAGCACTCAGTAGACTTTGAAGCTTGATCCATACTAATCACTTTAAGTATTAGGAACTTGGTCAACATTGTATAACTTGGTAAACACTAAGAAACTTGGTAGATACTGAAATGCTTGGTTGACACTATATAGCTCGTGTAGACACTTAAATCTGATTACAGCAATAAGTAATTGTATTTAGTCATCTCCTAGGACATTATTGATTAAATATTTACTATTTAATTATTTAATCATCATCCCCTAGTTTATTTATTTATTTAATTAACTATAGTCCAATTGATAAAATCAAATGATATCCCAAAATCAATTTATCAATTAAATCCCTCTTCCCCTATTAAATTGAATAAATCATTAAATCTATTAAATTTAATTCCACACTCTCCATTTTATTAAATAAATCATTTAATAAAATATCTAAAATCCAAAAGCCTCCCTAAACCCTATCCTAACCCCTAATCCAACCCATTCACCCATACTAACCTCACTTAGCCACCTAACTAACCCATCCCATCAAAGCTAAATCACTCACCCCTAACCCCCCTTCTAAGATAATCCTAAACCTCTTCTAATCATGTGCACAATCATAAACATGGGTTAAGACTTGCTAACCCAAGCTAAAATCAACAAATATCTTCCCCTCACCCTCCAACATAAATGACCCTCAAATATCTCTTACACTCCTCTTAATGGCTCTTACATCCTCACTCATGACTCTTACATACTCAACCACCCTCATCAAGCCTTTGACCAACCCTTATCCTATCCTCTCACACTCATCCTCCTTATGACAAGTGTCACCTCCCTATTGGTGCTAAACAAGCACAATCCTTGTGCTCCCTTTTGAGTGCATCCTGACCCTCCCTCACCATTTCATCATCTTGACATCTTGGCCCTCCATTCCTCCAACCCTTGGCCTATAAATTGAACCTCCTCCCTTCACAAATAGAATCCATCCTCCATGAAAAGTTATAATGCTATTTTGAGAGCTCATAAACTACCAAAATACCATTATAATGGCAAAATCACTCCATGACTCCATTGTTCCAACCTTATCTCACTCACCCCATCCTTTCATTTGAAGCTTGAGCTATACTTGTGAGCACACATACCTTAAATCAGGAAAAAATCTATTCTATCATTTTGTTATAACATTTGGAGCTTACCATTCTTGGTTTACCTCCATTTGTGGTGATAACAAATCAATCCTATCTTAAGTGTTTACTCATTTTAGTATTGTTAATGCTTTCCTTAATAGCTAGTATTCAATTTGCACTACTAAACTAGGTGATATAGCTCGATCAACACCTACTTCATTCACTTTGCTAACAATGTGAGCTTGGTAGACATTGATATACTTGGTTAAGACTACAAATCTTAGTTAACACTAAAATCTTCATCACTTACACTAGAAGGCTTGATAGAATCTGCTATGCTCAAGTAATATTGTAAATTGTCTCATATGCTCAGTACATACTATGAAACTTGGCATGAACTGTAGTATGACTTATTAGCTTGGTAGTAATTGAAACACTTGGTTAACATTGCTAGAAGTATGGTAAGACCGATGGAAAGTGTAAAGATTGGTAGCAATGAAACCAATTGACTAATTGTTAAGTCACTAATAGACAAACGATTTCACTATAAGATCAAAAATCTCCCCCTTTGGCATTAGTGACAAAAACACTTATTACCAAAAATCTAAATGCTCAAAATACAAGTCAAAAACTCTCCTTATCAACAATTTGGGTCTTCAACTCAGTTTTGATTGATGTTTACTGTTGTGGCTCAGTAACCTCTTACTCTATTTTTTTATTTTTCAAAAATTGCTTTTGTAAACATTTATTTTTTGTTATTTGTACATGTGTTTCCTTTTTTATTAAGACTCCCCACACACACACACACACATATATATAATGCCAAAGATGCAAAATATTTACAAGTTAATTCCAAAATGTATCAAGAAATCATTATGAAGCTTTAAAATTATTGTCATTTTCTTGTCCCAATTCTCTTGCAATAACATTGATGTGTGCAAGGCTATCTACACTTCTACTAAAAGTTCCATAATATGATCAGCTATGGAGAAATTATCATGGACCAATGTCTTTACATGTACAATATTTTTTTTCATTGTATCCATGTTGGGAAGAATCATGCCTTGAATTTTTGCAAGTGTTGCCCTTATTATGGCTTCTTCCTTTAATAATTATGCCTGAATATCTATCAAGTACCTGATCTTTAAAAATGTGCAGAGCTACAACTAGGATCAAGTGATAGTTGATGTGCACTTTCCTTCATGTCCTCATCTATCTTGGATAATCTATCCTTTATTTCCTTAGTGAAGATAGATGTATCACTTAACTTAACAAAAAAATAAACAACATTATTTACATAAGTTTCAAGTGTAGCAAGAATAGCAGATAATTGTACTTGGTCAATAGCTATCTTGTATGCTACCTCCTCCAAAACATTGTTTTCAAACTTTCTTTCTGCCCTCTGCAAAAAAAAATATTGTCCATTGAACTTCTCATTGTACTTGCGAACAACTTCAACAAGTTGATCCAAGATTGGTTTCTTCTCATCAACCTCAATACTTAGTGCTTCAATAGATATTCCTTTTTATATCCTCAAGCACTTGATTTTGATTTTTCCTTTCTTCTCTGAGATTTTTCTCTGTAGCCCTCTTTTTCCATAACTCACCTAGGGTATTCATTTGTTTAGGAGTAAGGCCAGAGGTATCCTAATTTAGAATGACAATTTCCTCATCCAGATCATTTTCTTCTTCTTTACCCTTTTTAGAAGGAATAATTCTTTTCGTTTTCTCTTGACTTATGTACTTAGTTGAGGCTTAACCTCAATTGTCATTGCACTTATTATGGACACACTCAGTATAGAAAAAATAGTTGAAATAGTAGAAATAGAAACAAATGTAGGAGTAACAATACTAATAGTATAAATTCTTGAAATACCTTGTTGTAGCTTGGTAAAGCTTGATGTTGGAATGATTGGAGCCTATTGCTTGGTAGATGAAGTGATAGAAACTTTACTCATTGTAGCACTTGGTAATTTTTCTCTAGACATTGGTTCGGTGATTGGTGATGCATTTTTACCTCAACCAACTTGGTAAAAGCCTTCTATGAGTTGGGTTACACTAAGGCTTTACTCAGAGAATTGGGAAGATAGGCCATTACCTTTTATTGCTATCTTCTTAGGATCTAAGTCTTCAATACTCTATATCTCAGGAAGATCACCTCCTATAGCTTCTTGATCCTCTTCTCCTTTAGCATCATCTCCTTCCATATTTTCAATATCATTAATTTCTTCATCATCTTCTTCAACTCCTTCATCATCAATTTGCACAACCTGATCACTAGGCTTGTGCAACCCATAAATGTTTTTCCATGCTATGGTGTTGGATTTCACAATAGACTCTATGTCTTTAGATAGGATCAATAATGCATTGAATTTGGGAGTTAGCTTTTTTGCATTCTCCTTCAATGATTTCTTCACTTCCCTATTAGTGAGACTCAGCATAAGATGTCTGAGGGTTTTCTCTCTAATGTCCTTGGAAACACTTAATGAATTCTCCCAATGATGTGATATTGACTTAGATAGACTATAAAGAACTTTTTTTAATAGTTCATCTAGGAAATATTTCCATTTTTCTATTTTAGCCACTAGGGCTTCCTCAATTTGTTTCTACTCTTCTTTATTCTTTGTCTCATACTTAGGGAATTTAAGATCTCCCATACCTACTTTATTTTGTAGTCTAGATAACCTTTCTTTCAAAGTAGGGGCACACCTCTTAAATATAATCTATTCTACTTCATATTCATCATCTCCAAGTTTCTTTCTTGACTTGGTTCTTCTAGTGAATACAACAGGGGATGATTTTGTAGGTTTGGTTATTATGACCTTCCCTTTCTTCTTGGGAGGTTCCTCTTCTTCATATTATTCTTCATCTACATACTCTTCCTCTCCTTCTTCTTCATCAAAGTTATCTCCTTGTCCTTCAGTTATCAAGAGAGGGGAACTAGAATATTTTGTGGCCTTAAGCATCTTTTTGACCTTCTTTCTTCCTCTTTTCATTGCTTGTGGAAGCTTGATTTCAAGAGTCATTTTGGACTTGGCTTCCTCATAAGTGTCAAAATAAGGTGCCTTGCAATCAAAAGGCTCATTTAAGAGAGCTTCAATGATATCTATTGTATCATCAATGTTTACTTCATATCTCAAGGGCTTCACCCATGCTACTCTTGGTCTAGTTACTTGAATACGGATTTTATCATAGTTAACCAGAAAACAAATATCCTACTCATAATCTTCTACTAACTTGTTTGGTGTTTTGTATCTACTTTGAATTTTCTCTTTGAAGAAATCAAAATAGTAGTTATCCATTATACTTTCAAAATTTTCACCCATCTCTATTATAAACTCATTAATCTAATATAACACTAGTGTATTATTTTTCCACACTATAGTTCCTTTTGAAGGGAAAACATTTTGCATATATAAAAATAAACAAGTTAAGAGAACCAAACTTACAAGGATTATTCTATGAGACTCAAATCCTTTCCATGTTCTTTCTGAATTGTCTCAATTGTAGCTTGGCAAGGCCGAATGATAGATTATTCTTTACTACCTTGTATGCCAGGTCAACAGCTTCACATGAAATGTTGTTCAGATGGCTTGAGTTGTATATCTTGTGTGCAATAACATGGATGTTATTGGCTCGTGATTTAATAGTTTTGAAAATGACCAAAAAACCAGACTAATGCATCTAAGGCTAGCCAATTCCTATGACGGATACACTTGACTATAGTCTTGGGCCAACTAAAAGGCATGACCCTTTTTCTACTTTAGGCTCTGCTAAACCTAGGTGGGTAGACCTTAGATTCAATTGATACCATACCAATGCAAAAACATATCCTTGAATCTATTAAGTGAATGGAAAACCTTATATCTCCTAATAACTCATGAAATGACACAGATCTACAATAGCTAAATGCAAATCTATGAATCTCATAAGCTGAGTGAGGGCATTCTATTATAGCTCTTCAACATAAAATATAAAGATGATTTGAATTTGATTTTGATTTTATGTGGGTGGGGAAAGTGGATGAAAACCATGTACTGACAACAACTTAATGACCCTATAGCTGATCAATGCCTGATCCATTAGGAAAATTCATGAATCTCCCTCATGCATTTTGGATATCTGATACTTATTCATATATTCAAATATATGATCTATCCATTCACCTTGTAAATAGACATCAATGTTCAATCTAAATCTCATTCTTACCTAATATCCCCCTCAATAAAATTGAAACCTTGTTAAATCTTTGAAGCATTTACATAATTCCTTGAATTACAAGCAACATACAGCTTTAAGGGACTGCAACTATGACCTAGGCTCTTTGTTCCAAGACCATAAAACATCACAGCTCAATTGAGAAAGGAGACAAGATTTAAACTGAAACTAAACACATGTTGTTCCTTGTATTGATTTCCTTGAAATAATACATAAAAATGCATGAACTTAACTCATAAAAAACCTAATAAACCAGACTATTCAATGAACAAATGTTGTCATACAAGAGAGAAAATGGTGGGAATGAGAAACTAATGGGATGGGAAGGGGGTATCACAGCCAAAGAAAAGCTTCATGGTCTGGAACCAGCACATCCCAGATCTTCCATGCAGATTTCATCAATTCCAAGGCCAGTTCTTCTATCTATCTTCATTCCAAAGAAAACTTTCCAAAATTCCAACCACTCTAATGAAAGAAAGAAAGAATAATATAGAAGATAGATGAATTCCCAGATCTGATATGCAATTAACATTTGTCCACTTGAAATTTCTTCCCAAGAAGATGAAGCAACCTCTTTCTACCCTCTCTCTTCTGATCTGATTTGGTTTCATCATTACTTTGTAACTAATTTGAAAATATATCTTGCTAAATGATGAAAACCTTTAAGTCACCAAAATATCTGATCTGCCTTATGAAATACTGGTGAACTTTTGAGTTTTTATTGAGTGAATCTAATCAGAATTGACCTTAACTGCATTTCCACTGCCTTTTAACCACATTCAGGTCATCACTATGTCAAAAATAAGTTCTAAATTTTGTCACCTGAATATAGTTACAAATCTGGAACCTGAGAGAAAACCTTGAATAACTTCAACAGACTAATTTTTGCACAAAAACTAACTTCAGAATCGGAAAGTTCATTCTCTCTCGATTTTGGCAATATATAATATCACATATTTAGACTTCAAAAAAATCCCTAAATCTCAATTTGAAAAATATGTCCATCTGGTATGAAGTTCAGGTCTGTAACTCTTTGTAATTTAAATTTTGAAAAATTTAAATTGATCTAAAGTTTAACTTTATATTAAAAGCCCTTTTGAATTTTAAAACTTCTAACATGCAAACCCTTTTTGAGAAAATAATTTAAAATTATTTTTATATTCTTCAAATTTTCCCCTATCCTTTGAATCTGTGGTCAAACCTCTGTTGACTAGATGCCACATGTCACTTTTTGATTGGATGCTCAAACATGCATCTACCATGTCAATGCCACTGGGGTCCATCACCACGTAGCACACACCAACAATCTCGCATTCCTTAAATCTCAAGCACTTCAATCTTGCGAGGATGCACATGTCATTCGATCTTCCATGTGGCAGCATCTTGTGCATCACATTTGAACTACACATCTTTGCCATGTCACTACCAACCAGGACCCATCGCCACATGTCACTCACCCACTTACCTGCATTACTTAAAGGTCGAGCACTTCTATTTTGCGGGGTTGCGCCATCCATTGATCTGGACACATGTTATGATCTGGAGCTCTTCACAACCACATCAGTACACTTGCAACTTCATTTAAAATTTAGCTTAATTTGCATGCCAGTTGGCTGAGTGGGGCCCCCACGCAGGCTCAATTTTCACAAAATCTATGTATCTTTAAGACACAATGCATTGGTTGTAAGATAGTATTAAAAGACATTAAGGAGTCGTTCCTTCCCAAATGTGGGACAAAACATTTTGTCTTTTAGCTATGACATCTCTTTCTTATTTGCTTTGCCCAGCCTTCGACTACTATCTGACTGCGCTTTTTTGCTTGCAAGGTGTTTTGTTTCTTTGGATGCTCTACCTGGGGCTCTCTTTTATATGGTACCAGCTGCTTGGCCTTGACTGGCATGTTTTCCTTATTTGCATGTGCGTGAGCCTTAGCCTGAACTTAAGAATAGAGACTCCTCTTCAAACATAAAAATAGGACACGAGGAAGAACTCCTTCTAGTATTACCACTCTCTATTACTAAACATTGTTGCTATGCATGGGGACTACTAAATTTGGCATGGAGATTGTTCTCATGCCATGGCTACGTGTGGTGTCTTCTCTTCTTTACTATACTCTAGCTTCCATATGCAGGTTCCTCATGTTTTCCTTTAGCCACTTGAAACTCCTTTTCTAACTGTGTTGACTACTCTTGTTTTCTCTTTAATGATACCTCTACCATTGAATTCTTTACTCACAGCTTCCTTTGACTCAGCGTAGGGTACTTTTTCCTTTCATTCTTTAGCACTTTAAGATCAATATCTAAAGGGGGATTACACTTTTTATGTATGCCACAACCTTAAAATGTGGGGGACTTCCTTGTAGCATGCTGCTGTGCCTTTTTATGTCTTTTTCCTCTAATATTGTGGGTTTCTTCTTTTCTAAAATTGACTACCCCTCTCTTATGTCGCTCCCCTGCAAACTCTGAATCATTATACATGTCACCATCAAATTCTTTTGACTAGTGTTGATCCTCTTACCTACATGATCTCCCCTATAAGTTAAGATGGCATTCAATACGAGTCACAATTTCTTGAAGCTTTCTTGCCCTACTTGTTAATGCATTGTTTGCTTGCTCACAATGATGATGCTAGTCTTTGTATTCTTCAACACTGAGATCTCTAGCCCCTATAACAAGAATTTGTAAGTCCTGGGATGAATGCTCATTCAAATGTCTCTCTATGGAAGATATCAAGTCTTTGGAGGATCCCTCAACATCTGTGCCCAAATCAACGTATGAAGACTTGTCTATAATCCCAAGCATAGAACTATCTACTCCTTTCACCAATAATTTTAGATTATTATTAGGATGCTGAACTATTACTGACATGCACTTATGGTCACTATCAAACTCATAAAACCCTAGAACACCCAATCTCTTCCCTTTTCCATGCACATCAATGACAATGTAACCAGATGTTCACTCTATCAGAGTATACCCATAGGTAGCTACAGCATAAGCTGCTACCTACTCATCAAGAGATTCATCTTGATACTCAATCTATTTCACACCTTCTAACGTTTTAGTTATAATGGGCACTACTATATTACAAGCGGCTAAAGCAAGGAAATAATCATGTACAAATCTTGTTTCCTGCATGACATTATCTTTCTAAAGCAACTGCACAAGTTTGGGATTCACTTTAACCTCCATTTTCACCTTCCAAGTCTCTCCATCATTTACACCTGACAAAATCTCCTTGTCTTCATTTTTATTTGTCCAAGGTCCTCATTGATATTCAGTGCTCGACATTGGAACTTTGATTTAGAAACACCATCATACATCCTTTTATCCCTAAATCCCAACATATCAATCTAGTGAAAATTAGTTAGGCCCCAAAGTGGGTCCGGCTAAAAAAAAATTCATTTCCAAACAATTGATACTCCATACTAATCCGATGAATATCTGACATTGACTAGGATCAAAATTGAGCACTGAATTATCCTTAAAAACTCATTTCTTCCCTTTAAATCCAACTTTCATTTTAGTGCCTGAAGGCCCTTTGACTAGCCTTAAAAACTAAACTGAACACCTGACCAAGCTCTGAAAATTGGGGCACTAATTCTTTATTTCGCACACTTTTACCCTGTCGAATCTCGTCTCATGACGAATTCGGGGTCAAAAGATATTTTCTATCAAAGTTGACCTTCAAGAACTACCTACAAGATAACATGTCAGAAAGTAATAAATTAGGTTCAGATTTGGCATTGAAAACTAGGTAGAGGGACACTTGGGGAAACGAAAACTAGGGCATTAGTTCACTATCATGAGGAGAATATAAGTCTATGATTTGGGCTCATGATGAATAATTGGGCACAAATGGTGAACGGTCAAAGTGGGCTATTCAAAATTGCAAACTGGAAACAATAGCAAAAAAGTGATTTTTTGTGAATGGAATTGACCTGGGAAAGTGTGCAAATGGATTCGTCAAGACCTAAAAATTGGCACACTTGGAGTATTTTTGGAGTACAACATAGTGGTACAATTCATTTGATCTAGCCAATCACAAGTTTTGAGTTATGATGTCACAAAAAGGGGTACTAATCAATTTGCAAATACTAACACCAGTAAAAAGATAGAAATTGCATTCAGAATCACATTAGAAAACTCATCAAATGGATTCGTCATAAGTTAAAACTTGAAACATAACAAGTCTCTGACCACTAGAATGTAATGCAAAAGGAATTTCATCATTTTCGTCAACTGGTCAAAAGTTATAATATGTCAAATAGGGCTTCCCAAAATTATGTGCAATGTGTATCAGCATGAAAACAGTAAACTACCAACTTTGAGGGATTCAAAACCTAGTCAAACGGACTTGAAACAACTTAAAATTTGAAACATAAGTTCTCAAGTATGGAAACTAGACATTCCCAAAGCAATGAGTAATGAGACATTTCTGGATGCAAGATATTCAATTGCGAACATAGCCTCTTGTCATTGTTTGACATAGGTGAAAATGCAAATTTGACACTAGCTCAAAATAGGACTTCACAGAATGAATCAGAATGACAATCTAACTTCATGGAACATGTGGACATGCTGAGTGGAAGGTGTTAGAAACATTAAACACCTCTTGGGCCTCAAACTGACAGTCGGGTACATATGCATTTAAAAGCATTTATGGGGCTTGATTTTTCAATGGTACTCAAAATCGGGAAGGCAATTTTGAGTCCCAACAGTGGCTTTGTCTGGGGATGCATGTCTCTTGTGGGCATGGCAAGGATTTAGATCTTTGGAAGAAGCATACCATTCCCAAAACTTCAAAAACTTCTCTCTTGAATAGCTTTATTGAAAACAGGGAAACTACCACTAAAATTATGTACGAACGATGGCCCTGGGCCACCGAACTTCAGCAAAATTGTTTACCTCTATCAAAAACTTGATTTTCATTCCTTTCCTTATGAGGTAAACTAGAATTACTTCTCATATCATTTTCACCGATCATATTAACAATCTGAATCAACTCACTCGGCAAAACTAAATCTACACCTTGACTTTCACAATGCATATAACAACCAACTTCATTTTCTACAAACTGCTCATTATGAAAGTTATGATAGCATGCTTATAACTATTAGACTCAAACTGAAAACTATCTTCATTTAATGAATCATGCATGCTATCAATCTCAAATATGAATCAGATTTGTAATCACACATGTCATCAATGTCATAATCTGAAACTAATCTGGGATGTTCAAATGATTCTTTGAAATCGGCAAGTACATTAGTCATCACATTAGAATATTCATCATAAAATTCATTACAAGGTGCATGCTGATTTTCAATAACACCTTCATTAGACACCTTGTCATCTATATTATGAGATGCAACATCATCCTCATAATCACTATCATACTCGAAAGAAGAAAAATCTAATTTCTCACAGTAGTAGGATAAAGTATCATCATCAAAATCATCCTCAACTAAATCTGAACCATCCATGTGCTCTTCAAATAAAGGATTAATAACTCCATGCAATGACCCTCTTTGAACATTTTGACAAAAAATGGGTTGATCATCATCAGGATTCTCATCATATAAAGCATTAGTATACACTTTAAATTCACTACCCATTTCATCTTCATGGAGACTTTCAGCATTTGAAAAAAAATTAGAATCATCACTCGAAGACAAACCATTAACTCCATAAACAAAGCATGCAAAATATGAATCAATATTACTTGCATTGTCTTCATTAAGGTGATTCAAATGTCTTGCAAAAAAATTATCTTTTATCTTACCAATAGGTGCTAATGCATTAACCTTAGAATCATTCGTCTACTGATTATCACTGCACTCATTCTCAAGACATTCATCTACACAATTAGGTAATATATCTTTATAAACAACCTCTTTATCCTCATATTATGTAGACAAGTTTTCTTCACAACTTTCAACCTCTAGCTGATTTGTACAATTCTGAAATGGAACATTACTCTTAGATTTAGAAAAAGAAATCATACCTCTACTAGCATAAGAGTGATAACTTCCATCATTGCTTTCTTCTTCCCAATTTGCATCTAATTCATGTGAAGACAAATATGTACTAGCACTTTCTTCTTCTTGACTCGAGCAACAACCCTCGCCATTGTCTTCACATGATGCTTCTTCACAATATGTTGGATCAATAATTTCAACTTTATCACTTGATACATCACTTCCAGCTTCTTCATCCCAATACTGAGATAAATACCTTTCCTCTTCCTGATTCATTATGTTTTCAACATAATGCAAATCATCAATGGGAGAATGAATGACTAGATTTATATCTTGCATGCATAACTCATCAAGTGAATCAACTCTATCATTTGTTATTGTAATACCATAAACATGTGCATTCAATTTAGCAAGAATAGAATCATTTCTTCTTTGCAACAAAGAAACCTCACCTACACATATTTTTAATTCTGAAAATTCAACAAGATTTTTTGCAACAGTAGGGGTACTTATTTGCTAATCTAAATTTGAACATTCTATATGACATTGATTTGTTCTTTGCACCTCATCTTGTCAGCAAACATTTCTAGAGAAGTGACTTCGAGTTAAGCCATATTTTATGTTATTCTCAATCTCTATCATTGTCATGAATGCCTAATGCAAAGTCTTAGGTTCTTTATCTGTCAACAGATAGCTCATCTTCTTATCAAATGCACCGAGATAAACCACTAAACACACTTGATCATTCAGCTTATAACTTTTAGGAATTTCATTAAAAACCTTTGCAAATTTGATATTAAATTCAGGAACTAACTCACCATTCCCGATCTAGATTTTCAAGAACCTATCAAAATAATCAGAGATGCTTACTCTTTCCTTGAACTACTTCATGAAGGGTTAAAGTAATTCATCCCAAAATGAAATTGAGCATGCTGACAGAAAGGAAAACCAATCCCTACCATCATCTTCTAAAGTTTGAACAAACAACTTCATCTAAACCTCTTCATGAGCAATTTCAAAATCACCAACCAAGTCATTGAATAACTGAATGTGATGGTTAGCTAACTTTTCATGGTTCCCACCAAACTTAGGAAAATACTTTCTGAGGTTATAAGGCATAGTATTTGAGAAACCATGAATACCATTAAAATTTAATGGCATAAACCACTTGGTAGAAACAGATCTAAAAAGTTCACTAACAGGCTACATACTAGATGAAATGAAACTTGACATTCTTCAAACTTAAGACTCATTCATCATAAAACACTATCGATGTTTATAACTTGTAACAGATCTGAAAATCTTTTACCAATTTTAACTTCAAACATACTTCAAAATACAAAACACTTTGGCTGAATCTACCTCTCACAAAGTATGTTGAATTGTACTAAACCAATTCTCCTATTTAATGCTATAAACTATCTGACAAAGAAACTTTTGTAAATCTTACTTTCATGTAAATGAGAAAACATGAAAGTGGAGAATACCTTTTAATACGGATGCCTTCAACTACTTCAATGCTGCAAATAATAGCAGATTTAGATCTCATCCAGATTTAGTAACACTTGCACTACATCTCATCTAATTCTTTCACCCACTATCAAGAACTTGGAATGAATTCTTCAAATCTGCTTTCCCACTATTGTTTCCTTTAGAATACCTTCACATTTTAAAGCACTGGTGCAGAGATTTGACTTTGAGTCACCACTCACTTGGTGAGAAAAGATTTACCAACTTGCAAAACATAACAAGCTAGTCCAGAATTTACAACAGGCATTTGCAAACTTTATACAGCAACTTGGGAATTTCACACTCTTGGCAAAGTGAAAGAACATGAAATTAACTCTAAATTTTGATAGCAACTTATCAAAATGGAAAATTACTTTGATATTAAAAATTATTCAATCCAGTCAACTACTGCTGTCAATGAATAAGAACACTGAGGGACATGAAACTTCAACAAGGAAATAAGAAACACCTCTTGCTCTAGATTTTCTATATTTGATATGTTTCATGCCAGAGATTTTGGTTCTTTTTGTATGCACTTCCCCAGTAGAGTCACCATTTTGTTGGCTCCTGATTTAATAGTTTTGAAAATGACCAAGAAACTAGACCAATGCATCTAAGGCTAGCCAATTCCTATGACAGATACACTTGACTACAGTCTTGGGCCAACTATAAGGCATGACCCTTCTTCTACTTTAGGCTCTGCTAAACCTAGGTGGGTAGACCTTAGATTCAATTGATACCATACCAGTGCAAAAACATATCTCTGAATCTATTAAGCAGATGAAAACCCTTATATCTCCTAATAACTCATGAAACGACACAGATCTATGGTAGCTAAATGCAAATCTATGAATCTCATAAGCTAAGTGAGGGCATTCTATTATAGCTCTTCAACATAAAATATAAAGATGATTTGAATTTGATTTTGATTTTATGTGGGTGGGGAAAGTGGATGAAAACCATGTATAGACAACAACTTAATGACCCTATAGCTAATCAGTGCCTGATCCATTGGGAAAATTCATGAATCTCCCTCATGCATTTTGGATATTTGATACTTATTCATATATATAGATATATGATCGATCCATTCACCTTGTAAATAGACATCAATTTTTGATCTAAATCTAAGTCTTACCTAATATCCCCCTCAATAAAACTGCAACCCTGTTAAATCTTTGAAGCATTTACATAATTCCTTGAATTACAAGCAACAATGAAGCAACATATAGCCTTAAGGGACTACAACTATGACCTAGGCTCTTTGTTCCAAGACCATAAAACATCACAGCTCAATTGAGAAAGGAGACAAGATTTAAATTGAAACTAAACACTTGTTGTTCCTTGTATTTTAAAGCTCGAGATATCTAATCTGCTCTTAAATTTCAAGTAGGACATTATAAAAGATGTCACTACACATCTTGACACAATAAATGTAAAGAAAAAACATGTAGAAGCTAAGGTACAATTAGCTGAGTACTTCCCACATTATTGGAAGCAGAAGAAAGATTACTAATGCAAATTGGTTGCTGCCATGGAAAACTAGCATCTTCCAACTGAGTACATTAAGATAGATGGAAATGATGAGCAAGTATTCTTTGTTTCTCAATGCTAGTCATGGGCCCAACATCAAGGTATGCCTTAGGACGCTTTGCAAAATTCAAATCTATATGGTAATCAATGGAAAAACCATAATACCCAAGGTCCTCCACAATATAGTCAACCTAATTGGAATAATGCTTGGAAAAATAATCCAAAACAACCTCAATAGCCTCAAAATTCCCAACCTTCTTGGCCAAACCAATAGAATAATCAATGGAAAATTTGATAAAACCAATGGAAACCACCCCAGGGGAATTGATAGTCAACAAATTAATGGAGAGCACCTCAAAAGTGGCCCTAACCAAAATACTAGTAATCCACAATTACCACCTCTAGTCCAACAACTTGCACTAATGCCATCACCTACAAGTCCTAGACCTCAAAATTAGACCTAGTTACCTACACAACCTCAGGAAAATCCAAATAACTAGTAGTCACAACAACCCATGTACTCTATTGATGCTCAACAATATCCTACTTATGCTCTAAATGTTGCAAATATACATTTGAGATATGGTATAGCCCTACCAATGCCTAAACTACCTCTTATAACTAAAATATTGGATACTCCTACAACATTAGAACTTACAATTTCTAAAGAGGTTGACCCAACTAATGTCACTAGCTCAGTCCAAGCCCAGCTAATAGTTGAACCTCCTTTTCCAGAGAAGCTCATACAAAGTAAACCTGCACAAACAGAGGAACAATCTTTTGATATTATTGATTAGTTAAAGAACATGCATGTCCAAATACCCATATTCCAAGCTATTAGAGATGTTCCTATCTATGGTAAAGCCATCAAATAAGCCTGCCTAAAAAAACTTGGGAGGAAGAAAAAGGACCCAACTACAGTCCATGTTGTAGGATAATTGGTTGACATTATATTAGTAAAATTGATCATTCCTAAATATTCTGATCCAGGAAGTCCAGTTATGAATGTGATTATAAATGGTTAGTCTATTAAAAATGCTTTAATTGATCTTGATGCTGGGTAAAAGCACAAACCTATGTCACCTTTTATAAAGAAACATGATATCAGAATGTGACAGTTCAACATTAGTGACAAAAAAAATGGTATTTGTGTTTAAAATATGAAGATGATGTAAATTGATGAAATGTGTAGAATTGGATGAATTTTATGCCTATAATTTTTATAATTTTTTTGAGTAAGAATTTACTCTTTTTATTTTATTTTGAAGTCCCTTTTTTAACTGTAAAAAATATAGGGTATAGTTCTCGTCAAACAAGTATATGCAAATCATCTTTTTTTGTTCTGATTTGAAAATATCTTATAGATGACATGTATAGCTAGTGCACAAATTTTTATTTTTATTTTTTATGTATATTTTCTTTGTTATAAGTGTTGAAGTTTGACCTTATCAAAATCCAACAATTTTTTCCTCCCGTCAAAGCTTTCCTATGAAATCTATACCTTCTTGAAAAACAATTACATATTCATGAAGAGGATTCTCTCCTCTAGAGATAAATATAATTTTTTAATTTTTTTGATACGATTTACTATTTTTTTTCCTTTTTTGAGGGAGCATCTTTTGAAATGTTGAAATATCAACTTATAATACTTTAAGATTATAACATATTATAACTAATCAAAACACTCAAAAATTTATATAATGATGATATTGAATCTGAGATCTATAAAAGGGTATTTTTAGTTTTTGAAAAATAATGAGTTTTGATAGAGAAATGAGATTTGACCAAAACAGGTTTTGGTACCACAAACGATGACACAGATCTGTGCTTTTACCCTATTGCTATAAATATCATGACTAAGGATAATATGAAGAAGTTTAAAATAGAGGGATTGATGGCTACTCCAACAATTCTGCAACTTGTAGATAATTCTACTATCACTTATGATGGGATAATAGAAGACATAGTCATAACACTAGACTCTCTAGAGTACCCTACAGATTTCATGATTCTCTCTTCCAAAGTCAATTTATCTTGTTACTCTGTCATTTTAGGATGGCCATGGTTAGCTACAATTGATGCAAATATAAGTTTTAGGTCAGGGAATATGACCATATCTAATGGTCAAGCAACAAAGAAATTTGATTTATATCCTCTAGCACAACCACGACTATATTTAAGCACATCTATCTGGCCAGATTTAGGGGATGGAGAAGAAGAGTTAAACTCTATAGAATAGCTTACGATGTTACATAGACAATCTTTTCTAAAGTTGCAAGAAGAGGATTCAATAATTCAGAGTATTCTTACTAACACTTGTGTGGTAGAAAAAGATGTATCTGATAGTTCCATGTTAGAATTAACCACATATGAGGAATGTAATGACAGTTGTATTCTACTCAAGGAACCAAACATTATTCATCAAATCTTACCATGTAAATTAGATATAAGTCCAATCTTTGAAGCTACTATAATTCAGTCTACAACTACTATTGAGCTATCAAAGGTCATAATCTCCACATCAATCCCAAATTATCTTCCACATAGATGAAACAATTAATAGAGCTATTTCAAAAACATGAAAAGGCTTTTGCATGGGATTATGGGGATATGAAAGGGTTGAGTCCTACATTATGTACTCATAGAATATATATCAATGAAGGGTGCCTACTGCTTTGTCAACCCCAGAGAAGGATTAATCCAACCCTTAGAGAAATAGTTAAAACTGAATTACAAAAATTGCTTGATGCTAGTTTTATTTATCCTATATCTGATAGTAGATGGGTGTCACCCCTGGTCATAGTACCTAAAAAGGGATGGAAATGGCAGATTTGTGTAGATTATAGAGAATTGAATAAGGAAACCAAAAAGGATCACTTTCCTTTACCATTAATTGATCAAGTTCTAGACACTCTAGCTGGAAAGAAGTATTTCTCTTTTCTAGATGGGTACAATGGTTATAATTAAACAAGCATTGCTTCTGAAGATCAAGATAAAACCACATTTACATGGCCATGGGGTACTTTTGCATATTCTATTTTTCCATTTGGCCTATATAATGCCCCTACAATATTCCAACGAGTTGCAATTAGCATTTTTGTTGATATATCACATGATTGTATGGAAATATATATGGATGATTTCACAACATTTGGAGTCACCTTTGAAGAATCTATGATGAATCTTGAAAAGGTTCTTATTTGATGTAAAGAACATAATCTAGCACTTAATAGTGAAAAGTGTTTCATGCTCGTGCAGGAAGGAGTGGTATTTGGTCATTTCATATCAATTGTAGGAATACAAGTGGATCTAGCTAAGATAGAGGTAATTCTAACACTGCCCATACTTACAAAACCAAAAGATGTAATATCTTTTTAGGTCATGCTAGATATTATAGGTATTTCATAAAAGACTTCAGCAAAATAGCTAGTCCTTTGTACACATTGTTGGCTAAGGAAGCTGAATTTATTTGGACATTCGAATGTAATGAAGCCTTCCTACAGCTTAAGAAACTCCTCACCAAGACACTAGTTTTATAAGGACCAGATTGGTCAATTCCATTTCATATTCATACTGATGCATCATACTATGTTGTAGGAACCATATTAGGACAAAAGCCTACTAATCTTGAGAATTTTATCTACTATATTAGTAAAAACCTAGATGGAGCCAAGCTAAATTACATAGTAACTGAAAAAGAACTTTTAGCTATAGTCTATGCATTGAACAAATTTAGACATTATGTGACTCGATATCCTATTTTTGTTCATGCCAATCACTCAGCTACAAGGTATTTAATGAACAAACCTGCTATTACACATAAAGTGGCAAGATGGATGTTGTTGTTACAAGAATTTGATATTACTATTAATGATAAGCTAGGAAAACCCAACATAGTTGTAGATTACTTGTCTAGATTGACCATTGCTAATGATGATCCAACTCTAATTGAAGACACCTTTCTAGATGAGCACTTGTTCCATATAGCAACTCATACACCATAGTATGTAGACATTACAAATTATCTTGCTACAAATAGAATACCCCCACACTTCTCTCATAAACAAAAGAGAAAGTTGGCAGAGAAAAGTTTTCAATATTCCTAGATAGATAACAATCTCTTCTATGTAGGACTAAATCAGGTCATGAGGGGATGTGTTAGGGAAGATGAGATATATGATATATTGTATGCTTGTCATGATGAACCATGTGGAGGCCATTTTGTAGGGAAAAGAATAGCACTAAAGATACTTACAACAAGATATTATTGGCTAACATTACATAAGGATGCAGTGACATATACAACTAATTGTGACAAATGCCAAAGGATAGGTTGACCAACCAAAACTAATGAGATGTCACACTCCACAGATTTTAGTCACACCTTTTGATAAGTTGGGCATGGACTTCATAGGTCCAATTGATCCACTATCAAGTGGAAAATACTACATCTTAGTATCTACAGATTATGTGAGTAAATGAGAAAAAGTTAGAGCAATGAAAAATGCTAGAGATGAGAAAGTAGCTAAGTTCTTGTACGAAGAAATATTCATCCATTATGGAGTGCTTAGAGAACTTGTCACAGATCAAGGAGCTCAATTTACATCAAACTTTATCACTGAGGTTATGAAGGAATACAACGTAAGGGACCGTAAATCCAGTCCTTATCACCCTCAAGAAAATGGGAAAGAAGAGGTTACCAATAGAGAACTAGAAGCCATTCTAACTAAAATAGTGCACATACATAAGAAGGATTGGACAAATAGGTTAACTGAAGTTGTTTTGTCATATCGGACCACATGGAAGACAACAACTAGATTAACTCCATTTGAGTTTTTCTATGGTAAAGAAAAAATGTTTCCCATTAAATTTCAACACAAGATACTATGCACTACTTTAGAGTTGAACATCAATCTTCTTGGAGCACAATAAGAGAGACTTCTCCACTTGAATTCACTAGGTGAAATATGAAAGAGAGCTTTAGAAAGAACAAAAATTATTCAACAATAGTGAAAGAAGTGGCATGATGCATATATTAGGAATAAAAAATTCTAAGTAGGAGATTGGGCCCTCCTCCATGATTCTCACTTCAAAGAGAATCTAGGGAAATTGTAGACTCAATGGTTAGGGCCTTATGAAATTTAGCATGTATTTGACAATGGCACAGTGCAATTGACAACCATTGGTCCTGTAATTGACAACCATTGATCCTGTTCAATTTAAATTACTTGTACATGGCCATAGGTTGCATCTCTATCATAAACCATAGACTAAAGCATATTTCCTATAGAAATTCCAACCAACCAATGCACCAACTCTTCTAAACACAGTTCTTGCAGCAGAAGATGAAAATCTTCTTCCTGTAGCCATGCAATGATAGAATTTTAGGAACCTTCATAATAAAACCTTATTTAAATATGAGGCCTCATTCTTCCATTCACTTTTATCTTTCTTCATATCAGCCCATCTCATATCTCTATCTACCATCCACCCACACTCCACATCACCCACAGACTATTTTTCTTGTTTTCAATAAACAAAACCATCAGCACTTTCTACGGTCATCAAACTTTGCCACCTCATCAACTTGCATTCAAATGTACACTCTCAAATTTTTAGGTATACCAATTTATTTTACTCTTTATTCATTTTTAAAATATTGGTTTTGATAGTTATATATAATACTATATTATATATATCATATAAGACTTAAGCCAGTTTCTCCTTCCCATGCCAAAAATTTTAAAGTAAGGACACTTCTCAAATTTTAGTGGGGGGTCAGGAAAGTGTAGTAATTTCCAAATGTCATCTCCATGTTATCCTAGAAATGTCTACATTAAAGGATGTACTTTTGAAGTAGTCTAATAGATTTCATTTCATTAATTTTTAAAATCTTTATGTATCTATCATACCTTTTATTATAATTTTTGGGAAAAGATCTCTTGTAGTTGGCATGATTGAAAGGACTAAGAGTTATTATGGGAATAGTTTCAATTAGTCTCAATTTACATCATTAATGTCCCATTATTCCACATGCTAGAAACAAAAGGGTCTTGATTATGAGAAGTGGTAACAACATACAACATTTTTTTGTCATTTTTCATTAAGATTAGTTTTGAAGTTCAAAGAAAGAGGGAATTTATAGAGGTAAGAGGGGGAAAAATTTATCATAGTAGCAAGAGTGGAAGCCAAACATTTTAAAGATGGGGATAGCTAAAGAAGTATGAGTCAGTTGTTCATAATGTTTTACTCATAGAGATTGAAGCAGTTCGATGATTTCATGCTTGTGGATGGCTCAATTACTTCTTACAATTAATAGAATTCAATGTAGAAGTGGCAATGGAGTTCACGATATTTGATGAAGGGTAAGCCTGAGTTTGGGGATTAAGAGTGATTGCTACCGAGGAAAGGATAGCAAAAGTCATAGGATTATCGGCAATTAGGGAACATTATCCAAATGAACATGATGTCAGGTCTTCAAGGGCACAATTCACTCAGTAAGGTGACCCTCAACTAGACATTACAAAACATGGATGTAAGAGACTTTCTCTTCTACCTCCATATCCAGAGTTAGCAACCCACATTATCAGATATTTAACCTGTGAAGGTAGGTTTTTGAACTTGCATGCTCATCATTTTAAATTTCTTAGTTCAATAAGGTATAACATGAAAGTTAATGTTCCCAATTTTCTTTACAATATTTTGTGTATAAGTTCTAAGGAAACTCAAAAAGGAAAGGAAAATTATATTTCCCATCATGCCCTCATTAAGCTTCTAGTTGAAAGATCACTTAGGGATTCCTCCCCTATTTCATGGGTAGAATTTGTTGAAGCCAAGACCTTATAGTTGCAATCCAACCATGTTCCTCAAAACCCAAAAAATAAGAAGAAACCATAGAGCCAATTCAAAATCTAGCTAAGATGGAAAAAGAACCCTTACTGATAAGTATACTAAGCCTAATTTAGAGGATGATATGTCAAGCTCTTCTAGGGGTAAAGGAAAGCGTAATGTTAGCCCTAACCTTGAAAAGGAAGTACAAAATCCCTCTGTTAAGGTAAAAAAAAGAAAGAGGTATATTCCTATAGCAACTAATCCTGCAGCATCTACTCCAATCACACCTAAACCAAAATGGACCCACAAAGTGGTTAAAGCTGAAGAAGTTCCTGTATGTAGAATCCCTCATATGTGAGGTTGACTATCTCTAGCTTCTATTGAAAAACCAAATGCCCCAATCCAAATTCTCATACAAAGTCAGTAGTTGAAAATGTCCTAGATGATTCTCCTATGCAATTAGAACCCCAAAATGTAGAAACACATGAAATTGAGCCTATCAAGGAGACACTGCAAGAGAATCAAGAAATGTACAAATCAAATCCTACCATTGTTCTAGAAAAAGCGCCTAGCAATGATCAACCTATCATGCCATCAATACATGAATATTCCAACATCTCTTTTATACCTTATAAATCTTCCAAGTACACCTGGCATTTCCAACAAGTTGCTAGAGAGAAAAAGATGAAATCTGAAACTCAAGAATTCTCATCATCAACAATTCGGTCAATATTGTTTGGTTTATACAATCATTTTATTTTTCAGAAAGCCTTGTGGAAGCAAGAGAGAGACCATATGCAAAAGGAAATATTTGACAGAGATAAGGAAATTGAATCATTAAAAAAGCAACTCGAAAAGTAGAAGCAACAAATGAATAAAGCTTTGAAGCTAGCTGATCATGCTATGGCCTATAGACCACCCCCAAGGGTGTATGATATGTGTTTGAAAGAATAGTTTCTATTATTCTAGTTGATTATGACAATGAGAAATATTAATTGTGAATTTAAGAATGCTCAAGATTTTTATAATGTGTATCAAACTTTTCCCTCATGGAAAAAGAACTTTTTGTGTGAGCTCTATTTGCATAATTTCATAATTCAACAAGAAATAGAGTGGAATCCCCTACTTTACATGGGGATGTTCACTTAAGACTCTAATGTATGGATGCACAATGAAACAAAGTATGATAGATAGTTGGATACCTATAGAGACCTTGAAAAGTCCGAACCACTACCACTTTGGGCTGAATCCCATAAGCCTTATGACCTCTTGAGATATTGGTTCAAATTAATTTGTGGAAGGTCAAAACTAGGAATCAGAGAGAAAGTGTTTGAAGAAAGGGAAAAAATTTACGGAGAGTATCAAACACTTCCTAATTTCACACAATAGGGAGCAATTGCAGGGCTTAGAAATAGATGGAATCAACTGTCAGAATCTTTCAAGAAGGTTGAACCACATAACCCTATTAATTTTGAGGTAGCAGTAAATAGAGTGGCTATATGTAATTACAATAGTAAATCAAGAAAGAGTTATGGATGCCACTAACCTTCCAACCTCCTACCCTTCTCTAGCCCCTATATGAAAACAATGCTACCAAGTTAGATCCATTAGTTGAAGAACACTTGGGTGAACATTGGAGATGATCTAGAGGATATTTCTACACCTTCAAAAGTGGGAAGAAGGAACAGACAATAGTGGGAGATTTTAGAGCAATGGAAAAGAAGTACAATGCTTGAGGACAAGCATTTGCATAGTGGGGGGCAGATGATAAGGCATATTAATGTCTCAAATTTGATATAGTTTTTATATAGTTTGAACGTACTCTTTGAGTCATGTGAAAAACATTTCCAATATATTTGTTTTAAATGTCTTTTGAACTTATGTTGAATGCAGCTAGAACCTATTAAACATATGGATAGTGGATATAACATACCTTGCTTAATATTACATATAAAGTGTAGTATTTCATATAAATATTTTAAGCTATGTTTTAATATTTGAATGAGAGTAGAAATGTTGTTGTGAATATAGTTTAAATATTTCTAATTTTTAGGAAATGGAAAAGTGGCACAAAGAGTGGTGTGCATTGTATTAAAGAAGGAGTAATGAAGATTGGTCATAGCATGAGAAGTGCAAGTCAATTCTGTGTGATAAGCTACATCTACAAGGGGAGCTATTCTAGGAGACCCAACTTGTTACATTATCTATGGCTCATTATTATATTGCTTAATGAATGTTCTAAAGTCATGGTTGGCATTCCACCTTTTTCTTTTGACAATGTTTTCTCCTAGTTTTTTTATGATATGTTTGTGATAAGTTCCAATCCTCTATATATATAGGAGAAATAGGAAAAAGTTAGAGTTAGTTTAAAAGAATTCTAAAGTTGTTTTTTTTTTCTCTATGAATTATTCAATCATGTAATAAAAGAAGAATTCTAATGAAAGAGTGATTTTGGACTACCTGTTGTGTTCTTAGTTAGTTGAAGCCAACCAAGGGGGCCCACATGGGAGGTGCAATAGATTTAGGTAGAGTAGATTTGTTTATTGCAATTTCATGTTTAAGATAGATTTACTATATTAGTCCTATAGCATAATTACTATGAAAGTTCCTACAACACTTGTGAAAAATGATCATAGTGGATATTTGAATTGTTAATTAGTTTAGAATTCACTTTTCTATAGTTTCCATAGTTCTCTGTTGATAGTCTAAGTATGTTTACTATTCTATCTCAATAGTGTAGATTTCTTTCATGCATTTTACTTTCTTGTGACATTCATGTTAAGAATCTTAAAGGAACTTAGTGCACATACTGTGCTAACCCATTTCAAGTCCTACGTCCCTAGGTTGAAAATTCAAATGTATTTTCATAATGGAATAGATAGTATTTAAAATGAATATAGTATCCTTGTGAGAGGAATAGTGGTGTGATTATCTTGACCTATTTGGAAACCTCCACCAAACTTAATTTCCATGTTAGTTACTTTGTTCAACTTCATGCCTCTGCCATCCCACTTGGCAAGATTTCTCTTAGCTAGTTCAACCTAACCTAGGGTTTTCATGGTCTTTGCCTTATTTAGCATCGACAACCTAGTAATTCTATATATCATGATCTTCTTTGTAATCTAAATAGGGTGATCCAACCAAAAATGTATGTTATGGACTTGGATCAAGATGAACCTAATCCATTTCCCTTAGAAATCCTTTGGCATATGTATAATATGTGTTAAACCTTTCATCTCTAGATGCTTGTGCTTGAGTTTCAAAACACCATCCACACATAGCTCATTGATCACCAAGTTCAGTTCTAGGGTTCCCAATTCTTGAATTGAGTAGTGGTAAACTAATCAAATATCATATATAAGGAGTACCTTAGGAGGAATCTGTGATTGCACTCTAGTAGGGTCAAGCACCTCTACAACTCTTGGACTCAACTTGAATGTGGGAGCCTTGAAATCAACTCCTTGAATCAACATCTATGAACCCTTTTTTACCTTGCTTCTAGAAGACATCATTCACTAGGTCAAAATTTGAACATGGAAGTAAAGTTTGAACATTATTACTTCAAATCACTTGAGGGCTCTAAAATTTATCTTCTCTCTTAGCTCTAGAAATTCATGATAAAATGATTCAATCGGTTTCCTCTTTTTAACAAAACTTTTTTTTGCAATCACCATTAATGCTTCATATAAATTCTTAGTGATTAGGTTTTCGTCCACCTAGTTTAGTCTTCATTGCTTAGAAGACACCTTCAACTTGGTAAAGTCTCTTGACTTGGTAAGAACTATCAACTCAAAGAGAACTTTGAACTCGATAAAGTTACCACCACTCGATCTAAACTTAGTACTTGGTAGAGTTACCAACTTGGTATCTTCATCCAAAATTAGGTTAGGGTATACATCCTGATCTTTCTTAGTAAGGTCTTGCAACCTAACCTTGCTTGGTAAGGTCTTCAACTTCCATCTCCACTCAGTGATCCTTGCTCTTCATGAATGCTGATATGGATCTTTTTCTTGCTAACTGGAATTGATGTTATATGTCTGTTAGTGAACAGATTTTCCTCCTAAGGAATAAATACAAATTAACTCTAAATGCCTAGATAGGAAGATTGAATCAACACTAACATTTTGATAGGTTATCATTGAATTGATAACCTTCCTCTGAATTTATCAAGTATAACTCCCCATACATGATTTACAATGAATTTAAATATGGATGTTTTTAACTAGAAAGAACAAAAGGTTTGCAAACATCTATTCATAAACACGAAATAGATGTAGAAACTAAATGATTGAAAAGAAAAGAACAACAAATAACATGAAGTCTATTTTCCTAGATGTTGCATTACAAAGAAAAATGAAAAATGTATCTTCCATCCTCTTGAGAAAATGAAAAATCAGAGCTTTAAAATATATCTTGAAATGATAACATAATCAGAAAATAGTGGCATTAAAAAGTATTTTAGAGAAAATTGAAAACAATACAAAGATCATGATCAGTGGAAGGAAACTGCCTCATAATCAAAGTTTTGATGAAATTTTCCTCCAGCCTCCCTTCTCTAAAGTGTAAAGACAATAAAGATTCTCTTACACATTTACAGTCAAAGTCACTATCTAAAGAAAATTGAAAATCTTCCCTTGCATTACATATAACAAATCAAAATTTATCCTTTCCTCTAACACATAGTTCAAAAACAAGCTCTACTTTCCCTCCCTCACAAGAAATAAAATAATCTGGAACAATTATTTTCCCTCCTGCTGTAGCACATAGTCTACAGTCTTGGGAAGAAAAAGTGGAACCCTACCAACCTATCTTTTTGGCTTATTTATCTCTTCAGGTCGTGATAACCATCTCCTGGAACTTCCATCCCATTTTTTTTGCTTCATAAAGTTTTATGTCAGTTATTAAAATTGACTTCTGGAACTAAAAGCATTCATTTAAAACTTTTTAAAAGTTTTCCTTTTCCCATTCAAGAATTCTATTAGTCTTTATAATGTCTTTATTAAAACAAAGCATCATAAGTGGCATCAATAACAACTTCACCTCATATCGGGCACATACATTAGCTTTCCAAGCATGTTGATTATTTATCAAACTGAGTACTATATTTAACTTTCCCAATTTAACAGTTCATTAGATTACTTGAATATGGAGAAGCTAAGCCTCAACCTACATATATATGACTTTATTGAATCCCATGCCTGAGCTGGTTAGAGTGTACATTATTAAAAATAATTACAGATCAATATGATATAATCTTGAGAGAACAACTTCCTTGATGATTCACCATATGTCTTACTCCTTTATGCATCTAAATCATCTACAAAGAATGGACATTCCATGAAAAGGAAATAAGGAATTGCAAGTTCATCCTTCACAACTATGTGGACATTATAATGATGTTCTATTTGTATATGCGGTCTGTTGCCTTTTGCTAAAATAGAAAGTGAGTTCATTCCTTGGTTAAATCCCATGGACACATGATCATATTGAGACCTTGGTTGGTTTGCCACCTCTAATTGACATCCTGATGCATATGAGTGCAAGTTTATGAACAGTAGTCTATTTGCTTTGCTTGGGTTTGAATTGAATTTCACAGGCTTTGTGATGGTCGACCTACTTTTCTTGTGATCTTCTTTTGATTATTTTATTAATTCCTTTAGATGCACCTTTTTGTTTGGATTCCACAACTTTCTTCATTCTTTAAGCTCTTTGGAATTGTTAGATGAGACTCGGGCATCCTGACTGCATGCTCATGGTCTTGGCAATGCTTTGTTCAACACTCTTATTGTTTTATGGATACTTGGGTGATGAATTCATCACAATTATGTGAGTTCTTTTTTATATTCCAATTAGAGACTTGGTGCATATTCTCCATTTTTTGATGCAAGTCCTGACATGGATATCTCAAAAATCCACCCAAACCTTCAACTTCAAACTTGAGTTTGTCGATTGCCCTTCTTTGTTACAATGGCATTGCACATTCAATTGCTTCAACCTAGACACATGCACTTAAACTCTGTTCTTTATCTCTAAGCATGGATAACCTTTGGTATTTTCAAATCTTTCTCTATGATCTCAACATCTTGTGGGTTCTTCTTATTTCTTTCACCTTTGGTCGATACCAAATGGGGCTTGAGATGAGGATGAATGGTAGACATTCATGCAGATTATCATAAGGAGTAATGGGATCTTTTCACCCATGCTACTGCACCTAATCTAAACATTTCATTCTTTAATACTAAAGTATTTCTTTGATTATATTTCCATCTTTATGTGAGATGACTAAATCGTGGCTTTCCATTTGGAAGAATGAAAACTAATGCATCATCTATATGATGTGTTAGAATTTGGCAGTGAAAAGATGGACAATTCAGCATTACCTATACAAAAAGATGAAGACTTTCTTGAAATTATTTCAAACATGTCATGGCTATGATATTCAAACATCACTAAACTTATGGGTTATTGTATAGAAAATGGCTGGTGTCTCCTTTAATGGTTTTTAAAATTGATATATCATCTTTGAACTCAAATTCCCAATGTATTATTGAATCAAGTTCTATGTTGCACCACCCTCTATGACTGATGAAGTTTTTAGTTGGCATCATCTTCCACGAGGATAATATAAATGAGATTACTATCTCTCTTTAAATTGACTTTCAAATGACCCCTTAGCTGTATGAGAATTGGAGGCCCACGGTCTTCTTTTCTTTTCTACCCATTTAACTAAAGCTGATAGAGCCTGTGACCATTATAAGGTACTCAATCATTTGTTGAACTCTTTATGCATATTCCCTAGCTTGCAAGTTCATGTATTTACTATCAAAAACTCAACTTCATATGCACATATACCTTTTAGGTTTAATACCATCACACAGGATTTTGCAATGCCATTTATATTCTTGGTCTTTAGATGAATGATAGGCCATATGAGTGTTAAGGAATTTTGAGTTTTGAACTTGACCTTTTAGATCTGAATCCATCCATTATGTTTGCACAAATCTCATTGCCCATTATTCATCTATATTTCAAGAGTCTAAACCAATGGATTCCTTATCTAAAGAAACTTTTCAAATTTATTGAGGATTGATTATTTTGATACACTCAACTTTCTTTGAACCTTCACAATCTTGATCTACACTTTTGCACTTTTTTTTTTTTAAACCATTGAACTAACAGAGTCTGAACTTGAATTATGAACAAGATAGGATTCTGAACTTTTTTGAACTAACAAATCTGCATTTTGAACCACTTTGAACTACTTTGAACCTTAGTTCAAAGAGGTTCCAAACCATAAATAGAAAATTTTGTTAGGACTGCATCCATATTGGGTACTAACAATGTCTTATTCTAAATCACATTTCCAATAATCTCCATAGATAACTAGTTTGAAGTGGTTGAGTCACCCAACTCATTGACTTGGGTGTCAACACTTGCATCCTCGGGAGATTTTCTTACCCACTATTGCCTTATCTAACTTCTAATATTGTTAGCCTTAGCTTTATTTTTTACTTTGATTCTACCTTGACTCATGTAGTTCTTGGAAAGATGTCCAAGTTGTATATGTACAAAACATCTCTTTGTAGTGTCTCTCTTCCTTGTGACATCTACACCATGTATTGTAATCCCAACCAAGTAGCTTTGACAATTTATTTGTCTAGGTTCCACTTCTTGGTTTTGCACTCTAAAGATTTGTGTCCTTGTTTGTTGCAATTGTAACACTTTCCTTCAAACTTAGGTTCCTCTATACATTCACTTTCTCTATGTTCATGTTTATTGTTGGAATTAAAGATAGAGTAACTAAGAGGGGGATGAATTAGTTACTCACAAAAATTAATCCACAAATCTACTTTTACTCGATAAACAACTGTTGTAACTCGATAAATTAAAATTTTGCTTTCTTTTCAAGCATTTGTGCATGTAATTGAAAATAAAGTGAACACAAGAGACACCAAATTTAACATGGAAACTCAATATGGGAAAAACCACCAAGTAACTAGTCACCAATTTTCACTCTTCTGAAGTGAGCCCTGTTAGGAGCCAACCTTGCTAAAGTTTACAATACACACTATTAGGTGTGACCCTATTAGAGGATTTAATCACCCTGCTAGGAGTGGCCTTGCTAGAGTTCTTTAGAATAATTCAACTGAACTGTCACCTTGTTAGAGGATTTACAAAATGGTTGTTAAACCAACTCTATTAAGAGTTTTGAAATCACTGCTACAATGGCTAGAAAACAAAAATGAATTGACCTAAACAAGATGCAACTGAATTTGTTGGATACAGGTCTCTGTTCAGCATCATTAGATCCTTCTTGATCAAATATGATTCTACTACTCCTCAATGATCTTTGATCATCTTTCAAATTCGCTTCCACAGTAATCAATTTTCATATCATATTAACTTCTCATATCTCCACATGCTACATTGAATTCGCAACTTGACTTCTTACTTATACCATTCAGGTTGTCAAGTTGGCCCATTTACATGTTACATTTATCAATAATCCATTTATTAGTCGGCTATAGATATTACTCTTAATCAAATAAACGTTATTTCATAAGACAATAAAATTCTTTACTGGCCGACCCTACTCGATAAGTACTGCTTCTTCCAGAGTTAACCTTCTTGACTCAGTTAACATTACAAATATCCTTAAAATCCTTTGGCTACCGAGTTAGCTCAATAAGAATTGAATCTTCCAAATTTCCTTTGATGACCGAGTGAACTCGGTAAGAACTCTTACTATCATATTTTCTTTGATTGTCGAGTGATCTCGGTAAGAAGTAAAATTCTTTGATTACCTTGAAAGCTCGATAAACACTGTCCTTTTCCTTGCTGACCTTCTAAGCTCGGTAGACACTATCCTTTGCCTCGCTGACCTTCTACGTTTGGTAGACACTATCCTTTTCCTTGCTGACCTTCTGAGCTTGGTAGACACTATCCTTTGCCTTGCTGACCTTCTAAGATCAGTAGACATTATTTGATGACTGATGTGACATTTGTGTGACATCAAAGACAACACACAATTGAACAATTGTATCCAACAATCTCCCTCTTTGGCATTGATGGAAACACAACATGTCATAGAATGAAATTTCAAAACAAGTCTTTTAATGTCAAAATACAAAACTCCCTCTTTCATAATAATCTCTCCCTCTTACACAAATTCTTATTATTTGCAAATTTTAGAAAGATTTGATAGTATATTCTCCCTTTTTGACAACACATGCCAAAGAAAACTTAGAACAATTGAATAGTATTGTACCTAATGTACTGATTCATATGCAATGTCTTCCTTGATTTGCTACATCAACTGATAAATCTTCAATTTTGTTCCTGTTGATGCATCACTAAAACTATATTTTAGTGAGCTTTAGATAGGGGAATGACCCCTAACTTACCTCTTAGGTACAAGAATGCATCCTTAGGTAAAGGCTTTTTGAATATGTCAGCAATTTGTTCCTTTGTATGCACATATTCCAATCTTATTTCCTTTTCTTGCACCAATTCTCTAACAAAGTGATACTTTATGGCAATATGTTTGGTTTTTGAATGCATCACTGGATTCTTGGAGATGTTAATTGCACTTGTGTTATCACAAAAGATAACAACTAGTTCTATGATTTCTTGCTTCATACCTTTCAATAATTGTTTAAACCACACAATGTTTGAGCAATTTACTGCTGCTGCAACATATTTAGCTTCTGCTGTGGATTGAGATGTACAATTCTACTTTTTGCTTGTCCAAAAAACCAACCTTTTTTCAAGAAAGAAAGCTCCTCCACTTGTTCTCTTTCTGTCATCAATATTTCCTACCCAATCTACATTAGTGAACACCTTTAAATCCAATTTTCCTCTGAGTTTATACCATAATCCATATTCTTTAGTTCCTTTTAAGTATCTCATGATCCTTTTGATTGCCATCATGTGATTTTCTTTTGGTTTTGCTTAGAATCTTGCTACAATCCCTACTGCAAGGGCAATGTTTGGTCTTGTGTGCACTACATATTGCAACTTTCCAATGATAGATCTATATAATGTTTGATCCACTTCCTTTGATTCATCATCCTTAGTGAGTTTTAATCCAGTACACATAGGAGTCCCAACTAGTTTGCAATCTTCCATACCAAACTTTTTCAATATCTCCTTGATGTATTTAGATTGAATGATGTAGATGCCATTCTTATTCTATTCAATTTGAAAACCAACAAAGAATTTGATCTCACCAAACATTGACATTTCAAATTCCTTGTTCATTTGTTCTAAAAATTATTTGCAAAGATCATCATTTCCTATGAACAATGTATCATCTACAAATATTTCTACCAAAACAATCTTATTATTTGGTCCTTCCTTTATGTACAAACTACTATTGTCATTAGTTCTTTGAAAACCAATCTGAATAAGATAGTTATGCAATCTTTCGTACCATGCTCTAGGGTCTTGTTTCAAACCATATAATGCTTTATGCAATTTGTGGACCATGTCCTTCTTGTCTAGATCAACAAAACCTTCAAGCTGCTCAATGTAAACCTCTTCCTCCAATATGCCATTGAGAAATGTTGACTTGACATCCATTTGATAAACTTTGTATCCTTTGTATGTAGCATATGCAAGTAAGGTTTTGACACATTCCAATCTTGCAATAGGAGCAAAATTTTCTCAATAGTCTACACCTTCTTCTTGAGAGTATCCTTTGCATACTAGTCTAGCTTTATTGCTTGATACCGTACCATCTTCATTTAGTTTATTTTTGAATACCCACTTTGTTCCAATCACATTCTTGTCTTTGGGTCTACGTACAAGAGTCCATTTTTTTTTTCTCTATCTGTTCTATCTCTTCATTCATAGCTTCAATCCAACTTTCATTGTCTAGTGCATCTTTGACATTTCTAAGTTCAAAATTAGCAAGTAAACAAGTGCCTTTCAACTTACTTCTTGTCATTGTTCCTTCTGATTTACCACTAATGATATGATCTAGTGCATGATGCTTTCTGACATACTTGGCTAACATGAGCTCCTTTCCTTTTGAATGACTTGCATTTTTATCCTTTGTATCTCAACTTTTGGTTTCTAATTCTAGTTGCTTGAGCTCAATAGATGCTAACTCAGTAACTTTTGTTTGCAACTTGAGTTCTTGCAGCTCAGTAGATGCTGACTCGGTTTGAACTTCTTGCGACTCGGTTAATGAAGACTCTAGAGTTGAGGATTCCTAATTGATTGGTATACTTGGTATTGTATCAGGTTCAATGTAAACAAATCTTCTATAGTCTTCAAGTTCCTTCTTGCTTTCTTCTTCTATTCTTTCTGCAAACTCATCAACTTTCACATGTGCACTTTCTATGACTTTGTGAGTAGATAAGTTCAAACATCTATATGCTTTGCTTTTGCAAGAGTATCCCAAAAATATTCCTTCATCACTTTTTACATCAAATTTACCTTTTCTAGATTCTTTCAAAATGTAACATTTGCTTCCAAATACCTTTAGATAACTTACATTGGGTTTGTAGCCATACCACAATTCATAGGGTGTTTTGAACGAATCCATTTTCAGCTATACTTGGTTCAATGTATGAATTGCAGTGTTGATAGCTTCCTTCCAATCTTTGATAGCAATGCCTTTCTCAATCATTAAGGTTCTTGCACAATCCATTATAGATCTGTTCCTTCTTTCTACTATTCCATTTTGTTCTAGAGTTCTAGGTGATGAAACCTGTCTTTTGATTCCTCTTTCAATGCAAAAATTATTGAACTCATGTGAAATGAATTCACCACCTCTGTCAGACCTTAAGCATTTTAGTTTTTTGCCTGTTTCCTTTTCTACTCTGGCCAAATACCATTTGAACTTTTCAAATGCTTCTGATTTCTCTCTAAGGTACATGACAATCATCATTCTTGAATAATCATCAACAAATAGAATGAATAATTTTTCACCAGTATAACTTTCAATGCCAATAGGTCCACACAAATTAGTATGAACAATTTCTAGAACTTCTTCAGTCTGATAGTTCTTGCTTTTAAAACTAGTCTTTCCCATTTTACCAATTTGACAATTCTTGCATAGACCAACCTCAAGTTTCTTTATGTAAGGAATACCTCTTACTTTCTTGAATTTACTGATCTTTATTAAGTTTTCAAAGTTTACATGACACAACCTCCTATGCCATAACCAACTTTCTTCAATTTGAGCAATGAAACATGAATATTCACCAAGTTCAAGATAAAATAAGTTACCTTTTATTTGAGTGCCAGATCCAATCAACTTTCCTTTGCCATCTAGTAATCTTGTTTTTCCATGCATGAATTCTACTTTGAATCCATTATTGAGTATTTGTGTCACACTCAACATATTGTGGTTTAGTCCTTCTACCCAATATGCATTATCAATACAAGCTCCTTAGTTAGAGAGATTTTTTCTTTTCCTTTTATACAATAGGGTTCATTGTTACCAAATCTTACACTGCCACCATCATAGTCTTCAAAGTATTCAAACTTAGTCTTATCACTGATCATGTGATGAGAATAATCACTATCTATGATCCATGTATCATTTTTTTTCATAAGAGAAATTAGTGTCATTTCCTCATCATTATCAAATTCATCTCTAATAGCAATGTAGACAATTTCATCTTCTTCTTCATTATCAGAATCATTAGAATCTTTTGCCATAAAACATGTTTTCTTACCTTTATCCTTGAATGATTTGAAGTATTTCTTTCCATTGTACTTATGACCTTTCTTCTCATCTTTGTTCTACTTATTTGGGCACCTAGTAGTAATATGTCCAATTTTTTCACAAGAGAAATAGATTAGAGGAACTTTACCTTTGTATTTTCCTTTTCCTCTTGAATATTTTCTTGCTAGTAGAGCTTCAACCACTTCAAGATCACTTTCTAAACTTTGTTCTAATTCTTCATCACTTTTTGATTGTGGTTCCTTAATCTTTTTTCCTTTTTCTTGAGTGAAAGCTTAGCTTCAAATGTTGATTCAACATTCTTGGCAGTTAGAACATAGTTTTTATAGTTGTCTAGCTCAAATGTAGTCAATCTTCCAACTATGGCCTCTAAATTTATTTTATGATTTTCCTCACATCTCCTTTCTTGAATTACAGAGACTCTGATTGCATAAATATGAAGTTGAGTTCTAAGAACTTTACTTATAACTGTCTCCTCATACATATCTCCTCCAGATGCTTTGATTGCACTAACACATGCTTTAACTCTTTCAACATACTTTGCAATGTTTTCATCCTCTCCCATCCTCATTTGATCAAATTATCCTCTCAAACTTTCTTCTTTGGCTCTTCTTACATCATCATCTCCTCCATACATTTCTTTCAACTTGTTCCACATTTCAAAGGTAGTTTTACAATCCTTGATGTAATCAAATTCTTCATAACTTAGAGAAGATGCTATATCTATCATCATGTTACTGTGAGTCTTCTTTTCAGCAATATCATTGACAGATAATGTACCAGAAGGTTTTTCATATTTTTCATCAAGGTGTTGTAGTTCTGTATCACCACTAGAACCTAGATGAAGCCTCATCAATTGCCATGCTGAGAAGTTGTCTCTCTTAAGTCTTGGAATTTCCCTTTTGTAAGACATCCTAATCTTTAGCTTAGATCCTTGAAATCTTTTCCTGTAAGCACCAAAAGCTCTAATACCAATTGTTGGAATTAAAGATAGAGTAACTGGGAGGGGGGTGAATTAGTTACAAAAATTAATCCACAAATCCCTTAGATGTCTTAATGATCTAGTTACTACTTTTACTTGGTAAACAATTGTTGTAACTTAGTAAATTAAACTATTACTTTCTTTTCAAGCATTCATGCATGTACAACTAAAAATAAAGTGAACACAAGAGACACCAGATTTAATGTGGAAACCCAATATGGGAAAAACTACCAAGTAACTAGTCACCAATTTTCACTCTTCTGAAGTGAGCCCTGTTAGGAGCCAACCCTATTAAAGGTTACAATACACACTATTAGGTGTGACCCTGTTAGAGGATTTAATCACCTTGCTAGGAGTGGCCTTCCTAGAGGTCTTTAGAACAATTCAACTGAACTATCACCTTGTTAGAGGATTTACAAAATGGCTATTAAACCAACTCTCTTAAGAGATTTGAAATCACTACTACAATGGTTAGAAAGCAACAATGAATTGACCTGAATAAGATGCAACTGAATTTTTTGGATACAGGTCTCTATTCAGCATCATTAGATCCTCCTTGATCAAATATGACTCTGTTGCTCCTCAATGATCTCTAATCATCCTTCAAATTTTCTTCCACAATAATCAGTCTTCATATCATATTAACTTCTCATATCTCCACATGCTACATTGAATTTGCAACTTGACTTCTTACTTACAACATTCAAGTTGTCAAGTTGGCCCATTTACATGTTACATTTATCAATAATCCATTTATCAGTAGGCTATAGATATCACTCTTAATCAAATAAATGTTATTTCATAAGACAATAAAATTCTTTACTGGCTGACCCTGCTCAGTGAGTACTGGTTCCAAAAATTTCCAGAGTTAACCTTCTTGACTCGATTAAAATTACAAATATCCTTAAAATCCTTTGGCTACCAAGTTAGGTCGGTAAGAACTAAATCTTCCAAATTTCCTTTGATGACCAAGTGAAGTTGGTAAGAACTATTACTGTCATATTTTCTTTGATTACCGAGTGATCTCGGTAAGAAATAAAATTCTTTGATTACCTTGAAAGCTCGATAAACACTGTCCTTTGTCTTGCTGACCTTCTGAGCTTGGTAGACACTATCCTTTGCCTTGCTGACCTTCTAAGCTCAGTAGACACTATCTGATGACTGATGTGACATTTGTGTCACATTAAACACAACACACAATTGAACAATTGTATCCAACAGTTTATTATAGTTTTAACATTTTGCATTGAATTTTGGTTTACCATTTCTCCAACACTTGTTTGATATATGACCTATTTTTCCATAATGACTACGTGTAGGCCTTTTGTTCTCTTGAGCTCCTTGCTAAGAAGATTCTCCTTCTTCTGCATATCCTAATCCAACTTTACATTTATGTATGAATTGTGTTTGCTTATCCAGCTAATTCAGGCTTTCTTATGAATTCATTATCCTCTAATTGGTCTACTTCTCTATGTTGAGATCATTATGCAATCTTTCATTTTCTATACTCAAGTTGATAAGCTCTTGATTTTCATCATTGAATCGATCAATCAAATCTATTTGCTAAAGAGATAATTGATTAATTTCATTTTCCTTTTCTTCTATCTCTTCTTTGGCTTTGTCCTTTTGTTCCATGACTTCACACATTCTAACTGATTGAATTTTTTGTTCTCTATTTAAATTTTTTAATTCTTCGTGAAGAGTAAGATTATTTTCAAGTAGATCTTTGAATTGTGCATTAGCTTCATGTGAACTTTTTTCTTGGAAAATGTTTTCAATTCTTTCTTCAATGTAAATATTATCATTCATTTATGTTGCAAGATATTTTCTTCTTTTCAGGGATTGGGAGAGTTGCTCCTTCATTTTCTCAAATTGATCCATGGCTAATTGCAAATCCAAATTTTCATTCTCAATAGCCTTTTCTATATTGTATACCTCCATTGCCTCTGATCTTTTCTCAAGTTGGTAAACTTCTAAACTAGAAACCAAAAGGTCTTATACCAATTGTTGGAAATATAAGGTAGACTAAGTTACTAAGTGGGGATTTTTGAATAAGGAGCCAATAAGAGTTTAAACTTAATTCACCAATTAAACCATCACCATATAATCTAATCTAGTTTCATGCATGAAAGAATGAAATAAATAAAAAATTCATAACACTTTGACAAAATATTTGGTAACCAAGAAACCTTCCAAATAGAAAATCAAACTAGGGTGGGGATGATACCACAAGATTTATTACTACAATATAAAGTTATCCTATTAAAGCTTACAATTGATCACTTCTAATGATTTACCCTGTTAAGAGCAATAAGGACTATTAGGTCTACCTTGTGAAAGGATTTACAGTATACAATAAAGTATGCACTCTTTTAGGAGATCTATAATAAGACTGTTAAGTCCACCTTGTGAAAGGATTTTACTAATGCACCTATTAGGATGAATCAGTGGTTGATCTTTGATTTACTACTTGGTATGTTGAAAGAGATTCCTTTGAATAATAATGATCACCTTACTATCATAGATAAGTCTCTACTTTTCCTTATACTACTTGTAGCCTTCTTCAATTCACACTCATCCACTTCTTACTTGTTCACATTATTTTTTTGGATATGATATAATACACTACATATATACCAATCCACTTAATTACCTTCTGGAGTTGGCTACAATACAAAATTTATCATAATTCACTATGTCATCCCACTACTATAACTTGGGTTGTGAAGACAACTTGGTGATGTTCTACTACTCAGCAAATACTATCAACACTCAATAGACTTTGGCACTTGGTTGACATTGAAGCTCGATCCACATTGATCACTTTGAGTAGTAGGAACTCAGTCAACATTGTATGACTTGATGAACACTAAGAAACTCAGTAGACTAAAATGCTCAGTTGACACTATATAACTTGGTCAACATTGACTTCATTCACTTCATTAACATTGTGAGCTCGGTAAGCACTAATATACTTGGTTAACACTATAGAGCTTGGTTAACACTAAAATCTTCATCACTTACACTATAAAGCTTGATAGACTCTACTACTCTTAGGTAACACTATAAACATTCTCAAATTCTTATAAGATACTATGAAGCTCAGCATGAACTATATTCTAATTTATTATCTCGGTAGTGACTAAAACACTTGGCTAACACTACTAGAAGTATGGTAAGCTTGGTAGTAACTATAGACCTTGGTAGCAATGAAACCAACTGACTAAGTGTTAAGTCACTAATAGACAAATGATTTGACCATAAGGTCAACATAGCTCACATGTACTTGACTACTAATAATAATATCAAATGTATGCAATTATGTTTTGAACCATATACTATCATGTGATGAGATAATGAAATATGTGGGGTCGAGCATTGTGATATGTGATGATATGATAACTTACATGTAATGAACATGTCATTGAGGAGCTTGGTTGTGTTAATAACCAGTAAGGAACATGCAAGGTTACCTAAAGCTTTTAGTACTATGCACTTACTACTCACTTCGCTATAACAACTAATTGTTCTCAATCTCATCCTAATTAATTTATCCTAACTAGCTTGAAACTACACATGGACTTAAGATTATACCATTTTATCTAATTTTCATACCATCCTACCTCACCTATCCTAAATAGAACATATGAATGTTGGTGATTACACATTATAGTTATTTTAATGGTTTCATATTGCACAAGTTATCAAGATCCAAGTTTGATGGATGTTTAGTTGATAGTGGTTCAAGAAGAGGAGAAAAATATGGCTTGAGAAACTCCACAATTACAATTAGATGTTATTAAACATGTACTTCCATTTACAATAAGTGATAAATAGATTTTTTATAAGCCCACATGTCATTATCTAGAGTGGTATGATTATCACAACTTAATAAGTAAACTATATGAGTTTCACCATTGATTAGAGTAAATGGATGCAAGTGTTAATATTTTTTAAACACATAGGCATGTAAAGATAGGACCTGACCTGATGAGATCTAATTAACTAATCGATGTTAATAGTAGAATTATGCCTAAAGAGATATATGCACATAGCTAAAGTGGTCAAGATGATATATTAAAAAAGGATCTTCATATCATTGAGTAATTTTATTTAGAACCATTACCAACTATAGTAGATTTTCATACTAGGTCACCATATATAAACATAAGACAATTAATAATTAATTTAATCCTTATATCACAAAAAATAATTCAATATGAGATTAAATAAAAGACAATTCATCTTAGGTTATCAAATTAATGACATCATTTGTATTGAATTTTAAGTTATAAATATGTGTTGGATTTAGGGATCAGGGTTTATGATTTTATGGTGTGTAATTTTTAGAGTTTATAGGGTTTTTATATGTAGGGTTTATAGTTTTGTATTTAGGATTTATAGCCTACATTGCTTAACTAAAAAAGTATTTATAAATATAAAACTAGAAACACATAAAATCAAAATAAAATACTTGATAAATAATAATATCAAAGTTTAAACTCTAACTAAGAAAACATTACACTCAAAATAATAAGAATACCTACTTGGAGGTATAACATCATGTTGGTATCTCTAACCATTATTATCTATTAGTGTTAAACACTTAGTCATTAACAAGCCAGAGTCAGACGGTCATCACTATGATTGAGCTACTCTTTATGGGCTAAGTCATGTACATAAGTAAATATGTACAGAGATATATAAGATTCGAGTAAGTGTATGGTAACCAAGTATTTTCTAAACAATTTGAGCTTAACATCAACCAATCATTACAAAGAATACATGTGTTGAATCACAAAGTACATGTCGAGCACAATACAGCTCGAGCAACAATAATTTCAAGTATCAAAAAATAGTAAAAGTCGAGCAATTCAGAGTATACATAAAAATCAAGAATAATATAGATTTTGAGGTAAATCATTTTGAGTCAACATGGAAGGAAAACTTAATATGTGTAGAGGTTGTTATAGAGATTTTCACATGTTTATGGCATGGACCAAAAATCCCTATGTTTTGTGATCAGTGATTCAGATAAAGAGGCAAAATATGGAAGTATTTAGAAAACTCTTTATAGAACTCTTTAAATAGAGAAAATCTTAACATAGTTAATTTGAGTGAAGAGTTGATGAGATGAGAGAAGAGTGTGCATGCAAACAAGGAGAAATATGTGAGTGATGGAGTAAAAGATTGAGACAATATCAAAAGTCAGTTAAAGTGTTATGTCATCTCTTAATAGAGAAGGTGGCCTATTTAGAGAAGTGAAGGGAAAGAAAAGTATCATCATATCAGAGGAGAGGATCAATTAGAAAGGAGAAGACTCAAAATTAGCTTACAAAGCATATCAAGAGTTAGGTACTAAATTAGTTTTAACCAACTTGAATCAAGGTAAATTTCTTAATAGAGTAGTCTTAACATATCTTTGTAAATCTCCTAATAGAGTCCTTGTAAGTGTTGAATCCTCTAACAAGGTGAGAACTAGTAGTGTCAAACTCTTTTAATAGGGAAAACCCCTCACAGAGTAGCTCACATCTTATGATCAAACATTGTAAACCTAACAGGTTAACTTTATTACTACAATAGTGAAGATTTTTGGGTGTCATCCCTACCCCAGTTTTACCTTCACCTTGGAGGGTTTCTAGGTAACAAATATTGTGTTATGTGTTTATTTTCATGCATGTAATAGATTAGATTTAAATGTTACAATAAGTTTATTATTACAAGTTTTACATGCACAAGGCAAGTAATGAATGTGTTAATGAATTGGTGAAAAGTATACATGCTTAAGATTCTAATTCACCTCTCACTCAGTATCTTGTTATCCTGTTTATAATTCCATCAATAAATAATTGGTATCAATAACTTGGAGAATAGATCTTAGAGATGGAGGCTTTTAAATTAGACAAGGTCATTGACGATTAGGTGAGTGACATCCAACTCATACTGCAAAAACTTGAGAAACCAAGACAAGATTTGAAGAAATCCCTAAAAAAGAGAAAGGAATTTGCTATCGAAGATAAACAATTTTCCTATGAAGAAGTTGAGACTAAATTACTATTTGAATCCATGAATCCAAATGACAAGGCATATATAGATCTACTTAAAAAGAACAAACTCCTAAATGAAGAAATAAGAGGAATGAAAAGAGAACATGAAATCCAATCAGTAAGATTATGTGAAGTGACTAAACAAAAGAAGAAAGTTGAAGAAGATAGGACCATGGTTGAAGAATACAAAAGGGCAATGGCTACTAGACTTGAAGAAAGGATATCAAAAGTGCAGAAGTTCACAAACACTCAACTAGACATGATGAATCAACTGATGCTTGCAAACTAGGAATTGAATCATAAGGATGTGGAAATCACAAAAGGACGTACTAAAGAATGAACTAAAAACTAAGAAAAAATGTATGGAGAGATTCAACAAGGAAAAAGAATCAATGAAATACTTTGAAGAAATCGTGAAATCATCTAGTCTCACTGATGGATCAAAACATTCATACACTAAGAAAGGAAAATCTTCTAGGAATGGAGAGCTAAGGAATGAAATTTCAAAGGAAAAACCAACATGCTGTCACTATGGAAAACTTGGTTATACTGCAAAAAATTTTCAAAGCAAACATGGTATGCAAAATCCTAAATCTAAGTTTATTGGTTACTATTTTTACTATAGAAACAAGGACAACAAATACATGAGTGTAGTTCAAGAATGAGGAATGCATCTACTACACCTAGATTTGAAGGATATTGTTATAACTATCAAAAGTATGGGCATAGAGCATATGAATGAAGATCTCTCAGACAAAATATTATTGGACAAATCAAAGATAAAATTATGCACCTAACAATGCATGTTCCAAATGTCACAAGTTTGGACATATAAACAAGAATTGTAGGACTCAAGTGCATTCATCAAATCAAGAAAAAGACAAAGGTAAAGGAAAAGTAGACATTGAGAAAATGAAGAAGGAGATGAATCAAAAATGGAAGAAGAAATAGAAGATGGAAATAGTGGAGTAAATGGAGCTAAGGTCACCCAATCCAATGGAGAAGGTGACCATGTCATCTCAAACTAAGCAAGAAAGGTATGTATGGAACTCTATATTTAATTAATATATCATACATCAATTCCTTACATGAAATCTACCAAAGTTCATATTTCCATATATAAAGATGCAAAAGAACATATTTATGAAATAATGTCAAACATCAATAAAATTGTCTATGTTGACCGAGCATTGCAACATGGACCAAGCACTTTAGAAATGAAATAGGAGAGACTAAATGAAATGGTAGAGACCAGGTGATATGGAAGAGATTGAACTATAAATTAAAGACCTAGTTCAAAAACACCAAACTTGTTTGAGACAGTTAGCTTCCACCTACCTAAGTACAATACATTAATGAAGACCCTAAATCAATGAAAACAAGGTATATATTGAATTTTAAAGGCATTATCTCATACCTTGCATACATATTTGAAGAGCACAAAGTGATTTGGTGAATTTAGTGACTAGAAAAATATTTCAAGAGTGATTTAAATATGAAGCTTTAATGAGTGGAGATCTAAACTATGCCAAGTAATTCAGAAGATAAAGAAGAAACTTTGAACCCTAACAAAAGATATGACAGCTTCATCTATCACTAGAATGAGAGAAGAGCTTAGTAAAATTCAACTGGTGAAGAGTGATGATTATCCTCCACCAAATTTTTGTGCTATTCCAAAAATTGCCATAGAATGAGATTTAATAGTGCACTATCCTCGATAGTGTTGAAAGGAGATTGTTGAGATGAGGAAGATTGATGAAGCCTATCATGGAACAATCATTATTTTGCCACTGATGTCAAACCTACTACTTGTTGGTGAGACAATTTCTTACTTTGGCCATAATGCTATCATTTGATTGATTGAAGAAGTGGATTTGAAAAGAAAGGATAACTAGAGAACCTAGAGAAAGGTTGAGATATATGGTGTATAAAATGAGCACTAAGACCAAGCAAAACATTGATGATATAGTGTATTGTTTATCTACTTAGTCTATAATGAAATCATACTTAAGAAAAGACTAGAAGGAGGCTAAGTAAAGAAATGTGTTTGCCAAGCCTAACTAATAAAATAGTGGAAGCCAAGAAAAGTTAGTGTAGGTCAAGCAGAAAGTTCGTTGAAGCTGAGCAGTAAGTTCAATATGTGCCAAGCAAAGAAATCTAGTTTGTGCCAAGTGAAGAGAAATCTTAATATATGTCAAGTGTTAGAGGATGGTAGTAATGATCAAGAAAAACTTAGTTTATGTTGAGCATGTTGGTGTTCTAAAACTATTGAATCAACAAAATGCTCAATACCAAAATGATATCACTCACACAATCTAAGGATTAGCCAATTCCTATTAACAATTAAATGTGAAAACCATTTGGACCCAACTTCAACAAAACCAAGGGTGGTTTTCTACTCTTTAGGCTCTGCAAAACCAAGGGGGGTATACCCAGGGATGATTCAAGACTGGGAAACATTTTATGAGGATTATTTTAGTTTCATTCTTATTCTCATCTCAAATCCTCAAATACATGTATAATTATTGACAATTTGATAAACACATCCCATTTAATAGATCTGGCCAAAATTCTTCTATAGATCTGCACGTGTTCTTAGCAATAGTGGCTAACTGAAGCTAAAACATTCCATGCAAACAAGTACCAGCCAACTTTGAAGATCTTCAAGAAATAAAAGTAAAATTCATTATAATTCTACATTTGAAAAGCATTTATGAAATATTTCTCTTCCAACTGAATCAATTTGACCAATGCCTAATCCATTAGGGTTCAGAGTCTACTACAAATCCATAGATCTAATTTTTTGTCTTACAACAAATATTATCAACAATTAGATTATCAGAATTCATCATTCAAAAAATCCTTCCTACTACTGTAGCAACCTTATCAAATTCATCAAAGCTTTTACTTAATCCATTGAATTAATAGCAGTGGTGAACAAATATACAACCTAAATGGATTGCATTCAGTTGCACAAGCCTTTACTCATACAATATCAAGATAACTAAGTCATTAAAAGGAGACAAAATTTAGAAAGAACTAATATGTGGATAGCTCATAATTTGTATTCATTTTCTTTGAAAATTGTATACATTTGTAGTAACTCAGAATGACCTTCAGAAGAAACACATAGATCATTCTATATTAATGCATTTTCAGGAACTAACATAGATGATACATCATAAAACTTGCTCAAACATTGGACCAAAAATAGACTAAGTATACCACCTAGAGCATTAGAAATTGGACCATTCTCTAGCCCTAGAATCCCACTTATATAATGTGAGATGCAACAAGCTACAGGCTAAGAGAAAATGGTAGGTTTCCTATACAAGAGATAATTACATACACCTATCATAAAATGACAAAAATGTGGGTAACAAAAGATGTCTAGATCAAACATTCCTTTTGGTGGGTCCTCTTCTATCACATCCTCTATTGTTGTTGATTTAGTTGTTATTCTAATCCTTGTTTGTATGCAACTAGCAAGCTAACCAATGATGAAGTTTTTTCTAATGATTGCAAGTTAGTCTCCACCTATGGGTTTTCACCATCTTTATCTTGTACGATGGGAATAACTTCTACTTTTACCTCTTCTTTGGTTGTATCAATGTCCTGTGGGCCTAGGTCTATAACTGAAAGTGACTAAGCATTCATGTCTTCTTCTCCCTGTTGACCTTGTGTAGTGATGGTGTCAATGATTTGGATCTCATCACCCTGCACCTCATCACTGTCAGTTTCTACTTCCTCAAACTATTCATCAGGAGCTATTTCTACCATCCACTTGTCAAATAGTGTGTCATTTGGCCAATTGAATTGCAAAATATCACTCTACCTCTTGAGCACATAATCAGCCTCATTATCAATAGTAACAAAATTTTGTTTCAAAGAATCAAAGAATATTTGGGCTTTCACTATTTCTTTAGTTGTTGTGGCCCACCATGCATGCCATGTTTCATTGATAACTTGATTCATTCTTAAACAAAATAAATCATCAAGCTCCTTAGCCAATTCATCTTTGCTTTTCAAATTATTCTTCTTATCTAGGGCACAAGGAAACAAGCTAAACTTTTGGCTCTTGCACTTATCTAAGTAGCCAACTATTATTCTTTGCAAATGAATTCTCTTATTGTCAAAGTCAATATGATTAGAAACAATATCAAAAGTTTTCTCAATTAGATCACAGGAGGTTTTTATAATAGAATAACATAAAATTTTGATCTCCTTCCTCCTTCTTACCCACTTATTCACAATGGGTTTTAGAGCCTCATCACTTGCTTTCATTTCATCCTAGATACTGATCACCCTAGCCAATTGATCATAAACTAGTGGCAATTCAACTTTATCCCCCAAATATGTAAGAGCCTTTATTAATTTTTCCTCATATTTCACATTCAACTCCACATGTAAGGCCCATAGTTTATTCTTTTCTTCTTCAAAGTCCTCAGCAGTGTAATACTTTGGCCTTTGGGGTGCATCTGGTACTTCTATGAGGGGGGTGGCTTTAAAATTTTTAGTTGGGGGGTGAGGGTATGTTATTCTTCACATTTTCTGTTTAGTTAGGGACTGGCTTACCATCTTTCCACTGGGTGGTGTAAGGGTAATTTTGCATTCTAGGCTTCCTATTGAAACTATTGTTATTCATAAGGGCCTTTTCTCTATCATTAGGCTTATGTGTATTGAAATTAGTTGGGTTCATCTTTTTCAGCAACTCTAGCACTTGACCTATTGTAGGTTCTTCAGGCTTCTTTCCTACAAGGGTTTTATTAGCTTCTTTTCTGTTATTATTTTTTGGATTAAATAATTTTGGATCATCCCTTCTCCCAAGCTTACCTGATGCCTTCCTATTATTCTCAATATTTACTACAACCTTATAGGAATCCCTTAAAGTTTTGGGATCCTTATCCCTCAATTGATAAGCCATTTTGCTATCAAAAGCATTGAAATATGTTGTGAGACAAACATCCTCATTCAACCTCATAACTTGAAACAATTTGTACATACATTTATGGAATCTTACATTGAAGTCGAATGTGGACTCATTAGGATTCTTCTTGATATTGTTGAATTCATTTAACACGAATCTAGCATTAGTGCTATCTCCATATTGTTATTTGAATAACTTCTCCAAATCACTCCATGAGCTAATATTGTCATCAAGTGGCCTTTTGAACCAATCCCTTGCATCCTTAGTTAGTGAATGAACAAAAAACTTCATAACCACATCTTCATGTTCAACTTCATAGTCATTTAACATATCTATGAAAATTCTCAAATGTTCTTCACCAGTAACAATATTATTCCTAGAAAATTTAACCACTTTGTCTCTTAAATCAAACAATATGGGATGTGGAGCACCAAGGATACCAGCAAATGATATTTTTCTATACTTTTCTAGGTATACATGTTTCTTATGGAAACCAAGAACATTTGAGGTACTCACTATGTTAGCTTGGTTTAGAGCAGTAGCTTGGGATTGTTGAGGTTGGACAACAGGTACTAGAGTATACGTGGTGGATGATGAGGCAGGAGCAGACTGAGATATTCCTTGCATTGAAACTATTGGTCCAGAGGGAGTTATAGAAGCTAAAGCTGGGAGGGATAAATTTGGCCATGAGGCTAATGCAAAAATTAGTCTTAATAAACTAAATTTTTCTCCTAGTTTCTGTAGCTTGAGCTTCATTCTCCACCTTCTCAAGCTCTTTCACAAGATCTTCTTTCTCTTTTCTAGCCTTTTCTAGTTCTAAATCTAACTTTGACATAGAAGTTTTTGTGTGTTTTCTTGGTTGAGCTTGAGGTTCATTTATCTGGACTCCTATAATTTTACCCTTTCCTTTGTTTGCAACTTTCACAATGGGTTCTACAAGATTTATTTGAATAGGTTTACAATCTTGGACTTGAGCAATAACTAGTTCTTGCTTTTGATTAATGCATTTTTCTTGTTCTTGAACCTTAGCTCTCAAACTATCCACATCTCCAAACACATCAGTGTGGAGAGTTTTGGTATTCTCTTCTAACCTTTTGTTTTGTTCTTTCAAGGCAACCATCCTTCTTAGTAAAGCATCTCTTTCTATTATGGCATCCAAGGTGGTTTGCTCCTTCTCTTTTTCAAGAAAAATGCACTTAGCTTCTTCTTCAGCTACCCATTTTTTAGAAATCCTATCTCTGAGTGTAGCTCTATAGGATCTATAGAAGTAGCTTCTGAATTAGCAAGATCATCCAGGTCTATAAGATTTGGTTCTTCATACAGGACCATTTTAGGATTAGAGGGATTTCCAAAAGAATTCTTGAATCCTAACCTACAATGCATCTCAGCTATGAGATCTAGTCTAGGGGAAGTATTCCCTACTGGTGACATATCTTTATCTTGATTTGTTCTTTTATCTGGTACTGGGGTACTGAAAATTCCTCCTAATAGTCTTGTGGTTTTAGATTCAGAACTAAGTGAAGAAGACTCTCTCCCTAATATTGGTTGATACTAGGAATTTACGGACACACTACCTCTAGGTTTCCAGGTTGGATTTGGATCTATCCTTTTCTTATTTTGGTTCTTCCTACCACCTTTCGATAAATCACTATACATTGGTTCATCAGGATGAGTTCTTGTGTAAGCTCTTGTGTTTCTCCTTTTGTCAGCAATATTCACTATTTATAAAATTAGCACTAGCTCCAAAACCTTGACTGAGTGGCCACCCTTTTCTTGGGAAAATACATGATTAAAATTACTCTTGACTTTGAGGAAAAATACAAGTAGAGATAGAAATATCAAATACAGATGAACCAATCACTGATATTGTATGACTGCAACTCTTACTTGTTAGATAAGATACCTGGAGAAACTAGATACATCAGTGTGTCATCGTGGTGTTTGGGCTATTATCTCTTTAAATAATCAAGGTTTGTCACTAAAATATCCCCTTATAACCACAGGAAAAACTTAGATAATCTAACACACACATACCCAACAAGACCAAAGAAACTGTAGTACTTTTCACAGATATGTTGGACAACTCCCCAGCAGAGTCACCATTTTGTTGGTGTTTGAAAATGCTGGAGGGTTTTCAATTATCCCAATGAGAATATGACATATCTAGGGGTAGCTAAATCCCATTTTCAACATGCCATTTTAGACATCGGGCCAACTATAAGGCTTGACCCTTCTTCTACTTCAGACTCTGCAAGACCTAGGTGGGTAGACCTCAGATTCAATTGATATTGTACCAGTGCAAAACATATCCCTGAATCTATTTACTGTAGATGGAAACCCCTAAATCTCCTAATGACTTATGTAGTAACAAAGAAGTGCAGTAGTAAATTACAACTCTATGGAATGCACAAGCTGAGTGAGAGTTAAATTGTTCTAGCTCTTCAACATAAAATGTAAAGATAATTTGAATTTGATTTGATTTTATAGGGGTTGGAAAATATTGGAATTTTTTCTCTGGAATGAAGACAATTTGTGGAATTGGCCTGGAATTGATGAATTCTGAGTGGAAGATATGGGATGTGCTAGTTCCAAACCATGAAGCTTTTCTTTGGCTATGATACCCCCTTCCCATCCCATCAATTTCTCATTCCCACCATTTTCTCTCTTGCATGACAGCATTTTTTCATTGAATAGTCTAGTTTATTAGGTTTTTTATGAGTTAAGTTCATGCATTTTATGTATTATTTTAAGGAAATCAATAAAAGGAATAGCAAGTGTTTAGTTTCAGTTTAAATCTTGTCTCCTTTCTTAGTTGAGCTGTCATGTTTTATGGTCTTTGAACAAAGAGCCTAGATCATAAGTGTAGTCCCTTAAGGCTATATGTTGCTTCATTGTTGCTTGTAATTCAAGGAATTATGTAAATTCTTTAGAGATTCAATAGGTTGTAGGTTTATTGAGGAGGATATTAGGTAAGAATGAGATTTAGATTGAACATTGATATCCAATTTACAAGGTAAATGGATAGATCTGGAGTCTTGGCATAAGTATGTGTTCAAGATATCCAAAGTGCATGAAGGAGATTTGAGAATTGCCCAATGGATGAGGCATTGATCTGCTATAGGATCATAAGCTTTTTGTTCATACCTAGTCTTCATCCATTTTCCCACCCACATAAAATCAAATCAAATTCAAATTATCTTTACATTTTATGTTGAAGAGCTAGAACAGTTTAACCCTCACTCAGCTTGTGCATTCCATAGAGTTGTAATTTTCTACTGCACTTCTTTGTTATTGCATAAGTCGTTAGGAGATTTAAGGGTTTCCATTTGCATTAAATAGATTTAGGGATATGTTTTGTACTAGCATGATATCAATTGAATCTTAGCTCTACCCGCCTAGGTCTTACAAAGCCTGAAGTAGAAGAAGGGTCAAGCCTTATAGTTGGCCCAATGTCTGAAATGGCATGTTGAAAATGGGAGTTAGCTGCCCCTAGATATGTCATATTCTCATTGGGATAATTGAAAACCCTCCAACATTTTCAAACACCAATAGAGCAACTTGGTGTTGTTTGAGCATCAAAAGACAGTGTTTGTCGAGCAAATAACTTTTTATTGTTGAGTGCCAATAAATGAGTTAGATTGAATATTTGACAAATTTGAGCTGACAAAGTTGATTTCTTGAATTCTATGAAGTGTGTGGAAGATAACTATTATGAGTTGGTGGCACAGAATTCAAGATAAACCATTTTGAGGTTAATTCAAAGAGGATTGTAGAGGAAGTTTCTAGAAGGGAATAAAATGGAAAAGTGGGAAGATTCAATGAATTTGAGCTAACCCTAGAATGAATAATTATGGTTAGAGTGGAAAAACACCTAAATTATCTATTTAAGGAGATAACAAGTCAGAAGCAATTTGTCGTGCATGAGAACCTGAGAAAGACTAGAAGTCTAAGGTGTTGCTTCATATGGTCACTAAATGAAAGAGTCTATAGTTGGCATACAAAGCAAGAAGGCTTAAGCAGATGAAGGATTTAAGGATGAAAAAGCTATTAGAGATGATGAGGATGAATGCCAAATATAATGGAGGACTAAATGTGAGATCTGTAATCTACAAGTGAGTTTTTTAATTATCAAATCAAGTCTTGTTATTACTCTCTAACAATTGTATTAGTTTGGATAAATCCTTTAGACTAAGATTGACCTAACACTCAATGGTAAATCCTTTAATAGGGTGACATTCGGATGGAATGTTCTAAAGTACTCTAACAAGCCTCACTCCTAATAAGGTGATTGAAATCCTTTAACCAAGTCAAATTTAACATTGTACATTGTAACTTTTAACAAGGTTGGCTCCTCACAGGGCTCACTTCAAAAGAGTGAAAATTGGTAGCATGTCACTGGTGGTTTTCACAAATTGGATTTCCATGTAAAATCCTTGTGTCAAAATGTGTAATTGATTTTGTGGTATTACATGTTTACATTTCTACAAAGTTATTTTGACCTAGGACAACAATATGAAAATGTCTAAGATATTGAATGATCAATGCATGCATAAGTATAAGTTGAAGTACTAAAAAGTTGTATTTGTACATTTGGACCTTGGATAACTAATTCACCCCCTATGCCCTCTTAGTTATTCTAAAGTATTCTAACACTTGTTATTAGAGCACCAAGTGGTTGTGAAAGAGAAAGTTTCAATGTACTTAAAGCTAAAAATTAGGATATACAAAAAGGAGGTGCCCAAGTTAAACAAGGTAGACTTTCCTACATGGAAAATTTTGATGAAGCTACATCTAGGACATCTTGAAGATTATGTCTCGTTGACTATCACCACTAAGCATGTTGATCCAACTAGAGTCCTAACTATTGAACAATTGAAACAAAAGAAAGAACACAATCAGGCAATGTTGGGGATTGCATCTTCCCTAAGCTATTCAGAGTTTGATTACATCAAAGAATGTGATTCTGCTAAGAAGATGTGGGATGCCCTATAGAAGATCTATGGAGGAGACAATAATGTGTTAACAACCAAAGCTAAAAGTCTTAGAGGAAAATTTGATGCAATGAGAATGCAAGAAGGTGAGACTATAGTCCATTATTGTGCAAGGATCAAAGATGTTTTTAATGCAATTTGAGGATCTGATGGATAGGTTGAAGATGAGATTGTGATCAAAAAAGTATTGAGAACCTTGTTTCCTATCTATACTATTAGAGTCTCTACTATACAAGAACTAAGGTGTACTCCTAGTAGTAATTCTATCCTTAAAGGACTAGTTGGAAGACTCGTTGCTTTTGAACTTTCAAATTTTGATAATTTTAAATCTAAGAATGTTGAATCTACTTTCAAAGCTAAGCTGACACTTAAAGAACCTAAAGATAAGAAAAAGAAAAAGGTCAAACATGTTTCTAGTGACAGTGATACAGATGATGAAGAGCCAGAATAACTAGAAGCACTAATAGATAGGAAATTTCATAGAGACAAAGGAAAATACAAGTAAGTTACCCATCATATGTTTTAATTTTAATGAGGCTGGTCATATTGTAGCAAGATGTCCTGAAAAGTCAAATTGCAATTTAATGAAGAAAAATACAAAGGTAGCAAAGATGAAAGTAAAAAAGACTATAAGGACAAGGGAAAGAAGGATTGTTACATTGTTGAAGAAGAACCCAATGATGAATCTAAGGAAAATGATGATGAAGTTGTCTATGTTGCTATTAAAGATTATTCTGATAAAGATGAGCCAACTACATTGATATCCTATATGAACAAAAGTGATAGATGGATCATTGACAATGGATGTTCACATCACATGACTAGAGACAAAAGTAAGTTCATTACCCTTGAGTATTACGATGGAAATAGTGTCAAATTTGGTAATGATGCACCATGTTTGATAAAAGGAAAAGGATCAATAAGATTGATAGAAAAGATCATGTGTGACAAGGCTTACTATGTGGAAGGACTTAACTATAATCTATTGAGTTTGTCACAATTAAATAGTATAGGATGCAAAATTGAATTTGATAATAGGAAGCCTAAGATCTATGATACTTATGGAAAACTAATTGGAAGTAGAGATCAGACTAGAGGTAATCTATTTTATCTTAACATGTATGATGCTAATTTTTCTTATTGTAAAATTTGATGATGTGTGGCTATGGCACAAAAGATAATGTCATGTAAATTTTGATAATTTGGTCAGTATCAGTAGATGAAAAGAGCCAGAGGTTTTCCAAAATTGAAAAAACTTGATAATGTAATTTGCAAAAAATGATAGTTAGGAAAGATGACAAACTTCAAGTTTGCAAGTAAGACTCATACTTCAAAATAAACTTTGGAATTAGTTCACACTAATTTATGTGGACCAATTGATGTACAAAGCTACAAATGTGAGAAGTGTATTATCCTATTTGTTGATGATTACTCTAGAATGATGACAGTGATTTTTTTAAAAGAAAAATTTGATTCTTTTCAAATGTTTAAGTGATATTTGGCAAGAGTTGAAAATGAAACTGGTAAAAGCTTGAAATGCCAGAGATTTGATCGAGGTGGAGAGTTTACATCAAATGAGTTTGAAAACTTGTGCAATGATAGAGGAATCAATAGATAAACTTTTGCACCTAGAACCCCTCCTCAAAATGTATTTTTTGAAAGGAGGGTCAAATATGTAATGGATTGTGCTAGAACATTGATTGATTATGGAGAATAATGTTACTTTGAAATATTAGAGAGAAGCTATTAGTACAACTATCTATACCTTGAACTGAGTACAAGATAAGAAAGGTACAAATTCCATACCTTTTGAATTATGGTATGGATACTCACCCAATGTCAAATATTTTAAGGTATTTAGAAGCAAGTGTTACATTCTTAATGACAATAGAAATGGTAAACTTGATGCTAAAAGTGAAGAAGTTATATTCCTAGGTTATTCCACAAGAAGTAAAGCTTATAAGTGTTTAAATACTAACACTAACAAAGTTGTGGAAAGTATAAATGTAAAGTTTTATGAATATAAAAAAGTGCATGAAGATGAACCAAAGAAGGAACCTAAAAGTTATAGAATATTTATGTACTACTATGAGGGCATGTCTGTTGATGCTAATAATTTTGCAAATCAAGTTGTTAATCAACAAGAATCAATGATTATCAAGTCACATACAATAGATGTCAAGTTGCATTCAAGTGCCGAGTTGTAATCAAAAGTTACGTACATTTTGACACTGAGATCAGTTTACATGAAAGGAATGTTCAGTTACTTGATAGAGAAGTGCACAATGAATCTAAAATTGAAATTAAAAGACCTATTTTTGAAAGAAGAACAAAGCCAAGGTTGTTAAAGTATTTAGAATACATCACCCTACTGAACAAATTATTGGAGATAAAGAAGATAGACCAATAAAAAGGAGTAGGTTGAGAAATGACACATTTTTTTAAGCATGCATGAGCCTAATTCAGTAAAGGGTGCATTAGAAGATGAAGAATGGAATCAAGCCATGAAAGAAGAAAATGATTAGATTGAGAAGAACAAAACTTGGATACTAGTACCCTTAAGAACAAGAATCTTATTGGAACCAAGTGGGTGTAAAAAAATAAACTAGATGAGAATAGTGAAGTCACAAGGAATAAGGAAAGCTTAGTTTGCAAAGGATAGGCACAAGAAGAGGGAATTGACTATGCAGAAACATTTTCCCTAGTTACAAGATTGGAAGGAGTAAGAACTCTACTTTCTTACTCTACTTACAAAGGATTTAAAGTTTATCAAATGGATGTTAAGTCAGCATTCTTGAATGGTATACTGGAAGAGGAGGTTTACATAGAACAACCTAAAGGATTTTTTTATCTAAACAACAAAAAAATGGTGTGTAGATTGGACAAAGCTTTGTATGGTTTGAATAAAGCTCCTAGAGCATGGTATGAAAGATTACATAACTATCTTGTGAAGATTGGTTTTGAGAAGACCGGTGACAACAACAATCTATTATTGAAGACAGAAGGAGGTAATGGAATTTTACTAACTGAAATATTTGTTGATGATATGATATTTTGAGGACAAAATGCATTGTGTAAGACATTTACAATTGAAATAAAGAAAGATTTTGAGATGTCTATGTTTGGAGAAATAAAGTTCTTTATTGGATTACAAGTATATTAGATGAAATATGGTATTTGCATCACTCAATACAAGTATGTGAATGAAATCTTGAAAACTTTTGGTATGGAGGATTCAAGACCAGTTAGTACTCCTATGGTGACAGGACACAAGCTATCAAAAAATAATGATTCTTCTAAAGTAAATTAAACATTGTATAGGTCTATGATTCAAAAATTGCAAGATAAAGTTCTAGTAGACCTAACATTGCTCTAGCTATTGGGATTATTGTATGATTTTCTAAAAATCATAAGGAGAATCATTTAATGGTTGTTAAAAGGATTGTGAGACATTTGAAAGGTATAGAAGACTATGGTCTATCCTACAAGAAAAATAAAAAGTTTAAATTGAGAGCCTATACAGGTGTTGATTGGGTTGGAAACATTAATGATAGAAAGAGTACAAGTGGGGGACTATTTTTCTTAGGAAAAAGATTGGTTACCTAGACCAGCAAGAAATAAAATTTTATTTCAAAATCTACTACTGAAGTTGAATATGTGGGTATTGTAGTGAATTGCAAAAATGTGGTATGGATTAAATAGTTACTCAAAGGAATGAAAGTAGAAATCATTGAATCTATGGTACTTTACTATGGCAATACAAGTGCTATAAACATATCTAAGAATATTGTGATGCATACAAAGACAAAGCACATTGCAATCAAGCATCATTACTTGAGAGAATTGGTTCAAGACAAAGAAGTGATAATGGAATATGTGAATACAAAAGAATAGATAACTAATATATTCATACAAGATTTACCTAAGGATGCACATGAATATCTTAGAGGTAAAATAGGGGTGATACCCCTATCCAAAGCTCTTAAGAAGTAAGATTTGTGCCCTATATCAATTGAGTTGAATGACATATTTTACAACTTGATGTAGTGGATCTTACTTTAGGAACTATCTAAAGTAAAGAAGGAGTTGAAAACAGAAGGTTTGTAGTCACATGCAAGGTGATAGAGAGAGAACCTAAATTGCTAATATCTACATGAGAAGATGACAAATCTTTCACGTTGTTGTCAAAGAGGGAGAATGTATTTGAGGAAAAAAAATAAGATTGTTTCCAAGGAGGGAGAAGATTGAATGAGGGAGTTAGTACCAAAAAAGAGAGAGATTGTAGCCTATATAGAAGAAGGACAGATACTGATAGAGAGAGAGATTTAAATACAATTTATTAAGTTTATTTTTGGTATTTTTTTTGGTATTGGTTTGCCATCAATTCCAAAGAGAGAGATTTTTAAAAGGAGAATGTTGAGATGAGGAAGATTGATGAAACTATTACCATTATTGCCTCTTGCCAAAAATTTGAATTCGAATACCTGAGCCCACCAAATAGTCATCTTCCATATTTAAGTATTATTTAAATGGTATTGAAATATCAAAAAATAAAACATTTAAAAATTTATGGTATTTCTTTATTTCCTATTTTTGTTTCTGCTTACCCGTAACTTTCTGCGCTATCAAATATTTGGTGATCCATGGTGGGCACTTTCTCGCATTCTCAAGATGCACTACCTTTAACAATGCGGGAAAGCCCCTTTGTGATGTGTGGTGGTTGGGTCCATCTTCTTGTGTGGGTTACATAGGGGAAAACCATCAGTGAGATGGTAATTTGATTAGCACTTGCTTTCCCGCATTCTGTCTTTTGTCAAACTTCTTGATAATGCAGGCAAGTGCCCTAGTGACACATGTCCTAATGATGTCAAAGAGGATATTCATGTAGGTTCAAAGAGCATAGGTTATGTACACTGTCCGATGCAAATAGATCAAGGGCTGGTGCTTGCTTGCAATATGAAGATGTAGGGGTGTTAAGAAATATAGGCAAGTGCCTCGCTTCTGCATGTCTCTGTGGGACTTGTTTCTTGTGTGGGCTATAGGGTGATGCCAAGGTGTGCCAGTTGGATGCTAGGTTGTTCTGAGTGGTTCATGGGCCCAAAAATTGTATGGGCAAGCATAGTATAATGAGATCTTTCACAATCGTTGATCTCATGAAGATCAACCATCGATGCTTTCCCACAATATGAAGATGTGAGGAAGTTAAACATTGTGGGGAAGTACCTAAAGGACACATGTCCTTGTGGGCCTGGGGAGATACGTTATGGCTAGGGCATTAACAGTTAAGGCTGGCAGTTGGGAGATCACCATGGTAAGGGTTTTGAGGAGGTGGCATAGTTAGTTATGATAATGTGGTCAAACTTAGGAAGACCTTGTGAGGTGGTAAAAAAATAAAAGACCATTGGCCCACATGGCCAATTTTGGTTGTAAGACTCAGTTGACCTATTGATTTTGCTAACTGATGAGCCAAAAATGAAGGAAATCAAACTTTCTTGCATGATTTGATCCTTATGATCAATTCCAACTGAATGAATGTTGAACCCAGTAAACAATAGGAAAACACTCCACCACCTTAATTTATCCATCTACTTGGTCAAAATGGTTAATGGCATTATTTCTATCAGGGCCCTATTTCAACAAATATCAGATTTTGTTGTATCTAAATCTGTGCCTAGATCAGATGTTCTCCAAATATTTATCAAGACTTAATGGAAGTGGTTGTGGAGTAACTTTAGTTAGAAAATATCTTAGTTATGCCTAAGCTATAAAGGCAATTTTTGTAGATTTTTTTTGGTTGACTCTTCTCTGACTTCTCTGATATTGCTTTGCAATTTCACTATAAATTCCCTTTGCCTCTGAACTGTATAACATTCTACCTTATCTCCTTTAGCCATTGATGTAAATTGAAAGAACTATTTGCCTCTCATTGGTGTATTGTAGAGATCTACAATCTTGCATGACTGTATCTCTTTTGGCCTACGAATGGTACGTAAGTGAATCCTCTCTTTCCTTGTGTCATTCATTTGGGACTTTTTGATCTACATGCGATTGTTAGATTAAATCAAGTATGGATGTGTATATCTTTTGGTGTCATAATCATTCAAAAGTGCATGTATGGGCAGAGATTAGTTTGAACACTCTATTTTGGTGCATCACCCCCTTAGGTTAGAATAGCTAGATTTTCTTTCATGCATTCCTTCTCCCTTTTTCTCTCCAAGAGTAGTTAGGTGCACCCTAATAGTAAAGGAAGTTGGCTTTCTCTGGAGACTCAACCTCATAGTTCAAGCCCCATAGCTCGGAGGTTGTTTCCATGTTTCATAAGGTTGTCCTTAGTTAAAAACTTTGGACAAGGGTGAAAACCTTTGTGACAACAATTTTTTGGCATGCCCGATGGGACAATATTCAGAAAATTTCAAGTCTACTGGTGTCAAAAGGAAGATTTCAAGATTAATAGTGTGGAGATAGTACTAGTTTTGGTATTCAAGCCTTCAAGAGGCTCATTCTTCAAGTACTTCATGGCTCTGAACTTGAAATACATCTGGTTCCAGAACAAAGTTGCAATAATTCATGCCCAAAGCTAAAACAAGGGCATCTTTTAGAGGTAAATTTTAGTACCAAGAGCTTTCATTTTCAAATCCTAGAAGAAGGAAGGCTAGAGTATCTTTATCACTAGTTAGGAGTGCAATAATAACAAATACACCTACAAGATCCATCTCTACTCCTCCTATTATTAGATCTTAGCCTAAATTGCCATCAGCACATATCAATAGATCACTTGTCTATATGGAATAGCCTAGGGCTCATGCTGTTGCCACCTTTAATGGTGGAAGTCTTCTTTTACTGGCCCAAAGACATGATATACCAATAGATACACTCAAAATTATACCAGAGTTTACAAGTGAAACTTCTATCTCTCCCTTAGAACACATTCAAGAAGTTGTAAATGTCTTTAATATCCATGGTATTACAGAGGATGATGTTACAGTTAGGCTTCTAGCCTCATCCTTTAAAGGAAAAGTACTACAATGGTATAGAGGTTTGGCTCATGGTTCTATAGTAGATTGAGATGGATTAGGAGCAGGACTGTGCAAACACTTTGAGGACAAAAGTGACCATTTGTTACTTTTAGAATAGTTGACTACTATAAAAAGAGCCCCCTATGAATGTATGACTGATTTCAACTATAGATTTCAAAAGACATGCAATAGAATACCTACTTCAATAAAACCTACCCCTGGTAATGCCTCCTTGCATTACCTCATAGCTTTTAATAGTGACATTGCCACTACAATCCAATTTATGGGAGGAGATACCTTGCCTAATGCTTATGACATAGCAATAAAGCAAAAAAAATCTTAATACAAGGAGGTAAGCTAGCTCCAAGGCCTCCTATGCCTTTCTTCCCTAATTTTCCAAATCACCTACCAGCAATGGCTCCTCTTCTCACAACTTCCACATCACAATCCCTTGCTCTAGTCCCTCAAGCTTCCACATCTTCAAATGGAATAGATGAAATTAAGGAGATAATGCAATCTATGATGTTGAACATAGATAAAAGATTATAGGGCCAAGAGAAGAAGCTAGAGGATAGCTTCTCTGTGATGCAGAAAGTGAGCAAAAAGGTGGTGATTTTAGAGAGATAGCAAGCTCAAGGTAGTAAGGCTCATCAATTGCAACACCAAACTCTAAATAGTGGTAGGCCTCCAAATCATAATTATGGGAACAATTATTTTGATCAGAAGAGGCAGAATAGCCATGCTTCAACCTCAAATGTAAATCAAAGTAGGGCCATAGTCCCTCAAAACAACATGGCCCAAGATCAGGGTTTTTGTCTCTCCTGTGACTACTCCTATGCCCATTGCATGTGTCAGAAAGCTTAATCTTATTTGGCTTTGACCATCCAAGAGCTTGTAGCAAGACAATCATACAAGGAGGACCAATTTAAAGATGCCTCCTATATGTAAGGACAAGGTGATTGCTCCTTTATGAATCATCAAGTGGAGGAGCATTGTAATGTAAACTAGGATTCCATTGCTCACAACACTAGGAGCAAAAGAAGAGCTATTGAAGATGCTACCCCTCCTCCTCCCAATGAAGCCTCAATTTCAAATGCAATATCTCATGAACAAGCAGTAAATGATCAATCAAATACCTTTCAGCAGCAAAGGCAAAATAATGGCAGAAAGGATGTAAATGATCCTTAGGTTGTTCCATCTTGACCTCCTACAAATGCAGCTCCCAAGGTACCTACTACGCTATTCAGTGTGGTAGAAAAAATGAAGAAGAAAAATGTGAATATTTCCATGTGGGATGTTGTTGCTACTATACCCATGCAAAAGAGGTTACTACATCAAGAAAATGAAAGTATTGAACCAAAGGATCAATCACCCAGCATGGAAAGTGCCACAAGCCTAGTATAGCCATCAAAGGGGGTAGAAATAGGTAAAAAGGTTAGACCCCCTCCATTTTATTTTTCTCTAATTATATGGGGTAAACTAGTCCACAATTGCATGATTGATTCAAGGGCTAGTAGTTTAGTGATGCCTAGGTGTGTTGCTTATGCTTTGGAAATGAAATATGAGCCCATTGTTAGGGATGTATTATAGTTGGATGGTAGTACTGTCAAGACTATAGGGATCCTTAGGAATGTGGAAATGGCCCTACATGCATGCCCTAGTTGTACTATAACTCAAGATATATTTGTTGCTAAATTCAAGCCACATTTTTCCATCTATCTGTCAAGAGACTTCACTACCCAAATAGGTGGTTATATATCTTTTGATTGGTCATATATGTATTTTAGAACAAGATATGGGACCAAAGCTTCAATCAAAGTAGAGCCTCTAGCCCTCCATCATACTAAACTCTACACCCCTAATCTCATCAACATGAATTGCACTATCCTAGAAATGGATGAGAATGACATAATGAATGAATCTACTACTTCCCTAGCAAAGATACTTGATTGTCTCTTAGATGAATGGGCTAATGCATATCAGTTTGATCCTATGTCAAAAACCCTTGAGACAGGTCTTAGTACATATTGTATATTAGAGAAGGATGCTCTAGTTCCCAATCTTATGGAGACTAGAGAAGATGTGAGTGGGATATGGAATATGTATTTTGATGGATCAAGGAATAATAAAGGATCAGGGGCTAGTGTGATGTTGATTTCTCCTGCACAAGTAAGGTAGTACTTCTCCTCTAGGCTCCAATTCAATTGCACTAATAATGTGGCCAAGTATGAATACTTGGTTCAAGGTCTCCTACTTGCACAGAAAAGAGGAATTCAAGCTTTAAGTGTATATGGAGATAGTGATTTGGTGGTTAATCAAGTGAGAAATTAGAATATCACCAAGAATAGTTTGTTCAGGTCTTATAAACATAGGGTATGGGATTTTCTTGAGGTTTTTAATGTATTTAATATTCAAAGCATCCCTAGAAAAGAAAATAGATATGTTGATAGGCTTGCAACAATAGTTGCATCTCATGATGTGCCAGGGAATCTTGGGGAGAAGAAGAAGCAACAAATCAAAATGGTAGTAAGGCCTATCATCCCTAACAACAACATCCATTAGCAAGTATTTGAATCTGATGAACAAATTGTAAGCTTCTTGCAGAATGAAGTAGAATTTTTAGATAAAAACTAGTTGAGACTGCATGATCAGTATGGTGATCAAATCAGTAATCTCAGTTCCAAAAAATTGTCTAAGGGTCTCATTACTTTAGAGAGTGTTTTTAGTCCTGATGACCAAGTGAGAGGCAAATTCATGAACCTAGCTACTGACAAATATGATCACACCCCAGTCACGGTTGCTAATGGAAAATCTTTAAACATGGGGAAGGTATGTTCTGAGATTGAGCAGGAAAGTTTTATTCATCTATGTCAAGAATTTAATGATGTATTTTCTTGGACATATGATTATTTAAAGGGTTTTGACCCAAGGTTGTTTCAGCATACCATAGATTTAATTGATAATGTCAAACCAGTAAGACAAAAATAGAGGCCAGTGAATCCCAAAATTGAACCCTTAATGAGAAAGGAGCTATCCAAATTGATTGAGGCCAATATAATTTTCCCCATCAAGCACTCATCATGGGTAGCAAACCTTGTCCCTGTTAGGAATAAGAATGGAGAAATTAGATTGTGTGTGGACTTTAGGGACCTTAACCAAGCTACCCTTAAAGACCACCATCCTCTCCCTTCCATGGAGAAAATTCTGTCCAAGGTCAATGGTTCAAAAAGGTTTTCATTTCTTGATGGATTTTCTGGCTACAATCAAGTGCCAGTCAAAGAGTCTGATAGGCATAAGACTGCATTTACCACCAAATGGGGTACCTATGCTTATTGTAAGATGCCATTTGGGCTAACCAATGCAGGTGCTACATTTCAAAAGGCAATGGAGATGGCCTTAAAAAATGTGATTGAAAAGTTTGTATTAGTTTACCTTGATGATATCACAATGTATTCAAAGAATGTAGAAGATCATTTTGATCATTTAAGATAGGTGTTCTTAAGGTCTAAAGAGTTTGGGGTATCCCTTAACCCAAGAAAGTGTGTCTTTGCTACCAATCAAGGAAAATTATTAGGACACATTGTATCTGACAATGGTTTAAACATTGATCAAGAAAGAAAAAAAGAAATACTTGCTCTCCATCTTCCTAAACATAAGAAAGGGTTGCAAAGTTTCCTTGGTAGGATAAATTTTGTGAGAATATTTATCCCTAATCTTGCTACCATGGTAAAACCCCTTACGGCTATGCTCAAGAAAAGTATGGTCTTTGCGTTGACTAAGGAAGGGAAGGAAAGTTTTGAAGAGATCAAGGTAGTCATAGCCTCAACTCCTACTCTCATTAATCCAAATTTTGAAAATGATTTCATCCTTTATACCCTTGGTGGTGAGTCAAGTATTTCCATTGTCTTGACTCAAATAAATGATAAAGATGAAGAGCAGCCCATAGCCTTCTTTAGTGAAGGGCTTAAAGAGTATGAAGATAAATACAGTTATGTAGAGAAGCAAGCCCTTGCAGTCATCAGAGCTTTAAAGAAATTTAGACACCTCCTATCTCATAATAAAATTCATCTATTAGTACCCCATGCAAGTGTGAAGGATTTCCTTTTGAGCAAAGATATTAGTGAGAAAAGGGATGGTTGGATTACTAAAGTAATGGAATATGATGTTGAAATCCAGATTACCAAGCTGGTAAGAGGGAAAGGGTTGTGTAAACAAATGATATCATATCAAGAACCAGATGAGGAAGTTTCTATGATACTAAGAGAACAAAAAGAGACAAGGAATGATGACCCAAGGAATTGGATGGATGATATGAAGAATTTCTTATTAGGCAACGGATATCCTCAAGGATTAGATAGAACTAAAAGGAGATAGTATACATTACAGTCAATTCCTTATGTCATAGTTGATCGTATCCTTTTTAGGAAAGATTTTAATGGAGCCCTATTAAGATGCATTGACATGGACCAAGCTGTAAGAATGATCAAAGAGCTTCATGATGGTCCTAATGGTGGTCACTTCTTAGCAAGGATGACTGCAATGAAGATCGTGAGGGTGGGTTACTACCGTCCATCCCTGTTCTATGATTGTCATAGGTATGTGAGGAAGTGTGAAAATGGTGCCTTCTTTTCTGGTAAGAAAAAGCTTGCAGCTCTTCCTCTTCATACCATTCAGGTGGAACCACCTTTTTCTCAATGGGGATTGGATTTCATAGGCTCTATCAATCCTCCTTCTAGTTCTAGTCACAAGTGGATTTTAGCTGCTCCAGATTACTTCACTAGATGGATAGAGATAGTTGTAATGAAGGACACCATAGAATCTTTAGTTGTTGAGTTCCTTGATAGAATTATGACCAGGTTTGGGGCCCCTTCAACCATTATTTTAGATAATGAAAGATCTTTTGTAAGAGCTTAGATTTGTGCATGGGCAGCTGACCATAATATCTACTTGAGCACATCCTCAAACTACTATCCTCAAGGAAATGGTTTGGTTGAGTCATCCAACAAAAATTTCATTAGGATTATGAAAAGAACTATAGAGGATAACCAGAGGTGTTTGCATCAAAATTTGAGGACTGCACTGTGGGCTGATAGAATAACACTTAAGACGTCAATAGGAAATTCACCATTTATGTTGGTATATGCCAAAGAAGCAAGGCTTCAAATTTCATTAGAATTCCCATCCCAAGAACTAGCTCATCAACTAGAGCTAATTGAAGATGATTCCATGACAGTGAGAATGGTAGAGCTAATGGAGCTAGAAGAGAAAAGAAGTCAGGCCATGTAGACCCTAGAAACACATCAGCAATAGGTGAAAGGGAGCTTTGACAAGAAGGCTAGGGTCAGAATCTTCAGAGAGGGTGATTTGGTTTTGAAATGGGATGCAGACAGGGAAAATCCAAGGAGACACTCAAAATTTGATGCACTATGGAGTGGTCCCTATGTGATTGTTAGTTGGTGGCAGGCCAATGCTTTTCAATTAAGCAAGCCTGGTGGTGAAATTTTGCCTATCCTAGTCAATGGGATCTATCTCAAAGCATGTTTCTAATAGGGGTTGAGGTTTCATGTACATAGGTAGCTTAATTTTCTTCCTGTTATTTTCCAACTTTTCAAGAAGTGCACGAGTACATGTGTTTTGCTAAGGTTGCAGAAGCTTTTTTTGGTCTCTAGTACCAGTTGCAGAGGGTAGGTTTTCTAGGGTTTTGTTCTCATAGAGGTAGGGTTAGGTTTTCATAATGCATTGATTCAAAAAAAATTTGACTCTATAGCCCAATGGATGCATAAGGCCACTGGTCATACGAATAGCTAGCTTGCGTCCCCTCTAAGTCACCAAAAATGTTACTATTATTGCCTCATGCCAAAAATTTGAATTCAAATACTTAAGCCCACCCAATGGTCATCTTCCATATTTAAGTATTATTTAAATGGCATGGAAATATCAAAAATAAAACATTTAAAACTTTATGGTATTTCTTTCTTTCCTATTTTTGTTTCTGCTTACTCCCAACTTTTTGTGTTGTAAAATCTTTGGTGATCCACGATGGGTGCTTTCCCACATTCTCAAGATGCACTACCTTTAAACGATGTGGGAAAGCCCCTTCATGATGCATGGTGGTTGGGTCCATCTTCTTGTGTGGGTCGCAAAGCAAAGAGCCATTGATGAGCTGGTAGTTTGATCGGCACCTACTTTCCCGTATTCTATCTTTTGTCAAACTTCCTGACAATGCGAGCAAGTGTCCTAGTGACACATGTCCTAATAACATCATGGAGGATGTTCACATAGGTTCAAAGAGCATGGGTTATGTACACTATTTGATGCAAATAGATCAAGGCCTAGTGCTTGCCCGCAATATGAAGATATAGGGGTGTTAAGGAATGCGAGCAAGCGCCTCGCTACCGTGTGTCTCTATGGGACCTATTTCTCATGTGGGCCACAAGGTGATTCCAAAGTGTTCCAGTTGGATGCCAGGTTGTGTTGAGTGGTTCATGGGCCCAGAAATTGTATGGGCAAGCATAGTATAATGAGATCTTTCATGATTGTTGATCTCATGGAGATTAATGATCGGCACTTTCCCACAATATGAAGACGTGAGGAAATTAAACATTTTGGGGAAGCACCTGAAGGACACATGTCCTTGTGAGCTCAGGGAGATACGTTATGGTTAGGGCATTAACAGTTAATGCTAGTAGCTAGGAGACTACCACGGTCAGGGTTTTGAGGAGGTGGCACAATTAGTTATGAGGATGTGGTCAAACTCAGGAAGACCTTGTGAGGTGGTGAAAAAATAAAAGACCATTGGCCCATGTGACCCACTTTGGTTGTAAGACTTAGTTAACCTACTAATTTTGTTGATTAATGAGCTAGAAATGAAGGAAATTGAGCTTTCTTGCATGATTTGATCCTTATTATCAATTCCAACTACTCTCAAATGAATGTTGAACCTAGCAAATAGCTGGAAAACACTCCACCACCTCAGTTTATCCATCTACTTGGTCAAAATAGTTAATGGCATCATTTTTGTCAGGGCCCTATTTCAACAAATATCAGATTTTGTTGTATCAGAATCTGTGCCTAGATTAGATGTTCTCTAGATCTTTATCAAGACTTAATGGCAGTAGTTGTGGAGTAACTTCAGTTAGAAAATATCTTAGTTATGCCTAAGCTATAAAGGCACTTTTTGTAGATTTTGTTCTAGTCATCTCTTCTCTGACTTCTCTGATATTGCTATGTAATTTTACTATAAATTCCCTTTGCCTCTAAACTATATGACATTCTACCTTATCTCCTTCAGCCATTGATGTAAAGTGCAAGAACTATTTGCCTCTCATTGGTGTATTGTAGAGATCTGCAATCTTGCTTAACTGTATCTCTTTTGGCCTATGAATGGTATATAAGTGAATCCTCTCTTTCCTTGTATCATTCATTTGGGTCTTTCTAATCTACATGTGATTCTTAGATTAAAGCAAGTCTTGATGTGTATATCTTTTGGTGTCATGTGGTTCAAAAGTGCATGTATGGGCAGAGATTAGTTTGAACACTCTATTTTGTTGCATCACCCCCTTAGGTTAGAATAGGTTGATTTTCTTTCATGCATTCCTTCTCCCTTTTCCTCTCCAAGAGTAGTTAGGTGCACCCTAATTGTAAAGGAAGCCAGCCTTCTCCAGAGACTCAACCTAATAGTTCAAGTCCCACAGCTTGGAGGTTGTTTCCATGTTTCACAAGGTTGTCCTTAGGTAAAAAATTTGGACAAGGGTGCAAACCTTTGTGACAACAGAAACCTATCATGGAATAATCATTATTTTTTCATTGATGTCAAACCTACTACTTGTTGGTGAGAAAATTGCTTACTTTGGTCTAAATGTTATCATTTGATTGATTGATGAAGAGGATTTGAAAAGAAAGGATAATGAGAGAACCTTGAGAAAGGTTGAGTTATAGAGTATATAAAAGGAGCACTAAGACCAAGAAAGACATTGATGATATACTGTATTGTTTATCTACTTAAGGCTATAATGAAAGGATACTTAAGCAAAGATTAGAAGGAGGATAAGTAAATCAATGTGTCCATCAAGTCTAAACAAGCAAACAATGGAAGGTCAAAAAAGTTAGTGTAGGCCAAGCAAAAAGTTAGTTGAAGCCGAGAAGTAAGTTTAGTATATTTTGAGCATTTAAGAAATCTAGTTGGTGTTGAGTGAAGAGAAATCTTAGTATGTGACAAGCATCAAAGGATGGCAGTAATGACCAAGTAAAACTTAGTGCATGTCAAGAAATCTAGTGTTGGTCAAGCATTAGAAGATAGTGTTTGCCGAGCAAATAGCTTGTTATTGTTGAGTGCAAGTAAAATGAGTTAGATCGAATATTTAACAAATGTGAGCTAAAAAAGTTGATTTCTTGAATGGTGTAAAGCATGTGGAAAATAACTATGATGAGTTTGTAGCACAAAATTCAAGATAAATCATTTTGAGGTGAATTCAAAGAGGATTGCAAAGGAAGTTTGTAGAAGGGAATAAAATGGAAAAGTGGGAAGATTCAATGAATTTGACCTAACCCTAGAATGGACAGTTGTGGTTAAAGTGGAAAAAGACCTATATTCTCTTTTTAAGGAGATAACATGCTAGAATCAACTTTCCATGCTCAAGAACCTGAGAAAGACATGAAGTCTAGGGTGTTGCTTCACATGGTAGTTGAATGAAAGAGTCTGCAGTTGGCATACAAAGCAAGAAGGCTTAAGGAGATTAAGGCTTGAAGGGTCAACAAGCTATTAGAGATCAAGAGGATGAATTCCAAAAAGAATGAAGGATTGAATGTGAGATCTATAATCTGTAAGAAAGTTGTTTTATTATCAAAACAAGACTTGTTATTACTCTCTACCAATTGTATTAGTCTAGATAAATCCTTTGGACTAAGGTTGACCTAACAGTCATTAATAAATCCTTTAATAGGGTAATATTCTAATGGAATGTTCTAAAGTCTTCTACAAATGCCCACTCCTAACAGGGCGATTGAAATCTTTTAACCGTGTCATATTTAACATTGTGCATTGTAACCTTTAACAGTGTTAGCTCCTCATAGGGCTCACTTCAAAAGAGTGAAAATTGGTAGCATGTTACTATAATTTTTTTGCAAATTGGGTTTCCACATAAAATCCTTGCATCAAAATGTGTGACTGATTTTTGGTATTGCATGTTTACATTTCTGCAAAGTTATTTTAACCTAGGATAGCAATATGCAAATGTTTAAGATATTGAATGATTAATGCATGCATACGTATAAGTTGAAGTACTGAAAAGTTTTATTTGTATATTTGGACCTTGGATAATTGATTCACCCCTTCCAATAGATATTGATGCAGGATCATCCAGCAGTGTAAGGACAATCTTGTATTACCCAAAAATATGCTTAGTGTTGGTTCCTATTTAATGTATTTTCCATTTTGGATACCAATGTAGGTCAAATAGAGATTCCAACTCTCATAGTTCCAGTGTTGGTTTTCTAGGTTAGAATTTTTGAGCACCTTGGTAATGTGCCAATGTAGAAAATAGGTTATTTTGTAATTCAGCCATAATTATGATTATTTACAGGGTGTAAGTTGGAGGGATGATTATACTTGTAATTTAAAGCACTCTAGAAAAAGAATGGGGTCAAAAGGCTTTACGGTTTGAAAGTTATTGCAGTTTTTAGTTGCCTGGAGACCCCTAAGAATGCTTCAAAGTCAACTTTGAGGCATTAAATGACCTCATACTTTCCTAAAATATAGGGTATGAGAAAATTTGGTCCATGGGGCTATATTCTACTTTAAGAGCTTTTTGAAAATGCAAACGGTTAGTCAATCGGAGTCCTAGATCAAAAGTTATGCCTCCTAGAAGTTGGACTACCATTTCTGGATTCTTCTAATTTTACACCAACTTCTGACATGTTTTCTAGAACCTTCTATTTTGGTGGTGGATTCCATATGGAATATTCTAAAACTTATTCCTTACCCTACACCTATTTTGGGTTACTTAAGGTCATTTTTGGCATTGTAAACATATTTTTTCTTGGAGTTTGGGAGAAGATACTGTGAGAAGGGTTTTTCTCTAGAAATTGATAACATTGTAAGCCCATAGGGAATGTTATGGAGTCTATTTTTGTTGTACTTAATGTAATAGCATATCCCTTTTGATAATAATATTCCCTTTTTCCTATTGTTCTCATTTCGTCTTGGGTTGTGACCTCATCAAGTGGTATCAAAGTGGATTTTCCTGAGTGTATAGATAGAGTGCCAACTGTGAGGTAGTTTTCACCAAGACTGTGTGGTTGTGGGTTTTGATATAGTGAGAAGATGTCTCTACAAAGGGAGTGTCATGGAAGGGCCAAGTTTTTTCCTCTTAAGGTTAGAGGCCTCTAGAGACAAGTTTAAGCATTGCAAGATTAGATCCATAGAGGGATGAATATTGTCATAGGCACCGAAAGTGAGGAGGAAAATCAAGAAGGAAATATTATGTAGGAAGGGGAAGAAGATGGAGAAGTCCTAAACTAGGTAGAGGAGAAGATTTTTAGGGCCATTTTCAAGCAAGGGAAAAGACCTAAAATTAACATTGATGCATTTTTGGGAAATCTAAACCTAGATGAGTTGATCAACTAGATCAATGAGCTAGAGGAATATTTTGAGTATGAGGATATCGAAGACCCTAATAAGGCCAAAATTTGTTGGAAAGAGTTTCAGTTGGAAAGAAATAGAAGAGGAAAGGAGAAAATCACAAGATGGGATTGCATGATGGACAAACTAAAGAAGCAGTTCATTCTTGTCAATTACGAGCTTGATTTGTTCAAGAAGATACAAGGGTTAAAGAAAGTGGGAACATCTATCTAGGAATACATAGAGGATTTTTACCGAGTCCTTATTAGGGTAGGGCACATGGAAGAAAAAAAGGAGAAGGTTTCTTGTTACTTTAATGGATTAAGACCTAGCATTCAGGAGGAGTTAAGTTTGGTTAGAATGACTAGCATTGAAGAGGCATACTAGTTTACCTTGTGAGTTGAGGAGAAGTTAAATAGAAAGTTTGATGGAGGGAAAATAGGCATAGTCAAGAAGGAAGGGGTGGTGGTAGGTCATTTGGAAGCCAAAATGAGAACCAAAAGGAAAATAAAGATGTAGGTACTAGCTAAAACTAGAGGAACAAGGGTTTCAACTACTCCCATGATCAAAATGTTTGAGACTAGAGAGGAAGAGGTAGAGGACATGGACAAGGTTTAGAAAGAGGAGGCTTTCATGGTACCTATTTTCATTACAATGAGAAAGGCCATCATGCCTATGAATGCCCTCAATGCTAAGGAAGGGTAGATAGGAGAGCTGATGGTCAAGAAAGGGTTACTTATGTGGATGATGATACATGGTCATCACATTCAAAGGATGCAAAAAGAGGAGAGGTTCTAGTTAATGAAAAGGTCTTGCTGAGTGGTGAGACTGAACCTAGACAAAGGAGGAATTTTTTGTACTAGGTGGAAGTGTGAGGGTAAATGTTGTGATGTGATTATTGATGGTGGGAGCACTAAAAAATTGGTGTCAGAAGAAATGGTCTCAAAGCTAAAGTTCAATAGGGAGAAACATCCCCATCCCTATTAGATTGCTTAGGTGTAGGATGATCATAAATTCCTAGTTAGTGAGAAATCTTTGGTAAAGTTCAAGTTTGGGAGTTACCATGATGAGGCTCTCTGTGACATCATCCCAATGGATGTCTACCATTTATTATTGGGAAAGTCATGGCAGTTTGATAGGCATGATATACATGATGTTCATGCAAATACATACTCCTTGACAAAAGATGGAGTTCACCACAAATTGAAGCCCTTGATAAAGGAGGGTGAAAAGGTATGTAATAGTGCTAGGGTATGTCTTGTTGATGGAAGAAAAATTTTGGATGGCATGAAACATCAATATATGTGTTATGCTTTAATTCCTAGAAAGGATAAGGAAAGCAGTAGTGAAGTTCCACCTGAAGTTTTAGGTCTATTAAGTGAGTATGTATATGTCATCTCTGATAATGTTCCAAAAGGGTTGCCACCAATAAGGAAAATTAGTCATCAAATAGATTTAGTCCCTGGAGCTAGCTTGCTAAACAAGGTTTCTCATAAGATGACTCCTACTAAGACTAAGGAGCTAAACAAAAAACTTCAAGAGCTATTGAAGAAAGGTTTAATTTGAGAGAGCTTGAGTCCATGTGTAGTACCTAAAATGTTGGCACCAAAGAAGGAGGGAGAGTGGAGGATGTATACAAAATCTCAAGCTATAAATAAAATAACCATCAAGTACTAGTTTTCTTTGCCAAGGATGGATGATCTTATGGACTACTTGAGTGGAGCTCAGTGCTTCAAAAAGATAGATCTCAAGAGTGGTTATCACCAGATAGGGATACAAGAGGGAGATGAGTGGAAGACTATATTCAAGACCAAGGAGGCTCTATATGAGTGGTTAATCATGCCCTTTGGAATGACCAATGTGTTAAGTGCCTTCATGCGGCTTATGAATGAGGCACTAAAGAAATTTTTGGGAAAAAATTTTATTGTCTATCTGGATGATATTTTGATTTTTAGTAAGTCTTTGGATGAACATTTATTGCACATTTTTAGTTTCCTTGAAAGGTTGAGGGAAGATAAATTGTTGATTAATTTGAAGAAGTGCAGCTTTGTCAAAAGGAATTTAATCTATTTGGGGTTTGTTGTATCAGCTGAAGGTCTCAAAATGGACCCAGAGAGGGTGAAGGTTATCTTGGAATGGCCTATTCCATAGTCTGGCTAGTTTTTACAGGAAGTTCATTAGGAATTTCAATAGTATATGTGCACCCCTAACTGAAACAATGAGGGGGGATAGAAAATAGGTCAAGTGGACTACAAGAGCTACAAGGAGTTTTGAATTGTTGAAGAAGGTCATAGAGCAACCTGTGTTGGTACTTTTGGATTTCAACAAAGTGTTCTAGGTGGATTGCAATGCTAGTGGTAGTATTGTTAACGCTGAGTTGAGCCAAGAAGGTAAACCTATTACCTATTTTAGTGAAAAATTTAATGATGCAAAGAAGTATTATGTTTATGATTAGGAGTTCTATGCATTAGTTCGAGCCTTAAAGAAATGAAGGCATTATTTGTTTCAAAAAGAACTTGTCTTGTATATTGATCATCAGGCATTGCAATACCTAAATAGCCAAGGTGAATTGAATCAAAGACATTTGAAATGGGTAGAATTCATGCAAAGCTATACATTTGTATTGAAAAATAGAAGTAGAAGGTCTAATAGGGTTGCAAATGCATTAAGTAGGAGACAATTGTTGCTGATAGAAATGCAAGTTGAAGTGGTTGGGTTTGATGAACTTAGGAATCTATACCCTGAGGATCCTAACTTTGCAAAGGCTTGGAAGGCTTGTAAAGAACCTATTACTCTAAATAGGACTAGGTGGCTAGATTACATGATTTAGGATGGCATGTTGTTCAAGGGTAGTCAATTGTGTATCCAAGGAGTTCCATAAGGGAGAACTTGATCAAGGAGAAGCATAGTGGAGGGATGGCAGGACACTTTGGTTGAGATAAGACCATTGCCATTATTAGTGAACATTATTTTTTGCCTCAATTGTCACAAGATGTGAAGATCTTGTTGATTATGCCAAACAGCCAAAAGATTTAGTCAAAATATTGGACTTTATCAACCATTGCCTATTCCAATGAAGCCTTGGGAGGAAATAAGTATGGATTTGTGTCCTAGATTACCACAAACACAAAGGGATAATGACTCAATTATTTTGGTGGTTGATAGATTCTCTAAGATGGCACATTTCATTCCATTCTATAAGACTCATTATGCAGTGCATATTATAGATTTGTTTTTCAGAGAGGTGGTGAGGCTACATGGTCTCCCAAAAAGTATTGCTTTTGACAGAGATACTAAATTTGTTGGGTATTTCTAGAGGACTTTGTGGAAGAAGTTAAGGACAGAATTGAAGTTCGGTTTTACACATCATCCACAGACTGATGGACAAACAAAAGTCATGAATAGAAGTCTAGGCAATTTGCTAAGGTGCTTAGTAGGAGATAAGCCCAAGGGATGCGATTTGATTCTACCACAAGAAGAATTTACTTACAATAATTCTATGAATAGGATTACTAGTATATCACCATTCCAAATTGTGTATTAGAGCAGTAGAACAACTACACCAAAGCTGAAGAAGATGGAGCAAGGAGAGAGGACAAGCGTTGAGGTGGAAGACTTTGTTGAACATGTTAAGAACCTACATGAGGAGGTACATGCACATATTGCAAAGATAAACTTGTAGTATAAGGCTAGAGTAGATCAAAAGAGGAGACATAAGGAGTTTGAAGTTTGGGATTTGGTTATGGTATACTTGAGGAAGGAACGATTTCTAGTTGGTACCTATGAGAAGCTAAAGATGAAGAAATTTGGTCCCTACAAAATTTTGAAGAAACGTGATTCAGGAAATGTATATGAGGTGGAGTTGCTAGATGGGATTCACATTTCTCCTATTTTCAATATTGTAGACTTAACTAAATATCATGATGATGGTGCAAAGGAGGAGTTGATGTTGGAGCCATGTCCAATTTCTACTTCTGAGAAAGAAGAGATTGAAGAAATTTTGGATATTCATGTGGGCTAGAGTACTAGAAACAAGCACTATGAAGAATACTTGGTGAAATGGGAAAGACGACCAATCGAGGATTCAACTTGGATATCTATAGTGAAGGTTTCCCATTTGGGTTTTCCTCTACCAACTATAAAGTGACATGGTCACTTTTCAATTTACCCTGGGTGTCTGATGCAAGAGCATCTAGTGGTGTAAGGGCAATACTGTATCACCAAAAAATATGCTTACTGTTAGTTTTTGTTTAATGTATTTTAATTTCTAGATACCCATTTGGGTCAAATAGAGATTCCAACTCTCATGGTTCCACTATTGGTTTTTTCGGTTAGTGTTTTTTAGCACCTTGGAATATGTGCCAACGTAGAAAATAGGTTATTTTATAAATGAGCCATAATTATGGTGAGTTAGAGGGTATAATTTGGAGGGATGATTATACTTTTAATTTAAAGCACTCCAAAAAAAGAATCGAGCCAAAAGGCTTTACGGTTTGAAAGTTATTTCAGTTTTAAGTTTCTTGGAGACCCCCTAAGAGTGTGTCAAAGTCAGATTTGAGGCACTAAACGGCCCTATATGGGCTGCAAAAATGGGAAACAAGAAAATATGGCCCATATGGCTATAGAGAACTTGGAGGGCTTTCTGAAAATGTAAATGGTTCATCAATTGGAGTCCTAGATCAAAAGTTATGCCTCCCAGATTTTGGACTATTGTTTCTGGATTCTTCTAATTTTGCACCAACTTCTAACATATTTTCTTGAACCTTCTATTTTGGTGGTGGATTCCAAATGGCATATTATAAAATGTGTTCCTAACCCTAAACCTAATTTGAGTTACTTAAGGTCATTTCTGGCATTGTAAACATAGTTTTTTTTTGGAGCTTGGGAGAAGGTACTGTCAAAAGGATTTTTCTCTAGAATCTGATAACATTGTAAGCCCATAGGGCATGTCATGGAGTCTATTTTTGTTGTACTAAATGTAATGGTATATCACTTCTGATAATAATATTCCCCTTTTTCTATTGTGTTCATTTTTTTTTGGGTTGTGCCCTCATCAGATACCTCCCAAAGTCATTATGATCCATGATGTTAGGAGTTGTTACATGTGTAAGATTGGATAACTAGGAGATTATGAGATAAGAGAAGCATATGAGAAGCTATGTAATGAAGGAATCTTAAAAGATGAATTTAAAATTATTAAAAGGAAAGGGTTAACTCATGCCCTATAATTTTCAAGAAATTTGAAGAATGAATGGGTTAAAATTGTTTTGAGAAGAGTCTATGATATGAAGTATTGGTTATAGAATGGACCCATGGAGATCACAAAGAAAATAATTCATAGAGTTACAGGCTATCCAACCCAAGATAACAAGAAAACCATGTGATGCTTGAGTCGAGAGGAAATAGAGGAAAACATAGGTGCCAAGAGGAATGGATGAAATATGTCCATTACAAACATTTAAGATCCACTAATTGTATTTTTGTCCTCACAAATTTTACCAGTCAAGAAGATTGAACAGTGTGTCATGTATGGCATTGGATCAAGCATGGAAGATAGTGATGAAAAATCATGAATATGATCTTGCTGAGCTACAAAGACTACAATTAGCAAAGAATTTGTCATCTATCATAAAAGAAAATAATTTAATGCATAATTTTGGATCCCTCATTGTATGTGATGTTGTTTGGCAACAGAACAAACTACTGACTAGATAGATAAATGAATACATTACACAATTAGGCGAGAATTTTGAGAATTTTTTGGATGCTTACTTTGAGGAATTCAAGAAAAGAATGAAGATGAGGATGAGGATACCAAAAGAATTGATCACAAAGTATTACAATGACATGTGTTTTCTTGTAGATAAAGATAATACATTTGTATAGGCATTAAAGTTGAGGAAGGCTTGGTTACAAATTTTTTAATATGAAATTGATAGTGGTTTAGTGAGTGCAAATATTGTTGCACTATTGAAAGAACAAATAGACATTGGGGCTAAATCTTTTGGAAGATATGAATTATCTAATGCTAGAATAACTTTAAATATAATGATAGTTTCTAAGGAAAAGAATGATTGAAGACCTAGAAGCAAAACTGGGCACCCTAGGCAAAGGAAAGGAAGCATTGCAGATAACACAATGTCTTGGAGAGGATAAAGAAAAAGATAATAGTAATGAGGAAGGGGAAGAACAAGAAGGTGAAAAGGGTAAATCCCTAGTTTTTTTCACTCCACCAATCAAGATAGGTCAAGGAACTAAGAAGAAGCCAGAAGTGAAACCCCTCTCTCCTTTGCCACTAACTAAGCTAAGAACCAAGGTAGTTTCTAGTGTCAAGTAGATTGCAAGATAGAAGGTGGTAGAAACTATAGAGCCTAGCACCCCTAAACCTAAGAGAATGAGATTGGTTAGAGGACCACTCGAAGGGAAATCAAATTCTATTGATGAGGTATCTGTAGCTTTAAGAAGATCTTTAGGATTTTCCAGCTTTAGATTTGTAAAATATGATACGCTAGATAGTATTGACAAAACCAAAGTTGAGAAGGCTATGGTAGAAATGATTGCAAATCATAAGCCATCTCCTAGTGAAATTGAGAAAAAGACACCCAAGGACTTATTTAATTGACTAGAAAGAAGATGGAAATAGGTAGAGGAAGAAGAGAAAAAGATAAGGATAGAAACTTTAGTCAAAGTTATGCCTGACCTATCCCAAGATCAACACAAAAAAATTTTGGTAAAGTATAGGAGCATATTTGTTCCTAAGTATAGAATCTTTTTTATTTTATAGAATAAAATGGAAGTTATAGCATAGTAGGATGAATTGCTTTGGAAAAGAATGTTTGGGCTATCAACCAAGGAAACAAATATAGAGAAAGGAAATGAAACTATGATCATTGAATATGATCATAGTAGAAGAGAAAGTTCAAGTATTCTAAGTCCACAAGGTAGCATGTCACCAGTATATGCTAACACCCTTGACACTCTAAAGGCCAAGAAATCAAGGCTCATAGGTACAAAGGTAGAGATTGAGGTAAAAGACACAAGTATAGTTAGTCATATGGTTTCAACACCTCACATTGAGGAAAATAATGAAATAAGTAGAGTTGAACTAAGTGTGACCATTGTCGTCTCAAGCACTGAAGCACAAACATGATCGAGTGGTGAAACTCCCTCACCAACTCCCAAAGCAGTGTCAAAAAGCATCACTCTTTTTTCGAGTAGAAGAGGAAAAGCAATAAAGGACACTTCACCTAATATTGAAGCTAGTCTGGATGAAATAATTGAGATGCCATAATTGATAATTGAGATGCCACCATTGGATTTGGCAAATCTCACCTTGGAACAAACAATTTTGTTACAAGATATTTTGGCAAAAAGGAAATAACAAGAAGAGTTAAGGAGAGATAATAAGAAAAAGAAGGTACTTTATGATTTGAAAAACATTTTTGTTGATTCTTTTTATATTCAAAATTTTGATGAAGAAGCCCCAGTTATTACCCAACTTGTATATATTGTTGAAAAATTAAATGTTGGTAATATGGAATCAAATGAAAAGTTGATGGATTTATCTACAAGAAGAATCAAGAATAAGGTTGTGGATAAAGTGTCCATAACCATTTCCAAGAAGAAAGTGCAATTTCAAGAGCATGTATAGGTTATGCAAGAACTTATATAGAAAGTACAATATTTGTACAACATTTTGTCAAATGTTTCAAGATTCACAAATGGTATTTAGGCACAAATACATTAGATTCATGTTGAGATGATGAGATCCAACAAAATTATTTCACATTTAGTAGGATTTAGTAGTGATCATTACAATAAATTAATGAATTCTCAAGGTACATTGGCTAAGTTTCACACAACTGATAGCAACATTAGATTTAAATTTATCTTTATTCAAGCGATGTTGATACCTAACTTAGAGATCATGCAAAGGGAGATGCAATGATCCTAGGATCTTATCAAAGAATGTCACAATCTTTGAGTGGTTGACAACTTAATTGACTTAGCTAGAAGATTACAACTATAGAATCACATTTTAGAAGTAGCAAGAACTACATGGGATCATGCATTATCCATGATCACCTGAATTCATCAAACATTTATTGATAAATATGGTTTGCTTCCACCCATTCAACCCTAGCATCCATGACATACACATTCAAAAACAAGGGGGAAATAAATGATTTTTTTTGCATAGAGCAGAGTATGTGGATAAGTATTCATTTTTTCCATAAGTCATAAGACTTAGGGGGAGAGCTCATTATTAGATTGTATTTATAACAATGTAAATATGACAAAGTGATTTTTCCACTAATGTCAAAGGGGGAGATTATCAGCATCTCTAAACATTGTTGTCTATTAGTGTTAAACACTTAATCATTTACAAGGTAGAGTTAAATGATCATCATTGTGACTAAGCTATACTCTATATAGGTTGAGTCATGTACATAAGTATATATGTACCAAGCTCTATAGGAGCCAAGCAAGTGTATGGTAATCAAATATTTTCTATACAAGCTCAGCTTAACATTGACTGAGCATTACAAAGCATACAAGTGTCAAGTTACATAGTATGTGTCAAGCAACAACAATGTTGAGTATCAAAAAACAATAAAGACTGAGAAATGCAGAGTATACATAAAAGTTAAGAATGGTATAAAATTTGATGTAAATTTTTTATAAACTCTATAAATAGAGAATATCTTAACCTAGATAATGTGAGTGAAGAGGCGATGATATGAGGAGAGAAGAGTGTGCATGCAAACAAGGAGAAATATGTGAGTGATGGAGTAAAAGATTGAGATCAGATCAGAAGTCAATAAAAGTGTTTTGTCATCTCTTAACAAAGTAATAAAGTGACCTATTTAGAGTAGTGAAGGGGAAAGAAAAGTATCATTACATTAGGGGAGAGGATCATTTAGAAATTTGAAGACTCAAAATTATCTTAAAGAGGATACCAAGAGTCAAGTACTAAATTAATTTTAACCAACTTGAATTAGGGTAAATCTCTTAATAGAGTGTTCTTAATAGATCTTTGTAAATCTCCTAACAGAGTCCTTGTAAGTGTTAAATCATTTAACAAGGTGAGACCTAGCACTCTCAAATGTTTTTAATAGGGAGGACCCCTCATGGGTAGATCATATATTATGATCAAATATTGTAACCTTAATAGTTTAACTTTATTACTATAGTAGTGAAGATTTTTGGCTTTCATCTGCACCCAAATTTTACCTTCACCTTAGAGAGTTTTTGGGTAACAAATATTGTGTTATGTGTTTATTTTCATGCATGTGATAGATCATATTTACATGCTACAACAAGTTGATTATTACAATTTTTACATGCACAAAATAGTTGATGGATGTGTTAATGAGTTGGTGAAAATTAAAAGTACTTAAGATTCTAATTCACCCACCCCCCTCTCAGTATATTTTTATCATGTTTATACTTCCATCAATCAACACATCAGTCTGTGTGAATATGTGATCTATTATTAAATACCTACGCTTCAATAAATCCTTACTTTTAGTGGGGTTAGTAGCAATCGATGAAACAAAGAAAATAAATTAAAACCTAAAAGAAATTGATTTATTACTTTTTATTTGGAGAGAATAATAATCTAATGAGCTTTATTATCATATTAGATATGCAAGACCATTGCTAGTCACTCTAAAATGGAAGATTCAAAGAGCTTGGATATATTTATTGCATACACTACTAAAAATCTTGATTGTTGAATGCAACTAATATAGGAATGATAAGAAAATTGAGTATAGGCCATGAAAGTAGATAAAAGGGAGTTATGATATTAGGATAAAACAATAATCGGTCTCTACCAAAGAAATATAGATACAAAATGGCATTATAACACTATAGTGCAATATGATGGATCTAGTGAGTTAGGGTAAACAACTCATTTATACATTCTCTAAGGAAATGAGTGAATAGGATGCAAAGAGTAGGGAGGTTTGAGATTCTCCCTCCCATGATCCATGTGAGTGTACTTTATAGGTCAAAAATATTTCTTTTATATTTTACTATGCTTTTTACCTTTTTTGCATTTTTGTCTTTTATTCCTTTTTTTCATGATTATGTGTGCACATGTAAATGGGTTCGTTTTATTAAAAGGTGTGATGAATTCTAATAAATTAACCTAGTTAATCATTAATAAATAGCCTTTAAGACTTAGGATTTGATGATTCGATAGCCTAATGATTAATTAATTATCCAATTTCATGAAAGCATAACTAGGTCATGTTATTATTTAGGTTGATTAATGAATTTTACAGGCTCTTCTTTTGATAGATCATTTTCAAGTGATTACATTTTCCCCTCTTTGATTTAATGTGTGAGGAGAACTTTGAGTCAAAGAAAACTTTGATGTTCGAATAGTTTTGATGTAAAGTGATGGCATGTTCTCTAATTAGTGGTTGATTCTAAACTTGATCAAATGAGGTTCAAATATATTGATTGTGAGCTTGATTGGACAAAGATCAATAAGGTAACTTGATTAAGAATTTATTATGAAATTGATCAAATGAAGATTAGCTACATCAACTCCAAGACTGATTGGATGAAGATTAATGATGAGACATGAATGCACAACTTGATGTGAAGCAATGTAACTATGCATTTAATAGATAGGTTTTAAAGACCTAATCTTTGAGTGACTAACTAGCTTGATGAATTGTGATGGAACTAATTAGACTAATTTGAATAATTAACTTGATAAGGTTCTTGGTTAAGTTAGTTACTATATTTAGGAGAAATTACCATCTTGATGTGATGCGATGAAACTGATATTCCCCTATTTGATATCATACTTGGCCCAAGTGACTTGATGTTAAGAAGTGAAACCTCTTGTTTAGTAATATTGAATGTTTTTTACTTGATTTTCTCCTAGCAGTGGGGTCTTTGATTATGCAGTATTCTTTCCCCCTTGGGATTGAAATGGAAATTCCCCTAAAGGACAAGAAGATACAATGTTAGATTTCTTTGATTTGGTCATGATTGGATTACAAATGTTTTAGAATGCATATTGATTAATTAAGGGATCCTGGTAACTAAGTTGGGCCACTTAATGAGGAAATTTTTCCCTTGTTTGACCTTAGTTAACTAAGTTTGACTAGGGCTAAAAAGAGTTGGTTAGTCATACCTAGATGGTATTTAGAGCAATTCAATGTGTTTTGAGTGATCAAAATGCATGATTTGTATCAGCAATCAATTGCATTTGACCAAAAGGTTTGATTGAGCAATTTGATCAAGATTTTGATTCTGGATTAAAATTTGATCCCAAAAATGGACTCATGATGTGAAAATTAGATAGGGGATGATTTTGGCACTAATCAAATGACTTTGAAAAATAGGTCAATTTGATACATAAGGGGCCCAACAGGTCACTTTTAGATCATTTGCACACCTTCCTTTTTGAGTTCAGAGTCCTTTTGAAAGCCATGATGTTAGTAACTATTAAATATAATTGATTCAAGTGCTAGAGGAGGCCCAACTAGCCTTAAGGCTATACTCCACCAATAAGTAACTAACTCCCAACTTTGAATTTTGCAATTTATTTGATTTTTGGTAATTTTGAGTATGTTTTGGGTATTTTTTATCTTTTTATCATATGATAAAAGTATCCTATCGTACAACTCATAATATTTTATCATACAATAAAACATTTAAATTTATTTCATTGTGCTCCTTACTTGGTTCTTATCATATCCAATATACCCTTGTATCATATGATAAGAGGTTATTAATTGTAGAAGATTAAATTATCGTATTGGTTCTTTATGTTTTATTGTAGGATAAAATGTAATCAAAGGTTTTATTGTACTATTTAAAATGGATTAATCTTACAAAATTTAGTTCCTAAGTTTGTATATGGACATGCTTTTCATGTTGTCTTTTAGATTCATAACATATAATTGTGATGTGTTGGTATGTTGATATTTGCATTTTTTTTTAATTTTGATGAGATATAGAATCATGTCTTTGTGTTTTCTTGCATGATATTATTGTGGCAACTCATATCTAGTGCTCTTATCCATAGATATTACAATTTTTTATTTATCTATCACATACATACCAGGTCAATATTGATTCATGAAGATTTGACCATCTGTTGATTATACCTAACAAATATGTAAACTGCATATTATTGACTACATTAGGTGAGAGGATCTACAATAATACCTTCAATTTTCCCACTAGTGATATTATAGTTATACTAGAGGATGTGTACAAGATCATTCATCTTCTATGTACATGATGCAATATGTTCTTTGAGAAGGATCCTAGGGAGGGAATAGTGGTGTTAAGATATATTTTTGGTGATAATATGATCATAAATTATCACATCACTTGAGAATACATGGTTAGTTGGTATACACAGGATTATCCATTCCGTAGCATTGTAGTAGGGATCGTTGAGTGCATTGTAGCACCAGATAGGAGCCAATGGAGATTCTTGTATAGATAAGTTCTAATTTTTCTCAAGTCGATGACTCATCCTAGGAGATTCACATGGGGATTAGCCTTGTTGTTCCATTTTTATAGGGAGATGCATGACATTTTCTTTAGGACAAGAAGAACCTAAGTGGTAGGAATTTCGGTGTTACATATTTGGCCATAAGAGAACATTCATATAGCCTAGCTAGTGGCAGTTGGACATAAGAATCAAGGATAACCCTATATTTTATAATATTCAAATTATATTCATCAACCCAACTTGGGAAGAGTATCATACTAACAGTGGCATCTTGACAGCCTGATAATATAGGTATGGTGCCCCTACCTTTAGACTGATAGGTGGACTAGATCTACCTAAGATCTCTCTCTCATGTTAATGAGTTGACCACTAACTAAAAGGTTTATTCCTATGGTAGATATATTTTACATCTCTAGGGTATGGCACCATTTTGACATCACAAGGATTCCATCATGGAGTATAAAGAATATTCTTAGTATCCTAAGGAGGAGGAAATGGATTTGGGGTTGAGACTATATTTCTATCTAACAGTGCAAAAAATGAATGGGTTGTAGAGAGATAAGTGTGAGTACCTTCTAGATGTGTAGGATGTTTGGGTGACATAATCATATTGATAGTAAATGATCAATCACCCCTCCCCTTGATTCACCAATCTACTAAAGAGGGTCCTTCTACCTAATGATGATGATGTTATGGCAACTTGAGACTTAAAGGTAGAGGACAAGTATGAGGACATGTCTAGAGAGGCTATAGGAGTAGGGACACTATTCATAGAAGTAGTAGAGCACCACCTATTGGGAAATAGTAGTGATGTCAAGAGATGGGTAACTTGGATTCCTTAAGTGTAGTCAAGGAGGAGGAGATGATGATCCCAAGAAGGAAAAGGTCAATTTAATGGTCTAACAAAAGGTGGACCATAGGAGCCTTAGGAGTCAAGATAAATAGGGTTTTCTCCTTAATGATAATTATTTTGAGGATGTCATAGTAGAGGTTGCACCAATAGTAGAAGTAGCTTCAGCAAAGGAGGATTGTCCAAGAGACCGAGTATTGTCCCTCAAAGGTCGTGTTAGTTTATTGAAAACCAAGTCGATGGCTACACAAACTTAGCTAGTCACTTTCGAGGCTCATTTAGCAAAGAGAGGTGCCAAGATTTCCAAGCATAATGTCTAGATATAGGAGTTATAGGTCAAGCCAGATTCTCAAATTGAAGAGGTACAATTCAAGTGAGATGCTAAGATTTAGGTGTTAGAATCTAGGCCTATCATGATTCCACCAATCAAGGCAACATGGTGGCCTATTATTACCAGTTGTACATTAGATTTATGCATGCAACAGATAGAGCACCTTTTTACTCTTGATTTTTTTATTAGTTAGATGGTGCAATTGCACCACCACCTTTCTAAATAGATCATCAAAAATGATGACATACCATAAGGTATTTCTCATAAGGTGTATTTTTTCATTCTTAGTCAAGGTGCCAAGAATTACTTGGCAATATAGATATGAAAATACATGGAAGTAACATGATGATTCATGTCTAATTATTTCACAACCCACTTGGTATTTAAGGGCATTATAAGATAAGAAAGGTAGTTCTTTCACCAAGAACGCATAGTGTCTCTCATATTCCTATATTTATAAGATGAATGTTAAGGTATTTATCATGTCAACTATTTTATTTTATGCCCTAGGATTTTTTTGAAAAGTAATAGAGATAAAATACTTCTTCATGTCATCAATTATTCTCTTGTAAGGCATGAATGTTTCATCCTTTCTTGATATTGATCATTAGTTTGATTAATTATTAGTTGTGAATCTTTGTAGATGTGTAGATCCACAATATTCCATTCAAAGGCCATCTTTATACCATTCACCAAATCTTCATATTCTATAATATTGTTTGTATAAGGAAATAATAGCTTGTATGCTTTAGGAATGGTATAGCCTTGTGGTGTGATAAAGAGTTCTCCTACACTTGAATCATGTTGTGTAAAGGAGAAATTAAAAAATAACTTCTACATAAACTCTATAAGGTGCATGATGGACACATCTAGGAATTCAATCTCCACTGGGTGATCATCCTATCGTGATAAATCAACTACTTGATGCATGGTTTCTTGTCCATTTATAGCCCTTTTGTTGGCATACTTGATGTCAAACTCTATAAGAATCATCATATATTTATCCAATCTTCCTATTAGTATATATTAATTTAGATATAGTTTAAATGATTGATCTTTTCTACTAGATATCTAGAATGTGCCAACATTTAGTGACATAACTTCTAGGAAGTAAAGACTACTTCAAAAAGTATTCTTGATATTATTTTATTTTATTTCATAAGATACCAAAATCATGTTGATGCAATAGATGACTCTTTCCTTTTTTTTCTTGTCATGTTGGGCCAGAAGTTCCCTTAATGACATAGTTTTTGTAAAGATATATAGTATTAGAGGCTTCCTTGTAAAATGAGGCATCATCATTGGTGGATTAGTGGGATACATCTTTAACTTATTCATGTTCATATCACATTCTTCTTTCCATTTTCATGAAACCTCCTTGTGGAATGTCTTCATCAAAAGTTGTACCTTATCTTTTAGCTAAGAGTTAAATATTTAAATAGAATATAGTATACATTTTATCCCTCTTATTTAAGTAATATTGCATGGATCTTATGTTTCCATGATAGCCTTTACCTTTAAATGATTATCCTTGATTCTATTTGTTGAAACAATATACTCAAGCAGTATTCTTGATGTAAACTTGAATTTAGATAGTCCTCTATGGTTTTGTGTATCATGTTGTGGAATATGGTAGTGATTGTGTATTAATATATTACTCATGCATTCTTTGTCCCAAGTGGTGTGACATTTCAATAGAAAGTACACCATGCACACATGACTATTGTCTTCCCCTGATCCTTGAGAGAAATATTTATCTAATTTTATCCACTAAAACCATACATGAGAGAATACATCTTGTGGCCCATTTTCATGTCCAATATCATATCAATTTTGGGTAATGATAGATTATACTTGGGACATCCTATATTTAGATCCCTTAAGTCAATGTAGATTTTGATATTTTTCCCACCCTTAGAGACTAGTACAATGTTTGATATCCACTCTTGTACTATCACCCAAATAAATCAAGCTTTCAATGGTTTTTCTAATGCATATTTTACTAGGAGTGCTACATGTGGATGCATATTTTGTGGTTTCTACTCTATAGTTTTTACTAAAGGATAAATTGATAAGTGATGCATGATTAGATCATTATCTAGACCAGGCATATATGCATATGTCTATGCAAAATTGATTTTTTCATAGAATAATTCAATGAATCCCTTCTTTTCTTCCTCCAATAAGGATTCAGTTACATGTATGATATGTGGTACCTCTTATGTCCCCAAATTGATTAAATGAGTTGACTCAAGCAACACTAATGACCTATCTTGAAAGAGACTAGGTAGATTATCAAGTACCCCATCCTTAGGTGCCTCAAAGAGTTTTTCACCTTTGGATACATCATTTTTATATACTATTTTGGGTTTTGATACCCCCACATTGTGGTTTTCACCAATAGACCACTTCTTCTTATTTTAAACATTTTACTGAGGTACTTGATGTCTTCTTCAATCATGTTTACACTATGTTCCCTAATGGAAGAGGTGAGGGATTCAAGAGGATTTAAACAAAAATAAAATACATAGTCATTGGGAAAGTGGGGATGTTAATTGGCTCATTTATGTACATCTTTTTAATTAGTTTGGGATGAACTAGGGATATTTAAGTGAAATTCTCAACGAAATCTGTAGTATATGTATCATAGTTAGTTATTGGTAATTCAATATCTATAATTTTGTCATGTGTGGAGGTGTCTAGACCAAGAGGGCTCCTCATATCATTATCAAAGTTTGTGAAGGTGATGTGTAGACCTAACTTATCATATCTACAACAAGACTCTTCTCCTACTTTGAGTTGACTATAGTAGTTGTGGGTGGTTTCTATATCCTTAATCTTATATCATTCAGGCAATAGATCCCACTCATATTCATGTGATTCAATTATGTTCCCCCCTCATCTACTCAGGAGTTGAGAGATCACCATGTTGATATGTTCCACCCTGAGATATTTTTTTTCTTGGTGGGTTTGATTGTAAGATATTAAATCCTCTACACGATTGTTACAAGAATCGACCAAGGATTTTTTTTATGTTTAAATTTTTTCAACTATTTCTTGTGTGTTTTCTTGTTCCAAAGATGTGGATACATGGGGTTCTTTAATGTTTTTAGATTTCAAGTACTCGAAGGGAGTGTGCAATTATCCCTAGTAGCCTAATTTTTCTACTTGAATGTGCAATATTCTCTCATAGACCATAACTTTATCTTCACATTCTCTATGGATTCTTATCTTTTTTATAAGAAAAAATGGACCATTATCAGGTATAGGAGAGAAATTTTCTTCATAAAAAGTGAAATTGTTTTTATTTCTTTTGTCCTTCTATTTTCTTTGTTCTTACCTAGTAGACCTTGACCCATTTATCTCATCATTTTATATGAGGTCATATCCCTTATCATGTTTTTCCAAGGATATCTCATAGTGTTTAACCTCCGTAGCTTCATCCTCTCCTTGATATAGCCATGGAAGAAAACCTATATCTTTTTTTTTCTAGGGATACTAAAGATTGTACAAATGACCTATTGTGGATAATAATTGTCATTTATGTAAATGGATTCATTTCTATGAGGGATTCCATAAGACCTAGGATATTGTGGAAGTGATGTTAATGATAGTAGAGAGTCTAGTCTATACTCTCTCATTTTGGTATCCAAAAAATTTACCTTCTTCTCACACTCTAATCGTGCAGATTTAGAGCTATCAACTTGTTTATTTTTTGAAACTTCTATATTATTTCAAAAAAGAGTGTCTATGATTTTTCTTAAGTTATTTCATGCATAAATTATATCCCTAGGAATGTTGACACAAGGAAAAATGATACCTAGGGCCTAGGGCTCACCCAGTTACCATGCTACCTCATTGAGTTAACCAAATAGAAGCAAATCATCAAGAGACAACACCAAAATGAGAGAGAATAGTAGATATTTATTGATTCATCAAATTACTTCATAGATGTTAGGTTGTAAGGCCTCTCAATTGTGTCCAAATAGAAAGATTCAATTACATAACATATTCTTCATACATCATGCTTGATTTGTGATCTATAAACTCTTATCTTGTTTCCTTGTATCTCCAATCAAACCTAAACCTAAGACTCAATTCCCTATTTATGCTTGCTAAAGTGGCTTAAAAAAGATTTTATATTTGCATTGGATAAATAAAAAACACAAAATAGGTATTCATGCTTCCTAATTATCAATCCCAAACATTAAATCAATCTCACAAATTAAATAAACATTTTGGCTCTCAAAGTATAATCAAACTAACAACTCAGTGAAAATAGGAACCAAGCATCACCAAAATACTCAAACAAGCCACGAAACAAACTTGGTGAATGAAGCAAAGTATCACTCAACAAATATGTGCACCAAGCCTAGTAAAGCCTACTCATTGAAAGAAGGAAGAATGAATCCATCAAACCAAATGCAACAATAGATACTAAGCAGGTTCAAATAATTAATTGAGAAACTCCTCATAAATGAGTAGGATAACTAGAACAACCTAGGATTCTCCTACATCAGACACCCAAGGTTGAAAGAAATGATTCTCTAAATCATGAAGGTTTCACAACTTGATTTGAATCCAACTCATATTTTCACAACTTTATTTGAATCCAACTCATATTAATAAATCCATGCAACATCTTGAATAGTTCTATTTTCCACTTAACCATATACTCAATATAATATTTCCCTATTGTGATCCTACCAACTCTCTAGTTCAAAACATGTTCTATATCTTTCACTTATTACTTAGGGTAATCAATTGGTACAAAAAATTATTCATTAGATTCATGATACCTCATACAATCAAATACATTAAATATAGGTGATATATCCATGTCATCAGGTAACTCAACTTCATAAGAATTACCACAATCAAGTCTCCTCAAGATCTTACAAGGGCCAAACTTCTTCATATTCAACTTACTATATGTGCCAATAGGAAATCTACCTTTGAACCATCACCTCGCTACCATCTACAAAAAACTTATGTCTCTTTCATCTATTTGCATTATCCTTATGTTTATGATTACTTTGTTCCAATTTATGTTTTACTCCTACATGCAATGAGTTTATAACTTCAAAAAATTCTTCTTCTTCATAACTCCTCTTCTCTTATCTAAAAATATCCATCAAATCTAATATACCTCTAGGATGCGCGTTGATAACAATATCAAAAGGCATCTTTCTATTACTCCTATTCATAGAATTATTATGTGCAAACTCTACTTGTTCAAGTATTAAATCCCAATTACTCAATTTACCTCCAACTAAACATCTCAAAAAATTATCCAAACTTTTTTTTACATTTTTGGTCTAATAATCAGTCTACAGATGGAATTTAGAAATAATCTTCAACTCAATATCCAACTTCTTCCACAAAGTCCTCCAGAAAAAACCCACAAACTTATTGTCTTTATCAGAGATAAGCTCCTCAATAATCCATTCAATCTGACAATCTCCTTAAAGAAACTATATGCAATGTGCACATCATCTAAAGTCTTCTTACAAGGTATAATATTTTCCATCTTGAAAAATCTATCCAAATATATATATATATATATATAGAATCTTTCCCTCTTCTTGTCCTTGGTAAACGAAGAACAAAATCCATGCTGATATCACTCCAAGGTTTCTCTAGAACTAAAATAGGTGTATACAATCCAATATTATGACTTACTCCTTTTGCAACTTGACAAACTCCATAATTCTGTACAAACTTCTTAACATTCTTATACAACTAACTGGCTAATAATACTTCTCCTTAAAAAAACTCAATGTCTTATCAATACCAAGATGTCCAACTAAGCCACTACTATATTTTCCTTTATCAAATTAGTTCTCATGGATTTCCTCAATATACAAAACTAAATTATGCTATACAACATACATTCTTTAATGAAATAATCTTCATACTTACTTAGTTGATCTAAAATAATTGGTGCTCTGCATGCTCTCCATGGCTCAGAAACTAAGGATTAGTTTCATTGAAATATTTCATCTCATCAAAACCAAGAACTTGAATCTTTATCTTAATCAAAAAAGATCTCCTTCAACTCAATGCATCATCAACTCGATTAGTGACTCTACTTTTATGCTTGATCACAAATGTGAAATTTTACAAATACTCAACCTACTTCATATGCCTTTGATTTAGTTTATGTTGACTTCCCAAATATTGTAAAGCCTTATGATCAATAAATAATACAAGCTCCTTATGTACCAAATAATGTCTCCACTTCTTCAAAGCTTGAACAATAGCATAGAACTTTTTATCATACATAGAATACTTCTTTTTATCATCATTCAACTTCTCACTAAAGAAAGCAACATGTTTACCTTCCTTAATCAACATAGCTCCAATGGCAATACCACTTGCATCACACTCGACTTCAAATGCTTTATTGAAATTAGGAAAAGCTAACATAGGTAATGTAGAAAAAATTTGTTTCAATGTCTCAAATAAATTTTTAGCACCATGTGTCCACTTCAATTCCTTTTTATCTATAATAACCCCTTTCTCCATCCACATTGGATAACATAGATTTGAGTCTAGAATCATATATTTTGTTCTATTTATTTCCCCATATTCCCCAATCCATATCATAATTCTTATTTCATATGGAAGAAGAGACCTTCCAAAAGCTATGACTCTCCAAAGTCGTGACCATTTATTAAAAACACAAATATAATTTATATATTAATATATTGAATACTACTTATTATTGGATATGAAAATATAATTATATTATAACTATAATTAATATTATTATTAATGTTATGGTTAGTCTTTATTTATTAAATATTAATCTTTAATATTATTATTATTATTTGTTTACTAATAATAATTTATATGCTTAATACTTAATATACTAAGACCTAATTAAGATGCATGTATGTATAGTAGTACATGATGATATTTATTTTATAATATATAATGAATTATAATTCATATTAGTATTATTTATTTTTGTATGCATTATTTATTCTTTTAATATCATTAACTTCATATAATTATTTATTATTAAATCTTATCTCAAAGTGGGGATATCATAGTCCTCCCCTCTTGAATTTTCTTGTCCTCAAGCAATTGATTTGATCCTCATTAATTCATAATCTAGATTCGTTCTCTTTCTTGCATATGTGTTAGGCACTTGCAAAGTAGATATGTTAGTATATAATAGCATGTACAAGAACATATGAATGAAACACAAGGTAGACACATAAATGCATGAAGACGTGATGCAAACATGAGGTAGACACATGAATGCATGAAGACATGAAGAAGACACGAAGCAAACATATTAATGCATGAAGACATGATGTAGACACATAGTATACATGTTATAATCCTACTCACAATTTGAAATAAGAAAAAGGTAAGGAAATATTTTACCACTTTGATCGCGAATGTCATTCTCCTGTCCCCTATCTTGAAATCAAAATTTCTTGAAGATGCATATTTTAAACAATTTTTCTATAGCTTGTAGTATAATAGGGTGTATAATTCCATAATGGATGGTAGATTTACTATTTCTTGAGTTTGGACATGCTCAGCTTGGGGCTCCCTCATATTTTTAATCCATATTGGGATTCTCTCGCTCCAACGCAACTGATTTACTCCTCCCCCTATGCACACTCCCTACCACCTAAGAACATGTTTAATTTTGATGTGGATGGTAGATTTACTGCTTCTCAAGATTGGACACACTCAACTTCAGGCTCCCTCAAATTTTTAATCCATATTGGGATTCTCTTGCCCCAACATGACTGATTTACTCCTCCCCCTGTGCACACTCCCTACCCACTTGGCACATGTTTAAATCTATTGTGGATGGTAGATTTACTGCTACTCGAGTTTGGACATGCTCAGCTTGAGGTTACCTCAGATCTTTATCCATATTGGGATTCTATTGCCCCAATGCAACTGATTTACTTCTCACCCTGTGTACACTCCCTATCCATCATGAATTTAAGCACAAATATTTTGAATAATGTCTCCTTCTAAGACATTTTCTTTTTTTGATAGTATATAGACATGCTTAGTGTAGGTGGAATCCTTGCAATGCATAGTATGCCCTCAACCACTCCTCATGCTTAAATGATTATTTTCCACTCAAATCATGTTTAATAAATATTGGAAGTGAATGTTCTTTATACAATATCGATCATTACAAGATATTTCCACTCATATATATGGTATTATGGGGGGTACTATCACCATGTATTATTATTATATTTTCTCCATCGATCAATATCCAACATGTATTTCATAATCTCCAACTACCATTTTCTTATTTACTTTCCAATGATAATTATTATATCCTTCTCTCTTTGATGTCCAACACTCCCTTCTTTATATATGTTACTTCTATTCTCATTTCTATCTTTTCCATGGAGTCTAGCAAGGCTATAGTGCCACGTCAAAGGGGTCTCTTTGCCCATACACCAATCCCATACCTTCAATTTTCATAAGTGCTTGTAGGTTTGGTTCAGCAATATTGTTCCATCAGTGTTATGGATTGCCTCGAATCTATAGCGACAGATTTAACCATTTCAATCTCCAATCAAATCTTCTCTTAGCATATTTAGGTATGTTGTGTAGGGACATTTATGCTTAGGTTTCAATCTTCAAGGAATATTCTTCATCCAACCATCAATATCCAAATTACATAGTTATTCTCGTTCATGTCAAAGGATAAATCTTGTATGGACTTTGTTCTGATTCCAAAGAGTAAAATGAGGATCTCACAAACTCGGATGTAGAAATGTGGATTGAAAGTAACCAATTTCATATGAATTTCTATTGTTGTATTCTAATTCTCTTAATATTTTAAAATACCAACAAGTATCACAATTTAAGCAACTCACTATATAGGCATTTCCCTTCATATATGATTTTCATTTTTAAACATCTACTACACTCCTATGATATTATTATGATATTCAAGACTATTGTTCAATGAATGCTTTAACTTGTAATACAAGAAGTATAATTCTTCAATACATATGTTCATTCCATTTAGTTAAAAGACTTTACCACAGTAAATAAATTACTAATTAGTTCCACAAGATAACCATGATTCCTTTGCATAGACTCAATGATTGAACCAGCTATTTCTTATCACCATGTCTATATTTGATGCCTCTCACCACATAGTTTTATTTACATTTTACAATACGAATTCCTTCAAATTTTAGTCATGAGGCAGTAGGTATCTTATAAGGATTGAAGCATCATATTGATATTTGGTTAAGCATTTTGTCGCACAATATACAATTGTTAAAATTTCTCAATTTCATTGCCAACAACCATTCCTTCTATATTCCATTCTAGTTAAAAAATCTTAGCCCCCATATTCTAAATAATACCCAAAATTTTCAATTAAACATCTAGAAATTTTATCAGGCATCATTCTAATGCAAGATACTCTCCAAATGAATGATTATCGATGTTTGATGTCACTTCTAATCATTATTATCAAGTATTGAAGTGATATATGCATAATTTTGAGATTGTCTGAATATATCATTGGCTTTGGAATTTGAACTCCTTCACTATACATATCAAATGGCCCACAAATATAATTATAATCTTCTATATACGACATCACAATGCTCCTCTATTTTGTCACTTCCAACGACCACGATAATTGACAAAGTGCATCCATGTTCATTTAGTATTTCTTTGATACAAACATTAAATAATCAATATGTTGCAACAGAAGATTAGTTTATGATCACTACTGCTATTTCCATGCCAAGAAATAACTTTATCAGGCTATCAAATAAATGCACATGCAGGTAGCACAATGAAGTTTAAAATTCATCTATTCTTATGGTTAGATGAAGACTAAATTGACTTGTATCAACCTCAACAACCCTACTGCATATAAATTAGTGCCTATGAGTGTGTGTATCACAATTCTTTACCTTTTATGTCTTTCAACTCATTGCATGATCACTATTTAAAGTAAAGAAACCTCAAAGTCTAGAATCTGCAGGCATCATAGACTAAATGTCTTCATGTATTAACAAGCTGGTAGGATGCAAGCTCTGATACCAATTGTGATGACACCTTTCTCCATTCGCATTTAACAACATAAATTTGAGTTTAGAATCATATATTTTGTTCTATTTATTTTCCCATATTCCCCCAATCCATATCATAATTCTTATTTTATATGAAAGAAGATACCTTCCAAAAGCCATGACTCTTCAAAGTCATGAATATTTATTAAAATAACAAATATAATTTATATATTAATATATTGAATACTACTTATTATTGCATATGAAAATATAATTCTATTATAACTATAATTAATATTATTATTAATGTTATGGTTAATCTTTATTTATTAAATATTAATCTTTAATATTATTATTATAATTATTATATATTTATTAATAATAATTTATATGGTTAATACTTAATATACTAAGACCTATTTAAAATGCATGTATGTATAGTACATGATGTTTATTTTATAATATATAATGAATTATAATTCATATTAGTATTATTTATTTGTGTATGTATTATTTATTCTTTTAATATCATTAACTTTATATAATTATTTATTATTAAATCTTATCTCAAAGTGGGGATTTCACATTATCTCCTTGCATTGTCTCAGTCATAGAGTTACAAATTGAACTAAAATTTTTGATAAATTTTCTATTGAAACCTGTCAAACCATGAAATGGTCTAACTTCCCCAACATTCTCAACTATAAGCCACTCAATATTTTTTGTAAAATTTTCAAGCTCCATCTTCAAACCTGTTGCCTCACTTTTCACCATGTACCATTTTTTCAAAGTGGAGATTAACTCATATTGTGTTTAGTTTAGTTGAGTCAGTTGACCCTTTTCTTCCTCAAGTGATAAGTATCTCCATTGAGTTTTTCATCTTTTCCCTTCTCTCACATTGTATGGCTGGGTGGGTTTTGTTTATCATCATGAGTCTTTGGGGTAGTTTAGGACCTTTCTTGATGGAGATTCTTCAATTATGTTACTTCAAATGAACCTACTTGTAGCTCATTTTTTTCCAGACATATAGAAAGTTGAACTGGTAGAAAATCAAGTTTCGTCTTCTCCTTGGTAGGTTTTTGCACCCCGAAGGTGAAACTCCATCGAGATTCACAAATGTGAATTCCAAGCTTAAATGAAGAGAAGCGAATTATGTTATGGACAGATCATTCAAGTGTTGCCACGTTCTCACTACGGGAATCTTTCAAAACTCACTAAGACGATATAAAAGGGCATCGGCAAAAAACTCAAAAACAACTTCTCCTCAGTGGGTTTCAAACAAAGAAGTCAATTTTTTCAAAGAGCATTTTTGAAAGAATAAAGTGAGTCAATGGGTCCCACCTTTCATTTTCTAAGCCAGTTTTATATTTTTCGAAGGCTTAAAGTGGAAATCATCTTCTCCTCTGCGGGGTTTCTACCCTTGAAGGCATTTTTCTGCATCCAACGGAAAATCACTTTTGCGAGCATGTTTATTTGACGAATCGGTTATAGGAAGCTTAAAAAAGGTAAGGGAAGCATGTTGATGAATTTGAGCAAGGTATTCTATTCGAAATCTGGTTGAGTAAAATTTTACTCACAAGGTACTCCATTCTTAATTCTCTGTAGCTTGGTGAAAAATGGGAAACTAACACTATAATAAAGGAAAATAACCGTTGGGCCAACAAAAATAATGAAAAGACAAGAAAGAATTTGTTGTAACCTCCACATTTACTAATCTAACAAATTTATCATTTAATTCATTTGTGTGGCATGGATTTTAAAGATTAACAGGTGGATTGGAGTTTCTATATAGAGATGAACATAACAGATTTTCAAACTATTGCTTACTCATTTGAACTGTTATGCTATTAAGATCGAATATTGATTCCAAAATCCCCATAGATACAAAGTTCTACTCTCTATCTTATTTTGAGTTTTAAGATTTCCAATTTATCTCTACCTCAGTCGAGATGGCAACAAGATTTGCTAGATTTGATGGATTGGGTGGAATCAAGTCTACATGTCAGAATATCACAGACACTTCACTCTATTTCTTTGACATGCAAGATTTCCAAAGAAGGTTGAGGATGAAACCAATCCATCCCATAACGGAGAAACTTTGAAGAAGTGGGCTAGTAGAAGTAGCAGGATTTCTCGTAGTAGTACAAGCCCCAAAGCTAATTATTGAATGTATCAATCACTATAACCCAAATACGAAGAAAATCTTACTGCCTGATCAAACGGTGTTAATCTCAATTGATAGGCAAGTAGTGGTCAATTGTCTGAGGATTCCAAAAAGAGAGGAATTCTTTGAATTAATAATTGGAGGAGCTATTTCTGAATTCTCTCTGAAGAAGATGATGTGGCGAAAGGAGATCATGAGTTCTTGGTTCCAAAAGCCAAGGGGAGCTAAAAGTAAAGCTCCTAAAACCCTTTTTAGCACTGATCTCAAGCTCGAGATCGTGGAAATTCTAGTTCTTCTGCATCAATTGAAAGGTGAGGTCAAAGCCCTTAACTTTGTAGAACAATACTTCTTTTTGGTGCAAATTATTTGCTCGGATACACAATATGTTGACTGGGTGTATGAGGTAAGTGAGCATCTGTCTAGGGCTCTCAGTGTAGCCAAGTTCTACAATTCATTTTATGTCTTCTTTCTTGATATATATGTTGGCTTCCCTACAATTATGGCTAGGCCTTCCCAGAATAGAGAATTTTCCAGATGATGTAAAGAGTTATGAGTTTAACCCATGCTTGCAGTTACAAAATAGTTATGCAGAGTATATCAGAGTTAATGATGCATTTACAATGAGGATTTTTAGGGAACTCCAAGGGTGTCTAGAGAGGAGATTCAGCCTAGAAGCAATGGCAGCCATTAGTTAGTTAGGTAGTTATTTCATCCAATTCTCATCCTTTTCATATTTGCATCTTGTAGCTTTCAATGGATTTCCCCTGAAGCTACCCAAATATCTAGATGACATGATCATGCTTATTGAGATCATGAGACAAGAAATCCAGGTGAATGTGTTGAGCGGCAATTTGAAGAAAAAGGAATATGAATTTCCCATAAAATTTGGGGCATACAGTTGTGAGACCCGATCCGATGCCAAAGACATGCTCAAGGCATTCAAGAACAAGTTCAAATTAGAAGAATATGAAGTGGTGAGGCCTATGTTTGACCCAAATGGGTATGCCAGAGATGTGCTTCAAATTGGAAGCATGATGAAGCATGTTACTACTATGGAAGATTATTGGGCGGATTGTAAAAATGAGTTGGAAAGCCGAGATCGAGCTTTCGCTAGATTGACAATAGAACAAATAAAGACATATAGCATTAACTTAGATGTGGAAGGGCTAGAAGATGATGGACAAAATATGTATAGTAATACATATTTGACCAAATTGAGAAATACTCCAATGAGTTTTGAGCCATATGTTGATGTGAAAGAAGACCTTGATGTTATGATGGCCCAGATTGTCAAAAGAATCAAAAAATGGGTCAAGTGGATAGAAAAAAAAGGCCGAAGTAGGAGCAAGACTACTCAAGCTCCTCCAGCCGCTGATATTCCCACTTCTTCTCAAAGTGCCACACCTAGTGTTACAACTTTGGCTGCTCAAGGACCTACTCAATCTATAAGAGGAGGTGACCAACCCCCGAAGAAGAACATCTCAATAGCTCCAATTTGCCAAGGTGGTCCTCTACCAATTTTTGGAGCCCAAGCCAACACCAAAGAAAAGAGGACCGAAGAGCTGAAAGATGGTGTTACTGCTCCAGTTTCACCTCCTCATGTTACTGCTCCAGTTTCATCTCCTCATGTGACTGCTACTCCATCTCCTCATCATAGCCCTAGTCCATCTGTAAGCGCTCCCCTTTTGAAACCAACTAGTTCCCCCATTTAGATAGTGGAGATCAGGGATGAATAGATTAGTAGCAGTGAATCCATTGAATCTAACAAAGCCGCAAGGAAAACTCAAGAGCAAGAGAGAGCCCTAAGTTCTTCTAGGCTTCTATTTCAGGATCCTAAGAATCCTTTTTTTGCAACTTCAGTGCCAGTGACTCTGGTGAAGCAAAAGATGTTCAGTATAGAGTCACTTGGGGCTACTTCTAAAGTGATCAGCACAGAGTCCTGGCTAGAAGACACCTTAGAAAGGAAGAGAAGGAGGAAAGAGGAGAGTATCCCTACAAAGGATATTGTGTCTCAAGCAGTTTGCTCTAGATCTACAGTAGTGAAAGCTAAGAAGTAGAAGACTTTATCAATACTTGGGCAAGATCCAAAAATAGGACACTTAACAATGGAGGTAGCAAAGCCAAACAAAGCAGGGAGAATTGAGGACATGACACCCAATGATTTCACTCTGCATTCGATTGATCTTGGAGAGGCTAGGCATGATACAAAGGTGGGCCTAAGGAGATCAAGTAATGAGGTGATAGAAGAACAACTAGAGAACCTCAAATTGTTAAAAATTAGAATGAAGGTCGAGATCGAAGAATTGAAAAAATTTATCAGGCAATTGGTTGTTCCATTAGCAACCATTACTGGTGTGCCTGCTACAAAGAACCCTATAGCAGAAGAAGTGCAAGCCTTCATCTCACAGCTTTAGAAGGATAGGCATTTTGGCTATATTGGAAGAGAATGGATTGAGAAACTCAATGCAGATGGAACTGCTCTGATTGATCAAATTGGAAATGTTATCCTTCGATTGGAAATTGAGAAGGATAATATCATATCTAATCACAACACTTTGGCCACAGAGAAGGCAAGGTGTGATGAATGTATTTCTCTCCTGAATATGGTCATCCAAATGAAGGAAAAAGAGGTTGTTGAAGCAAAGATTTTTAAAAAAGGGATTGAGCCTCTGTTCAAATGGCTTCAAAACATGCAATTTAAGCAGGAGCTGATTCAAGAGGCTGAAGAAGGACTCAACAAAACAAGGGAAAAAGTGAGGAAGACCCAAGATAGAGCATTCAAACTCATGTGAGGATTACACAGTGACCCACAAACCAGTGGGCAAGGGAAAGCTCTCATTGGGGTAGAAGTAATGAAAAATAACTTCTCCACATACTTGAGTAATCTATCTGGAATGACTTCAAGCAGTCAAAACAAAGTGGTAGAGTTACAGAGGCTTGGTGGATACGTACATGTGTGTTAGGATAAACCACGGACAGAACTAAAAACTACATGCAAATATAACCAATAACAAAAAATAATAGAACACACAGAAATGAACACAAGGCACCAAGATTTAACGTGGTTCACCCAATCCCTGGACTACGTCCACCAAACAGCAAGTTCGATCTTATTACAATCCAGTGATTACAATCTGATTACAATCTGTAATCCCTTATAGCTCAATACCGCCGCAAGAACCAATTTCGTATCGAGACATATATAAAAAATACCCAACCCTAAGCCCTTTTTATACAAGTATTAAACCGCTTTAGGGTTATAACATGTCGGCCATATGTCGGCCATAATATGTCGGCTACCATGTCGGCTACTTCCAACAAAAAAAAAATCGGGAACCCCACTATTTATGAAGTATGTACAGTACTTTCCTGATCAGTCACCACAATCTAACAATCTCCCACTTGGGGACTAATCAGGCTCCACACTAAACAACAATCTCCCACTTGGAGACTAATCCTGTAGCAATACAACTACCGCATGGGGCTCCCACTGGATCAAACCACCCTGGACTCTGCTGTTCTTTTATTCACATTTAGTCTAAAAGACCAACTGAAGCTGAAGAGGAGTTCAACTTCTCCCTTGTTACAAACTTTGTCAACATATCTGCTGGATTTTCATTGGTATGTATCTTCTCCAGCTTTAACTGTCCATCCTCCAAAACTGACCGAATGAAATGGTACTGCAACTGTATGTGTTTGGTCTTAGAATGTAGAGCTGAATTCTTAGCAAGATGAATGGCACTCTGACTATCTATGAACAAATAATTATCCTTCTAAGGATGTCCCAATTCTTCCAAGAAGAACTGAAGCCATATCATCTCTTTGGTTGCCTCTGTAGAAGCAACATACTCTGCCTCTGTAGTGGAGAGAGCATTAATCTTCTGTAGCCTAGAAACCCAGCTCACGGCTGCCCCACCAACAGTAAAGACATAACCTATAGTACTCCGCCTGGTATCAATATCCCCAGCCAAATCTGAGTCAACATAGCCCTGTAAATCAGTAGTAGAGCCCACAAAGTGTAAACACTTATTGGATGTTCCTCTCAAATATCTGAGAATCCACTTGACAGCATTCCAATGCTCAAAACCTAGATGACTCATATACCTGCTAATGACTCCCACTGCATGTGCAATATCTGGCCTAGTGCATACCATAGCATACATCAAACTTCCTACAGCTGAAGCATAGGGTACCTTGGACATCTTATCCTCCTCTTCCTTTGTCTTGGGACACATTTCCTTAGTCAATTTCAAATGACTAGGTAAAGGTGTGCTGACAGCTTTAGCATTCTCCATAGAGAAATGTTGCAGCACCTTCTCAACATAATCAGCTTGAGATAGCATCAATGTTCAGTTCTTCCTATCTCTGCAAATCTTCATACCAAGGATTTGTTTTGCTGCCCCCAAATCCTTCATAGCAAATGCATGTGCTAATTGGCGTTTCAGCCCCTTAATATGATCCATGTTAGACCCAGCTACAAGCATATCATCAACATATAAACATAAAATAATGTAGCTATCATCATCCAACCTCTTAAAATAAACATAGTAATCTGAATGACACCTATTATATCCATGCTCATGCATAAAACTGTCAAATTTCAGATACCATTGCCGAGGTGCTTGTTTCAAGCCATATAAACTTTTCTTCAATTTGCACACTAAGTTCTCCTTACCATTGACCTCAAAACCCTGTGGCTGAGCCATATATATTTCTTCATCCAAATCACCATGAAGAAAGGCTTTTTTAACATCCATCTACTCTAAATGCAAATCTTCAGTAGCCACAAGACTTAAAACAGTATGAATAGAAGTCATTTTAACAACAGGAGAAAATATCTCATCAAAATCAATTCCCTTTTTCTGTGCAAATCCTTTTACAACTAACCTGGCCTTAAATCTTTTCTTACCTCCTTCCTCTTCTTTCAACCTGTAAACCCATTTATTCTGTAAAGCCTTTTTACCTGCAGGCAACTTGCACAAATCCCATGTCTTATTTTTCAGCAAAGAGTCCATTTCATCTTTCATTGCAGACTCCCACTGAATCTTAGTATCCACCTGCATAGCTTCATCATAACTTTCAGGTTCACCAACATCAGTAAGTAAAATAGAATACAAAGAGGGAGAAAACCTTTGTGGAGGTCTAATTGGCCTTGTTGGCTGTCTAACATTCACTGGTGTGTGTGGTATTTGTTGTTGCAATTGTTGCACATCATGAGGAATGGCTGGAACATCAGCTTTTGGAGTATCATCCAGCACTACATAATCATCTTCTTTCTTCTCATGTTGCTGCAACAGATCTTTGTACAACACTTTTTCATTGAATATGACATCCCGGCTTCTTATAATTTTATGATTTTCAAAATTCCAAAGCCTATAGCCAAATTCATTAATGCCATATCCAACAAAGACACATTTCTTTGATTTAGCTTCTAGCTTGGTTCTATTTTCAGAGTCTATATGAGCAAAAGCTTCACAATCGAAGGTCTTGAGAAAAGAATAACTCACCTTCTTACCAGTCCATGCTTCCTCTGGAATACCACAACCCAAAGGAGTAGAGGGACCTCTATTAATCAAATACACTACAGTATTGACAGCCTCCACCCACATGTGTAAGGGCAACCCAGCATGCAACCTCATGCTCCTTGCACGCTCCATTATAGTCTTGTTCATGCATTCAGCCACTCCATTTTCCTGTGGAGTCCTTGGAATAGTTTTTTGTCTACGAATACCATTAGTGGAGCAATAATCTTCAAATTCATGACTGCAATACTCACCACCATTATCAGATCTGAGACATTTTAATTTCTTACCAGTCTCATTTTCAACCAAGCATTTTCATTTCTTAAAAGTTTGAAATACATCAGATTTCTATCTAAGGAAATAAACCCATACTTTTTTAGTTGCGTCATCAATAAATGTAACATAATAATGAGAGCCACCAAGGGAAGATACCTGAGCTGGTCCCCATGCATCTGTATGCACAAGCTCTAATTTCTCCTTTTTGTTTTCCTTCCCTGTCTTTACAAAAATCACTCTCTTTTGTTTTCCATACACACAACTTTCATAGAAATCCATATTCACACATTTTAGACCTGGTAAAACTTTCCTTGAATGAAGTACTTTCATACCTTTCTCACTCATGTGCCCAAGTCTATTGTGCCACAGCGCTGTATCAGAATCTACAGCAGCTATTTGTTCTCCCTGCTCAACTGTAGTAATTGTTCCTGAATATTCATTTTTCTCTGAAACAATCAAAGTAGAAGGAACAATATGACCTGTACAAAGATATAAGGTGCCTACTTTCACACCTTTTGCTACTACAAGGGAACCTTTTGAAACCTTCCAATTTTTATCATTAAAAGTAACTACACAACCCTCATCACCGAGTTGCCCTGCTGAAATTAAATTTCTACTTAGTTTTGGAACATGCCTTACCTCATGTAGTAGCCAATGATTCCCATTCTGCAACTTAATCTTAATTTTTCCCTTTCCAACAATCTGACAGGGTTCATTATCCCCCAAATAAACAAGCCCAAAATCCCCTTGGACATAATCAATGAAATAACCTCTATGAGGTGTAGCATGAAAAGAAGCACCAGAATCTAAAACCCATGAATCATCAACACTCTCTAAAGACAGAAGCAAAGCATCCTCTTCGGATTTGTTACTTACCACATTTGCCTCTTTGTCTCCATTTGATTTATCTCCTTCATTTTTCTTTCGAGTCCAGCAATCTTTCTTTTTGTGCCCTAGTTTCCCACAGTACCAGCAATCATTTGGTCCTCTCGATTGAGACCTCCTCCCCTTTGACTTTCCTCTTGATTTCCCACGATTTCCAGAGTTACTTCCTCTTTCAGTCGTTCTGCCCCTACTTTGTGCATTTAAAGCACTTCCTGATGTAGATCCACCTAAGGATTTTCTACGAGTTTCCTCACTTAAAATAACACCGATCACATCATCATATTTTAGGGTACTAGATCCAGGAACAGAATTACTCACCGCCATTACCAAGCCATTCCAACTTTCAGGCAAAGAACACAAAATCAAGAGAGCCCTAATTTCTTCATCAAAATTGATACCCACAGAAGATAATTGACTAGTAATAATATTAAACTCATTTAAATGATCTACAACATATCCACCTTCTGCCATTTTCATATTAAATAAATGCTTCATGAGAAATACCTTATTTGAAGCGGAGGGCTTTTCATACAGTGTCGCTAGGGTTTTCATCAAATCTTCTGTCATCTTTGCTTTTGTAATATTAAATGCCACCGATGGTGCCAAGCATAATCGAATACTTTCGAGTGCCTTTCTGTCCAAAAGATCCCATTCAACCTCTGACATAGTTCCTTGATTCTTGGCTTTTCCTTCCAACGGCTTCCATAAATCCTTCTGATATAAATAGTCTTCCATTTGCATCTTCCATAACTGGAAGTTCTGCCCATTAAACCTGTCAACCCTCAACTTACCCTCATCTGCCATCGCTCCCACTCAACTGTGAGACTCCCACTTAACCGTGAGACTTTCCTGCAGAGGATAACTGAAAGACAACCTTGCTCTGATACCACTTGTTAGGATAAACCACGGACAGAAATAAAAACTACATGCAAATATAACCAATAACAGAAAATAATAGAACACACAAAAATGAACACAAGGCACCAAGATTTAACGTGGTTCACCCAATCCCTGGGCTATGTCCACCAAACAGCAAGTTTGATCTTATTACAATCCAGTGATTACAACCTGATTACAATCCGTAATCCCTTACAGCTCAATACCGCCGCAAGAACCAATTTCATATCACCACATATATAAAAAATACCCAACCCTAAGCCCTTTTTATACAAGTATTAAATCGCTTTAGGGTTATAACATGTCGGCCATATGTCGGCCATAATATGTCGGCTACCATGTCGGCTACTTCCAAAAAAAAAAAATTTCGGGCCGATGCCCTGAACCCCACTATTTATGAAGTATGTACAGTACTTTCCTGATTAGTCACCACAATCTAACAATGTGGCTACTAGAGAATTGACAAGTCAGCTAAATGCAGTGAAGGAGCTGGCTCGAGAGTATTCAAAGTGGCTCTTAAGATTCACTAATGTACAGGTGCCTAGTCACGAAGAAATGATTCCAATTATAGTAGTTGCTAAGGCATATAGAGCAAAAACTGAAAAGGGAAAGAAGTCTAAGTGATTCAGTTGACAATCCCTTTTCGTTCTCTGATATAAATTTTGCAAATTTTGTAAATTTTGTAATATGACAAACTGGCATCTTGCCATTTGTCATCCTTAGAAGATGAACTGATTAAAATTCTTATTGTAACGGTCATCTCTCAACTCTATATGTATGAAGTTGAATGATTAATGAAAGGTCAAAAAAAAATTTGGCATGAGTTACCTTTGTTGCAGAGACAATTTAGAGTATTTAATATCAATTATTTTTTGTTCCATAGGATTAGAAGTTAGTATTTTCCTCATATGATTCGAATTGGAACAAGGAAGAAGAAGAGTTTTACTTCCCCTACAAATGAATGAGATAAGTATTGTTATTGTTCATTCAAAGAGGAATCCTTAGTATGATTAATTCATAGTTCAAGTTTAGATTTTTATTCTCGTAGTTTAATTTTCAAAAGGTTTTATGAATCCATAAGATTTGTGGATGCATAAAATCGATTAGCTATTTTAGAATTCAAACCTACCTGAGTTAGGTCTTGTCTAAGTCTAACCTGGTTACACCTCTGTTGTTCTCGTGTTAGGAACACATCCTCATTAAATTTTAGGAACAAACATAATTCACTGAAAATCTATCATAGGGAGCTATACCTATCAATTTAGAGAAAAGCCTTTCATTTACGGGTGGCTTTTCAACTACTGTATTGAGATATTGTTCAAGAAACTTGGGATTTAAAGAGTCAAAACAAAAAGAACAAATTTTTTTACCAAAAAAATTATTAGAAAAAATCACAAAACCCAAATACACAATCTCCTCTTTCATGAATGAACACTTTTTTAAATTAATCAACAACTTCTCTTCTTTCAATCTCTGCAACACTTTCCTAATATGCAACAAATATTCTTCTCTATTCTTATTGAATTTCAAAATATCATCAAGGTATACAATCACAAACTTACCCATGAATTTCTTCAAAATATCATTCATGAACCTCATAAAAGTACTTGACACATTAGTTAAACCAAAAGGCATAAAAAATCACTCATACAAGGGCATGTGCAGGATCATGGTGTACCAAACTATGGCCTTAAGTGGCAGTGAAAAATCAGCAAATCAGAGTTATGTCAACTTGACACATAATTTTGAAGTGGTTATGGACTTTATTGTTGGGTGATGCGACGCGTTCCCCTGCCTGCAGGTGGTTAATTATGTGGTGTTCCATGTTCACTAACAGTCATGGCTTTTGGTGCAACAGAAAATGGGCCCTACAATTGGTATCAGAGCCTGGTTTTGGCCTGGTCATGGGTTCAAATCTCCCCGGTGCCTACCCAACCCATGTAACCACCTCGTATGCGCGTCGAGGGGGAGATTTTTGGGTGATGCGACACACTCCCCTACCTGCAGGAAGTTAATTATGTGGTGTTCCATGTTCACTAACAGTCATGGCTTTTGGTACAATGACAAATGGGCCCTACATTTATATCAAAAAGTTGTAAGAAAATAATCTGTATGAAATTGAATGTAGTTTCTAAACTACTAGGCCTTATCAGGAGAGAAAAATAATTGATTGGTCAAAAGTTTGAATTTTAATGCAGTACTACGAAAATTTCAGGCCAAAAATAAAAAGTAGGTGTATGTCTGACCACCTTAATCAAAATCAAATGATAATAATTTTTTTAATATAATTATAGTTATAAAAAGTAGACTCATGCTCGGATGTGACACATATTTTTCAGTATTTTTATTCTAAATAAATAATTAAATATGAATTTTCTACCAAAATATTTTCAAAAAAAAAAAGTCCTGTGTCTGACCACCTTAACTAATAGAAAATTTATCCAAATTTAATTTTTTTTTTTTTCTTATACTAGGCAAAGCATAGAATGTGACGCAACTTTTAGATTTAAAAAATGTTATACCGTTTGAAAGTTATAGCTATTTTTCAATCAGTATGTCAATCAACACTTTACAATAATCTTCATTGATAATTAACTAATAAATACTTATTGAACTCAGAATTTGATAGAAATTATATCGGTGGAATCTCAAGAGCGATATTAAAAAACTTTTTCGTTTCATTCAATTTCGATCAAAATAACATTGTTAGATGGCTTTTTGAAGTCTGAGTATCACTAAAATCCTCTTCAAACACGTCTTTTGGGTTGACCGGGTAGGCTTGGTAAATACCAAGCCTAATTGGATATCCGATATGGCTCGGTGAGTTTTGGTGGAAATTTTGAAATCCCAACCCATTTTGGAGGGAAAACCGAATTTAAGAGTTATAGCTTATGATTTATAAATTACTTTTGTTATATTACTATGTAAATATGTATTATAATATATTATATATAATAATGTAATGTAAAGATATAACATATAATATAATAATATATAATAATATATTATCTTATTCTTATTATAATCTATAAATATAATTTATATTATTATTATTTTTACTAAATATAATAACGTAATATATATATATTATATCTATATAAGTACATTATTAATATATATAATATAACGTAATATTTTTATTAAATATAATAACGTAATATATATATATGTTATTAATATATATAATAATGTAATATTTTTATTAAATATAATAACGTTATATATATATATATATAATAACGTAATATATATTATAAAGTAATATTTTTATTAAATATAATAACGTAATATATATGTTATTAATATATATAATAATGTAATATTTTTATTAAATATAATAACATTATATATATATATGTTATTAATATATATTATTATATTAATATGTATGTTATTAATATATATTATTATATTAATATATATGTCTATTATTAATATATATGACTCAAAAGGGGTCATAGGTTGACCTATGACCCCCTTCAACCAATTACACAATGACATATGTCCCTAGGGGTCCTAGGACCCCTAGTGACATATTAGAATCATTCTTATGGGTCAAAGTGGGTCACAGGTTGACCTATGAACCCCTTTCGACACATTACATGATGACATATGTCCCTAAGACTCCTAGGGACATATTAGAATCATTCTTATGGGTCAAAAGGGATCATAAATTTACCTATGACCCCCTTTGACCCATTAAATGACAACTATTCTTATGGGTCAAAGGGGGTCATAGGTTGACCTATAACCCCTTCGACCCATTAAATGATGACATATCTCCCTAAGGGTCCTAGGACCCCTAGGGAGATATTAGAATCGTTCATATGGGTCAAAGGGCGTCATAAGTTGACCTATGACCCCCCGTCGACACATTACATGATGACATATGTCCCTAGGGGTCCTAGCACCCCTAGGGACATATTAGAATAGTTCATATGGGTCGAAGGGGGTCATAGGTTGACTTATGATCCCTTTCGACCCATTACATAATGACATATGTCCCTAGCGGTCCTAGCACCCCTAGGAACATATTAGAATCATTCTTATAGGTTAAAGGGGGTCATAGGTTAACCTATGACCCCCTTTGACACATTACATGATGACATATGTCCCTAGGGGTCCTAGGACCTCTAGGGACTTATTAGGATCATTCATATGGGTCAACCTATAACCCCATTCGACCCATTACATGAAGACATATGTCCCTAGGGATCCTAAGACCCCTAGGGACATATTAGAATCGTTCATATTGGTTAAAGGGGATCATAGGGTGACCTATGACTCCCTTCAACCCATTAAATAACGAAATATGTCCCTAGGAGTCCTAGACCCCGTAGGGACATATTAGAATTGTTCATATGGGTCAAAGGGGGTCATAGGTTGACCTATGACACCCTTTGACCCATTAAATGATGAAATATGTCTATAGGGACATATTAGAATTGTTCATATGGGTCAAAGGGGGTCATAGGTTGACCTATGATCCCCTTTGACCCATTAAATAATGACATATGTCCCTAGGGATCCTAGGACCCCTAGGGACATATTAGAATTGTTCATATGGGTCAAAGGAGATCATAGGTTGACCTATGACCCCCTTCAACTCATTAAATGATGACATATGTCCCTAGGGGTCCTAGGACCCGTAGGGACATATTAGAATTGTTCATATGGGTCAAAGGAGGTCATAGGTTAACCTATGACCCCTTTTGACCCACTAAATAATGACATATGTCCATAGGGACATATTAGAATTGTTCATATGGGTCAAAGGGGGTCATAGGTTGATCTATGATCCCCTTTGACCCATTAAATGATGAAATATGTCCCTAGGGGTCCTCTAACCCCTAGGGACATATTAGAATTGTTCATATGGGTCAAAAGGGGTCATAGGTTGACCTGTGACCCCCTTCAACCCATTAAATGATGACATATGTCCCTAGAGGTTCTAGGACCCCTAGGGATATATTAAAATTGTTCATATGGGTCAAAGGGGGTCATAGGTTGACCTATGACCCCCTTTGACCATTGCATGATGACATATGTCCCTAAGAGCCCTCGGGACATATGAGAATCATTCTTATGGGTCAAAGGGGGTCATAGGTTGACCTATGACCCCCTTCGACACATTACATAATGACATATGTCCCTAGGGGTCCTAGGACCCCTAGGGAGATATTAGAATTATTCATAAGGGTCAAAGGGGGTCATAGGTTTACCTATGATCCCTTTCAATCCATTAAAAGATGACATATGTCCCTAGGGGTCCTAAGACCTCTAGGGACATATTAGAATTGTTCATATGAGTCAAAGGGGGTAATAGGTTGACCTATGACCCCCTTTGACCCATTACATAACAACATATGTCCCTAGGACCCCTAGGGACATATGAGAATCATTCTTATGGGTCAAAGGGGTTCATAGGTTGACCTATGACCCCCTTCGATGCAGTACATGATGACATATGTCCCTACGGGTCCTAAGAACCCTAGAGAAATATTAGAATCATTCTTATGGGTCAAAGGTGGTCATAAGATGATCTATGACCTGCTTCGACCCATTACATGATGACATATGTCTCTAGTGGTCCTCAGAACCCTAGGGACATATTAGAATTGTTCTTATGTGTCCAAGGAGATCATAGGTTGACATATGACCCACTTTGACCCATTACATTATGACATATGTCCCTGGGGGTCCTAGAACCCCTAGGGACATATTTGAATACTTTTTATGGGTCAAAGGAGATCATAGGTTGACCTATGACCCCCTTCAACCCATTACATGATGACATATGTCCAAAGCGGTCTTAGGACCCCTAGGGACATATTAGAATCATTCTTATGGGTCAACCTATAACCCCCTTTGACCCTTTAAATGATGACATATGTTCCTAGGGGTCCTCAAACCTCTAGGGACATATTAGAATCATTCTTATGGGTCAACAAGGGTCACAGGGTGACCAATGACAACTTTCGACCCATTAAATGATGACATATGTCCCTACGGGTCCTAGGACCCCTAGGGACATATTAGAATCATTCTTATGGCTCAAAGGGAGTCATAGGTCAACCTATGACCCCCTTTGACCTATTACATGATGACATATGTCACTAGGGGTCATAAGACACTTAGGGACATATTAGAACTGTTCATATGGGGCAAAGGGGGTCATAGGTTGACCTATCACCCCCTTCGACCCATTAAATGATGACATATGTCCCTAGGGGTCCTAGGACCCCTAGAGACATCTTAGAATTGTTCATATGCATCAAAACGGGTCATAAGTTGACCTATGACCCCCTTTGACCCATTACATGATGGCATATGTCCCTAGGACCCCTAAGGACATATGAGAGTTATTCTTATGGGTCAAATGGGGTCATAGATTGACTTATGACCCCCTTCGACACATTACATGATGACATATGTCACTAGGGGTCCTATGACCCTTAGGGACATATTAGAATCGTTCATATGGGTCGAAGGGGTTCATAGGTTGACCTATGATCCCTTTCAACTCATTAAATAATGACATATGTCTTTAGGAGTCTTAGGACCCCTAGGGACATATTAGAATTGTTCATATGGGTCAAAGAGGGTCACAGGTTGACCTATGACCCCCTTTGACCCATTACATGACAACATATGTCCCTAGGACCCCTAGGGACATATGAGAATAATTCTTATGAGTCAAAAGGGTGACATAGGTTGACCCATGACCCCCTTCGACGCATTACATGACAACATATGTCCCTAGGGGTCCTATGACCCTTAGAAAAATATTAGAATCATTCTTATGGGTAAAAGGTGGTCATAGGTTGACCAATGACTCGCTTCGACCCATTACATGATGACATATGTCCCTAGGGGTCTTCAGAACACTAGGGACATATTAAAATTATTCTTATAAGTCTAAGGGGATCATAGGTTGACCTATGACCCCCTTTGACATATTAAATGATGACATATGTCCCTTGGGGTCCTAGAACCCTTAGGGACATATTCGAATGCTTCTTATGGTTCAAAGTGTCTCATAGGTTGACTTATGACCCCCTTCAACCCATTACATGATGACATATGTCCAAAGGGGACCTAAGACCCCTATGGACATATTAGAATCGTTCTTATAGGTCAAAGGGGGTCATAAGTTGACCTATAACCCCCTTTGACCCTTTACATGATGACATATGTCTCTTAGGGACATCTTAGAATCATTTTTATGGGTCAAAGGGGGTCATAGGGTGACCTATGACAACCTTCAACCTATTACATGATGGCATATGTCTTTAGGGGTCCTAGGATCTCTAGGGACATATTAGAATCATTCTTATTGGTCAACGAGAATCATAGGTCAACCTATGACCCTGTTCGACCTATTACATGATGACATATGTCCTTAGGGGTCATAGGACACCTAGAGACATATTAGAATTATTCATAAGGGTCAAAGGGGGTCATAGGTTGACCTATGACCCCCTTCGACCAATTAAATGATGACATATGTTCCTAAGGGTCTTAGGATCCCTACGGACATATTAGAATTGTTCATATGGGTCAAAGAGGGTCATAGGTTGACCTATGACCCACTTCAACCCAATACATGATGACATATGTCCCTAGTAGTCCTCGAAACCTTAAGAACATATTAGAATCGTTCTTATGTGTCTAAGGGGTTATAGGTTGACATATAACCCTCTTTGACCCATTACATGATGACATATGTCCTTAGGGGTCCTAGAAACCCTATGGACATATTCAAATGCTTCTTATGGGTCAAAGGGGATCATAGATTGACCTATGACCTCCTTCGACCCATTACATGACAACATATGTCCAAAGGGATTCTAGGACCTCTAAGGATATATTATAATCATTCTTATGGGTCAAAGGGGATCATAGGTTGACCTATGACCCCTTTTGACTATTTACATGATGACATATGTCCTTAGGGGTCCTTGGACCCCTAGGGACATATTAGAATCATTCTTATGCATCAAAAGGGGTCATAGGGTAACCTATGACAACATTCAACCTATTACATGATGACATATGTCCCTAAGGGTCCTAGGACCCCTAGAGACATATTAGAATCATTCTTATGAGTCAAAGGGAGTCATAGGCCAACTTATGACCCCCTTCGACCCATTACGTGATGACATATGTCCCTAGGGGTCATAGGACACCTAGGGACATATTAGAATTATTCATATGAGTCAAATGGGGTCATAGGTCCCGTTAAATGATGACATATGTTCATAGGGGTCCTAAGACCCCTAAGGACATATTAGAATTGTTCATATGGATCAAAGAAGGTCATAGGTTGACCTATGACCCCCTTTGACCCATTACATGATGACATATGTCCCTAAAACCCCTAGCGTCATATGAGAGTCATTCTTATGGTTCAAATGGGTCATAGGTTGACCTATGACCCCCTTCGACACATTACATGATGACATATGTCCTTAGGGGTCCTATGACCCCTAGGGACATATTAGAATTGTTCATAATAGGTCGAAGGGGATCATAGGTTCTATGACCCCTAGGGACATATCAGAATTGTTCATATGGGTCGAAGGGGGTCATAAGTTGACATATGATCCCCTTCGACCTATTAAATGATGACATATGTCCCTAAGGGTCCTAGGACCCCTACGAACATATTAGAATTGTTCATATGGGTCAAAGGGGCTCATAGGTTGACCTATGACCCCCTTTGACCCATTACATGATGACATATATCCTTAGGACCCCTAAGGACATATGAGAATCGTTCTTATGGGTCAAAGGGTGTCATAGGTTGACCTATGACCCCCTTTGACACATTACATGTCAACATATGTCCCTAGGGTTCTTAGGAACCTTAGGGAAATATTAGAATCATTTTTATGGGTCAAAGTTATTCATAGGTTGACCAATGACTCGCTTTGACCCATTAAGAGATGACATATGTCCCTGGGGATCCTCGGAACCCTAGGGACATATTAGAATCATTCTTATGGGTCTAAGGGGGTCATAGGTTGACCTTTGACTCCCTTTGACCCATTATATGATGACATATGTATCTAAGGGTCCTAGAACCCCTAAAGACATATTTGAATGCTTCTTATGGGTCAAAGGGGGTCATAGGTTGACCTATGACCCCTTTCGAGCCATTACTTGATGACATATGTCCAAAGGGGTCCTAGGACCCCTACGGACATATTAGAATCGTTCTTACGGACATATTAGAATCGTTCTTATTGGTCAAAGGGCCTATGACCCCATTTGACCCTTTACATGACGACATATGTCCCTAGGGGTTCTAGGACCCCTAGGCACATATTAGAATCGTTCTTATCGGTCAAAGAGGATCATAGGTTGACCTATGACCCCCTTCGACCCATTAAAAGATTACATATGCCCCTAGGGGTCCTAGGACCCCTAGCGACATATTAGAAACTTTCAAATGGGTCAAAGAGTGTCATAAGTTGACCTATGACCCCCTTCGACCAATTACATGATGACATATGTCCCTAAGGGTCCTAGCACCCCTAGAGACATATGTCATCATTTAATCGATCGAAGAGGGTCATAGGTAAACCTATGACCCCTGTTCACCCATATGAAGCATTCTAAAATGTCTGTAGGGGTCTTAGGACCCTTAGGGAGATATGTCATCATGTAACAGTTTGAAGGGATGACTTATAACCCCCTTTGACTCATATGAACAATTCTAATATGTCCCTAGGGGTCCTAGGACCCCTAAGGACATATCTCATCATCTAATGGGTCAAAGGGGGTCATAGGTCAACATATGACCCCCTTTGACCCATATGAATGATTCTAATATGTCCCTAGGGGTTGTAGGACCCCTAGGGACATATGTCGTCATGTAATGAGTCATGAACGATATGTTGTCATGTAATTGGTCGAAGGAGGTCATAGATCAACCTATGACTCCTTTTGACCCATAAGAACATTTCTAATATGTCCCTAGGGGTCCTAGGACCCCTAGGGACATATGTCATCATTTAATGGGTCAAAGGAGGTCATAGGTCAGCCTATCACCCCCTTTGACCCATATGAATGAATCTAATATGTTCCTAAGGGTCCTAGGACCCCTAGGGACATATGTCATCATGTAATATGTCAAAGGGGGTCATAGGTCAACCTATGAACCTATGACCCCTTTTAACCCATAAGAATGATTCTAATACATCTCTAAAGGTCCTAGGAGCCCTAGCGAGATATGTCATCATTTAATGGGTTGAATGGGGTCATAGGTCAACCTATGACTCCCTTTGACCCATATGAAGCATTCTAATATGTCCTTAGGGGTCCTAGGACCCCTTTGGACATATGTCATCAAGTAATGGGTCAAAGGGGGTCATTGGTCACCCTATGACCCCCTTTGATCCATTAGAAAGATTCTAATATGTCCCTAGGGGTCTTAGGACCCCTAGGGACATATGTAGTCATGTAATGGGTTGAAGGGGGTCATAGGTCATCCTATGACCCCCTTTGACCCATAAGAACAATTCTAATATGTGCTTAGGGGTCCTAGGACCCCTAGGGACATATGTCATCATTTAATGGGTTGAAGGGGGTCATAGGTCAACCTATGACCCCTTTTGCCCCATAAGAATGATTATAATATGTCCCTATGTGTCCTAGGATTCGTAGTGACATATGCCACCATTTAATGGGTCAAAGGGGGTCATTGGTCAACTTATGACCTCCTTTTATCCATATGAACAATTTTAATATGTCTCTAGGGATCCTAGGACCCTTAGGGACATATGTCATTATGTAATTGGTCGAACATGGTGATAGGTCAACCTATGACCCCCTTTGACCCATATGAATGATTCTAATATGTCTCTAGGGATCCTAGGACCCCTGAGGACACATGTCATCATGTAATGGGTAAAAGGGGGTTGTAGGTCAACCTAGGACCCCCTTTGACCCATATGAACGATTATAATATGTCCCTAGGGGTCCTATGACCCCTAGGGATATATGTCATCATTTAATGGGTCGAAGAGGGTCATAGTTCAACCTATAACCCCCTTTGACCCATATGAAGCATTCTAATATGTCCCTAGGGGTCCTAGGACCCCTAGGGACATATGTCATCATGTAATGGGTCAGAGGGAGTTATAGGTCAACCTATGACCCCCTTTGACCCATAAGAATGATTCTAATATGTCTCTAGGGGTCCTAGGACCCCTAGGTACATATGTCATTATTTAATGGGTCGAAGGGGGTCATAGGTCAACCTTTCACACCCTTTGACCCATATGAAGCATTCTAATATGTCCCTAGGGATCTTAGGACTCCTATGGACATATGTCATCATGTCATGTGTTGAAGTGGGTCATAAGTCAACCTATGACCCCCTTTGACCCATAATAATGATTGTAATTTGTCCCTAGGTGTCCTAGGACTGCTAGGGAGATATGTCTTCATGTAAATGGTCGATGGGGGCCATAGGTCACCCTATTAGCCCTTTTAACCCATAAGAATGATTCTAATATGTCCCTAGGGGTCCTAGGACCCCTAAGGACATATGTCATCATTTAATGGGTCAAAAGGGGTCATAGGTCAACCTATGACCCCCTTTGACCAATATGAAGCATTCTAATATGTCCCTAGGGGTCTTAGGACCTCTAGAGACATATGTCGTCATGTAATCTATCGAAAGGGGTCATAGTTCACCCTATAACCCCCTTCAAATCATATGAAAGATTATAATATGTCCCTAGGGTTCTTAGGATGCTTAGGGACATATGTCATCATGGAATGTGTCGAAGGGGGTCATATTTCACCCTACGATCACCTTCGACCCATATGAATAATTCTAATATGTCCCTAGGGATCTTAGGACCCCTAAGGACATATGTCATCATGGAATGTGTCCAAGGTGGTCCCCCTTCGACCCATATGAATTATTCTAATATGTCCCTAAGGGTCCTAGGACCCCTAGGGACATATGTCATCTTGTAATATGTCGAAAGGGTTCATAGCTCATCCTGTGACCCCCTTCAACCCATATAAACTATTCTAATATGTCCCTAGGGGTCCTAAGATCCCTTAGGGACATATATTGTCATGGAATGTGTCAAAAGGGGTCAAAGGTCATCTTATGAGCCCTTTAGACCCATATAAACGACTCCAATTGAAATAATATAGTAAAAATAATAATTATATATATATATATATATATATAATTTATAGATTATAATAATAATAACATAATATATTATTATATATTAATAACATAAGTCATAATATTAATAATATATTATAGATTATAATTTACATATGATAATAATAATAATATATTATATATTATAATTTATATATGATAATAATAATAATATGTATTAATAACAAATATATAATATATTACGTTATTATATTTAATAAAAATACACTAAAAATAATAATAATATTTTATAATAATATATGTTATATTTATAGATAATAATAATAATAATAACATAATATATTATTATATATTAATAGATTATATATTATATCTTTACGTTACGTTATATATATATATATATATATATATATATATATATATATATATATATATATATATATATATAATATTATATTATATTATTATATAAATATAGATTATATATTATTTTATATATAATAGTTATGTTATTATATTATATATTTATAGATTATATATTATATCTTTACATATTTTATAACTCAAATTAGTTATATCACTTACAAATTCATTTTTCCCTCTAATTTTTGTGCATTTTCCCTCCAATTTGTATGCCTCGGGTATTGAATATCAGATCTCATATCGGATATCCGATATGAGATCCGATATCTGATATGAGATCGGATATACGATCTCATATCGAATATCCGATCTCAAATTGGATATCCAATAAGGCTTGGGCCTTACTTTCTAGGTTTGGTATCCGGATAGGTGAAAAAAAGTCAGAGCGGATTTTGAAGCACTTTTAGACATGTTCAAACTCTATTTTTTTCACATCGCCACTTTTTGGCACACCATGATCCTGCACATACCCACAAACTTTTTTTATTCTTTAAGTAGTCTTCCACTCATCACCTTCCCTAATTCTAATTTGATGATAACCACTCTTTAAATTAATCTTGGTAAATTATCTTGCACCACTTTAAAAATATATTAAATCATTTATCATCGGCATAGGAAACCTATACTTCATTGTGATCTTATTGATTTCTTTGGAATTGGTACAAATTCTCCACTCTCCATTCCTTTTAGGTGTCAACATAGTAGGTACTATACACATGATCAAACTCTCTTTGATCAATTATTTTTGCAACAATTGATTTACTTTCTTATTAAGTTCTTCATTATTGGTTGGTTTCAATCAATGAGATGCTTTATTTGGCAGACTAGCTTTGGGATTCTGGTTTGTACAATGACTTATACTCCTTACTGTTGGTAAACCATCATGTACATTTTCTAAAATAATCTCCTTGTACTCAGTGAGTAACTCTTCAAATTCTAGTGGAACTTAGTTAAGACTATCACAACTTAGTTTATTAGGAATTATAGCAAAGAAAATATTCTACTTCTTCACATCTCTAACAAACTGATTTCCATTCACCCTGAAAACCCTAACTATTGTATAGTGATCATTATCTATTTTCTCTATCAAGTGTAACAATACTTGTCTCTTTACATTAGCCCAAATGGTATACTGATTCAATTTCCCATTATACATTGCTTAGATATATCATACCGCCAATATCTATCCAGAAGAATATGACAACAATTCATAGGCATGATATCACACAGGACTTCATCATAATATATTACAATCTTAAATTTCACAAGACATTTCTCACTAACAAGTAATTTATGCTCATTTCTTATCCAATAAATATGATATGGTTTACAATATTTCAGCCTCTCCAACTACAACTTTTTAATCAATTCCTCTGTTGCCAAGTTATCTAAACTGCCACTGTCAATGATTACCTTGAAAAAAATTCCTATAATATTGCATTTGGTTTTGAGCATATTTCTTCTTAAAATAGGTTCCTCATCATCCTTCTCATTCCACAAGGTTCTCCTCATCATTAAGTTCCTTCCATCTTCAAGTTCGTTAGGTGGACTCAATGATTCTTCTTGAACCAAGGAATTTCATCCATCACTTCATGTCTTCTTTTCAAAGTGAATAGACTCAAAATTTCTATGACCTTCTTCTCCACACTTAAAATAAGTTCTACAAAATCGTTCTTTATTATAACCACCTAGATAAGAGCTACCTCTTCCTTGGTAAGAACTACCACCTTTCCACTCGATCTTGCCTTTATCTCCATCTTTCCATTCAATTTTTCCTTTATCTTGCATTGTACCATCAAATCTCCTTTTTTTTTCATTAGATTTGCCTCTACCTCTCTAGAATATTCCTCCTCTTCCTCTTTTTCTTTGTTCGTGCTTCTTTGTCAAAACCTCTTTAGCTTTCAAGGAAAACTAGTTGGTTTATTCCACACTATCCAACTTGACATAATTAATCTCATCTTGAATCATTATCCTCAATCCATTTATGTATCTAGAAACTTTCTCAACATCGTCATCCAAATGTCTAGATCTTACGTCTAACTTGTAGAACTCCTCAATATAAGCCTTCATAGTCATATCTTTCTGCCTCAAGTTTTGAATTCTTCTTAACAAATTCAACTAGTAATCTATAGGGATGAACTTCTCCTTTAATTTACCTACCATCTTCACCCAAGTTTTGATCTTCTCTTTTCCTCTTCTTTATCTAACTATTTGTAAATGCTCCCATCAAAGTGAAGCATGATTTTTCAACTTGGTGAAGTCTACAAGTTTACTTTCCCATTATCATGGGTTCCTTCATTCTCAAATAACTTATTCATCTTAGAGATCCAATCCAAAAAGGAATTGGTATCCAATTTCTCATCATAATTAGAAACTTCAATAGAAGGTTTAGAATTTTCCCTTGAAAAAACCCTTAAAATCCTCTCTTCATCCTCTTCTACTCCATGTTCAAGTTAGGTACCACCACTACTTCATCATCAAGATGCACTCCTCTCCTTTGGGTTGTCTCAATAGCATCTAATATGGCTGAAATTTATCTCAACATCTCTATAATAGTGTTTTCTTCATTTACTCTACCTCAAACCATTTTGACAATAGGTTCCTGCAAGATTTTAACCCTCTACAAGTTATAGGTCAAAACTCAAATCTTCCACCCTACAACCAATTCAATAAGGGTTCTCCATAATCCTGAACTCCAAAAGGACAAAACTTGGCTCTAATTCCACCTAACATAGGGGAAAATTATACTTAGGACCTAGGACTCACCTAATTACCATGTAACCTCACTGAGTTAACACTATGGAAGTAAAATAATTAAAAGAAAAGGTCAGAAGGAGAGAGAACAACAGATCTTTATTAATTCAAAAAATTCATTCATACATGTCAAGATATGAGGTCTTCCTTGTTGTAGCCAAGTACAAAGATTCAATCATATAACATATTCTTCATACATCATGTGTGATCCGTGATCTGTAGACTCTTATCTTATTTCCTTGTAGCCCTCATCATACCTAAACTTGAGACTTGATTTCCTATTTATACTTTCCAAAATGGCTTATAGAAGATTCTAGATCTACATTTGAGAAAGAAATGACCTAAAATTGATTTGATTTCTAGGATCTAGGACTATTACAGAGAATGCTAACCAATTACATAAAGTTAATTTTAAAGCTTTAATAAAGAAAAATTAATGTAATTGTAAATAAGAAAACACAAAATGAGATGATAGAAAGAGAGATAGAGACACAACACATTTGATTTCGGAGTTCATCCTGAAAGGACTACGTCTCTGGGTCCAACTCCAATAGGGGGACCAATCCGATTAACTCCAATAAATCAATACAAATGATTTGTGACAATTCCCTTCAAACACACGCAGCGAAATTCCTCTATGTGCAGGAAAAATCACTAAGTCTCCAAATACATAAAATCTCTCTCACCATATGCATCATTTCTCCCTTAATTTTCATGCCATGAAAAGGCCCCCTAACCCCTCTTTTCATACAAAATATTTTCCTAAAATAGGGCAAAACAAAAAACTCTAATAATAGGTCTTCATAATAGTCCACCTTCAAAATCAAGCCTTAGTCATTTTAGGAATTTGTCATTATCCCCTTTTTAAGGGTTAGTTTCCAACAAATCTCCTTAATTAAGAAAGGAGGAATCGATATTGTTTAAAGGTAAATAAAAACCATGCATATTATAAGCAAAGCCACTCACATGGCATGATGGCAGTGGACTCTTTTATGACAATGGAGGTCAGCAGTTCCAACCCCACACCGACCTCTTGTCTTTTACTCAAATTACCACCGCCACTAAAACCATAAATAGAACATTTCTTAAATGATCTTCAAAGGCCATCGGTGGTGTAACGGCCACCGGCTGGATTTTGGGGACCGGTGGTCATGGGTTCAAATCCTGACACCACTCTCAATTATTTTTTTATTTTTTTATTTTATTTTTTAAATTTATTATTATTATTTTTGCCACCTCATCATCTCAAACTTCAATTGGACATATCTTTCACATATGAACTTCATTTTTGACGAAATGAACATCGTTGGAAAGCTCTTGACGAGATCTTCAATTTGAAATTCATTGTTGACAACTGTTGAGATGATTTTATTTTCACCTTTTGATGACCTCTGTACCTAGTTTGACCAAACTTTGACTGGCTATAACTTTTGCGTACAATCTCCTTTTTTGTCTATTCCAATTGTGTTGGGTATAGAATTTTGAAGACTTTAAAATGATGTTGATTGTTGGATTTTTGGAGATACTTCAATTTTTGATGAAAATATCCCCCAGATCAAGCCTCCCCACTGAGAAGCTTTCAGACCACTGAAAGTTTGGATTACTCAGAAAGAAGGTGAGGGTATTTCTCCCTCACTTTACCAATCTCCATCCATCTTGCCTTGCTTGGATGCATCCCTTTCAATCCCACTCGGAGGTATTCAATTGGTCCTCTTCGTGAAGTTCTGACATTCTTGTCAAGGATGACATCTTCTGGCAATTATGTCATATACTCTGGTGAAAGATCATCAACCGATGGAACCTGAACACTGATGTCTTCATCAAAGATCATTGGAGGCTCATACAACTTCAAATTCTCAACATTGACAACTGAGTAAATTTTCATGTATGGAGGAAGATTAAGACGGAAGGCATTAGTACCAATCTTTTCCAAGATTTCAAAAGGACCATACCTGATAGGCTTGAGCTTCCTTCCTTCACCTTGCATTCTTTCCTTACTGATATGTAACCAAACTCTATCACCAACTTGGAACTGATGATCAATGTGATGGTTATCATGGTGAGCCTTGTATTTTTCTTGGCTCTGCTCCAACTGTGCTTCTACTACCTAATGGATTGCTTGGACCTTCTGGATGAACTTCAAAGCCCTTTCTGCATCATGGCGTCCATCGATGATGTCATCCTTTCCAAAAGCAAAATCCATTGGTGTTTTTGGAAAATAATCGAAGCAAGTCACAAAAGGAGACCTCTTTGTAGAAGAGTGTGTTGCATGGTGGTAAGTGTGTTGGACATAGTGAAGACTTTCATCCCAACACTTAGGATGCTTGCTACAGTAACCTCTAAGCAGATGAACCACTGTCCTATTAACTACCTTTGTCTGTTCATCAGTTTATGGATGGAAGGTTGTACTCTTGTTCAGCTTGGTATCCATGAGTCCCCACAAAGATGACCAAAATTCCCCTAAGAATCAAAAATCTTGATCTAATACAATGGAAGTGGGTAACCCAAAATGACCCCATACATTTTGAAAGTACAAATGAGCAGTCAGTTCAACAGTAACTTTCTTTTTACAAGGCATTAAAATACACATTTTACTGAACCGATCAACTACTACATACAAACAATCATGACCCTTCCTAGACATAGGTAAACCCCCCACAAAGTCCATAGACACACTTTCCCATGGTCGAGATGGTACAGGTAATGGTGTGTACAAACCCACTTTCCTATTACTTGGCTTACTGGTTGTACACATTACACATCATTTTATATACTTGGTGACAATTTCCTGCATACAAGGCCAGTAACAATATTTCTACAATTGAGCTAATGTCTTACTTACCCCAAAATGCCCTGCAATCAAAAAGGTGTGTGCTTCACAGATTAAATGTGCCTATTCATCTTTAGGAATGCATACTTTTCCCAAGTGGTACAACAAATTATCCTTCACATAGTAATCTTTCTCTTCCACATGTTTACCCTGGATTAAAGTTGCATAGATATCCTTAAAGTCCTCATCGTTAGCATATTGTTCCTGAAAACTTTCATGAACCATAGAACTATTCTGAAGGATTATCAAAGCATTCTTAATAGGAGGCCTAGAGAGCATATTTGCTACTTTGCTATGGGAACCCTTTTTATACTTAATTACCAAATGAAACTGTTGTAGGAAACCCATCCACCTAAAATGCCTACTCTGTTGCAACTTAGATTATGAGTGCAAATATTGTAGTGGCTGGTGATTAGTGTGGATTATAGTTTCCTTTCCCATTAAGTAGTCCTTCCATTTTTTAACACTCTAAACTAAAGCATAAAGTTCCTTATCATAAGTAGGATAGTAACTTACTACTCTTGAAAAAGTCTCAGAGTGGTAGCAGACTGGTTTACCTCCTTGCATGAGTACAGCTCCCATGGCAAACCCACTTGCATCTGTCTCAATCTCAAATGGTTGATGTAAATTTGGTAAAGCTAGAACTAGTGTGGTGGTCAACTTTTCCTTCAAAGTGTCGAAAGCCTTCTGTTGTGGACCTCCCCACTGAAAAGTTGCCTTGGTACTAGTCAATGCGTGCAACGGTGATGCAATATAAGAGAATTTTGCAATGAACTTTCTCCAGTACTGAACTGCACCTAAAAGCTCCTAACTTCTGTAACTATACTTGGCTTAGGCAATTTTACAATACATTCGACCTTCGCAGGGTCTACTTTCAATTGACCATTTCCTATGACATAGCCTAAGTACACTAAGGATGTCTTTGCAAATTCACATTTTGACATCTTTACATAGAGTTTTTCTTTTCTCAATACATCAAGTACTTTCTTTACATGAATTACATGATCATCCCAAGACTTACTAAATACAAAAATATCATCTAGATAGACAATGAAAAAATATCAATAAAAGGACGAAAGACATCATTCATGACTCTCATGAATGTAGCTGGTGCATTACAAAGCCCAAATGGCATAACCAACCACTAATAAAGTCACTGTTTTGTCTTAAAAGCAGTTTTCCAAATATCATTTTCTGCTATTCTTATCTGATGATATCCGCTACGTAAGTCTAGCTTAGTGAAATAAATTGCATGTTTCAACTGATCAAGTAAATCATCAATTCTAGGAAGAGGGTACCTATTCTTTATCATTATCTTGTTCAAAGCTCTGTAGTCAATGCACATTCTCCAAGTCCCATCTTTCTTTGGAACCAACACAATAGGAGAAGTACTAGGATGGATAACTCCTTTCTCCATGAGCTCTTGAACTTGCTTCTTGATTTCCTCATTCTGCAAGACTGATAAGCGGTACATGTTGATATTAGGAAGTGGCACTTCTGGCTGCAACTGAATTTCATGTTGTATCTCTCTTTTAGGAGGCAATCCCTTTGGTTCCTAAAACAAGTCATCATAGGCAGAAACAACTTTGACCAATTCAGCTTTATGTTTCGGATCACATCCGTTAAATGCCTCAGATGTTTCATCTTCTTTGGCTTTTACAAGCATTAACACAAAGTTCTTACTAGAGTTGACTAACCTTTTCATTTGACCAGCATTGACTAATGCCAGATTAGTCTTAACCTAATGTGCCCGTACAATGTATTCAATATTATCTTTAAACAAATGATACTTATTTTCCCCCCTATAGAAGATAGCTTGTTGATCATATAAATAAGGACTCCCAAGTACAAGACCACAAATATCTAGAGGGACTACATTAGCTTCTACCTCATCTACAAAGTTTGTAGTGATAGCAAATCTTAATTTACATTGCTTAGTTACCTGTAATTGTGCATCATTGCAAACCCATCCAAGAGGATATGGCTTTGGATGAGGTGTTGTAGTCAGATTAAGCTTCTTAAAAATTTCCTCAGATATCAAGTTAACTTGAGAACCTGTATCAAATAATGTATCAAACTTATTTTGCTTGATGACAACTCAAATGTGAAACAATTCATTCCTTTTCCTATCATTCTTTGGAGAAGAATCTTCACTTGTGCTAGAAGAACTAGTAGCTGATGAAAGGGAAATACCTTTTCCTTTACCTTGGATAACGGTAGCAACGATCTTTGTTTCATCTCCGGAGTCAGATCCAAGATCCTATTGAGCTATAGCAGTAGTCTTTTGTTTGCCTTTATTTCCACCAAATCGCTTCGGCTTCTTTTCAAGATGTAGCTTCCAGCACTTAGAATCATCATGCCCTTCTTTCTTGCAATGTGAGCATGTGGGTTTCTCACCCTCTTTCTTTACCATAGCTGTCTTTTTACCCTTCCCTTTGCCTTTGGAATTTTCCTCAGACTTAGATGACTTTTTGTCAGACTTATCAATGAAGGTACCTTTACCTCTTGACTCTAAATGTGTTGCCTGGACACATACTTCATCCAAATTACAAGGATTTAGGACGAGAATAGAGTGCCTTAGGTAAGAAAGAAGACCACCTATATACTTGAGTAAAGTCTCCTAGGTATACAATGGAACATTTAATGAAATAGCCCTTTTATGAAACTCATGGGTGTACTCTTGGACAGTTTGACCTTTCCCTTTGTCAAGAATAAGGTGTCTCAACCATGTATAATTCCTATTCTTATTATTTGTTTTGTAAAATGTATTTCTTGCAAATAATGTTGATGTGTCGATATCTTGAATTGTGTGTAAGGAGATCATGACTAAAATGGTTATGATATATTCCTATGACACATAAGAGCTATGTTAGGAAGATTCAATGACAAGTGAAGACATGTGGCAACGAAGATATTTGAGTACTGTACACTCTACCCCAATAATGGGGTAAATTTTTTAGGGTTCCTTTTTTCTCGAAGAATGGTAAAACCCTAATATAGTTTACCTTTTGGGAGTAGCCCTAAAGTGAAGCACATGTTTTAAGAATTTTTAGGGTTGCAAAGAGATGTGATGCAAAAAAGGTGTACTGTTGGTACTGCGAGTAGCTACTGGAGTCTTCTATTGTTGATGTTGAACTTGCATTGCAAGTGTATTGTAACCTCGTGTTGAAGATAATACATTGTGCAGGTTCTGAAGGGGTGGGGTTGTTTTACCAAAAGGTTTTTCCCCACCAGAAAATCCTTGTGCTATGTGTTCCTTTCTTTTTCTATTTTCTGTATGCATGGTTGGCTGCAATATTGTTGTTTACATGATATTGAATCTGTAAGTGTAGAATATTTTAATAGGATTTGCATCATACTTTCCTTATGAGATTAGTGTAGGAAGCTATTTTTGCACCTGAGTTTCCTTACAAGTGGTATCAGAGCTTGATCAACTTTTGATCCTAGTTGTTGGGTAGGGTTTTTTAAGCTAATCTCAAGTTGAGTGGGAGTCTTGTGCAGAGCATCCTGAATCTTATTTGCAGATTGAGATGGCGAGTTCATCATATGGAAGAATGGAGGTGGAGAAATTTAATGGCACTAATTTCAAGTTGTGGAAACTCAAGATGGAAGACATGTTGGAAGATCATGACCTATGGGAAGCGACTACAAGCGCTACAAGACCAGTAACTATAGCTCAAGCAAATTGGGATATCAAAGATCGTAAAGCTAAGGGTCTCATAAGACTTTTTTTAACCGATGCAGTCCTTCTGAATGTTCTAGATGAGAAAACCACATATAGTTTGTGGGAGAGAATTGGGGCCGTGTATCAGGCCAAATCTTTGGTGAACAAGTTGTTCTTGAGGAAGAAGTTTTATTCTCTACCAATGGAGGAAGGTGGATCCTTAATGGATCATTTAAATGCATTTAATCTGTTGGTTACATAGTTGACATCAGCTGGTGTCAAGTTAGAGGAGGAGGATTGTTGCTACACACTATTGTGTTCTTTACCAAATTCATGGGACCATCTTTTGATGGCTCTCGAAAGCACATTAATCACCTTCAAAATGGATGATGTGGTGTTTTCGCTACTATCAGAGGAGATGTGGAGAAAGGCTTCCATTTCGGAAAAAGAAGCCCTTGCTATTTGTGGGAGATCCACGAAAAGAGGGAAGAAAAATGACAATAAGTCTAACAATAAGGGTAGATCCAAATCCCGTGGGAAGTCAAAGACTTCCAATAAGTCCAAGGTAAAATGTTGTAACTATGATAAGACTAGGCACTTTCGTAAAGACTATAAAGAGCCTAAGAAGAAGAAGAAAGCCTCAGATTCCGGTTCTGAAAATCTCAAGAAGATGGCGATGCATTCATCGTAGATTTGACAGCCCATGAATCTAATGATGTGTGGTTGGTTGACTCGGGTGCATCTTTTCACATGACCTCTCATCAAAAATGGTTCTCAAGATATGAAGAGTTCGATGGTGGAAAGGTGTACTTGGGTGATGATTCTCACCTAAAGATAGTTGGACGTGGAAGGGTCACTATCAAATTTCCTGATGGACAAGTAAAGGGAATCAATGGAGTTATGCACATTCCAGGTTTGGCATGAAACCTATTATCTGTAAGTATGTTGAATGATGTAGGTGTGCAAGTTGTTTTTTCTAAAGATGGATGTAAGATGATGAGAGGAGCTATGGTGCTTGCTAAGGGTACTAGGAGAGGTACTTTGTTTCAGCTTGATGCACACATTTCTTAGTGTAATAGTTCTTCTGTTTCAAAGAAGAGAGTAGCCATCACTTCATCCCCACCATCTGAATGAGCAGTAAAGAAGATTGTGGTTAGTGGTTCTGATGGTAGTGCAACAAGTGTACCTAAGGGTGCAAACACTTTCAAAGGAAAGCTTCCTGTAGAAAAGACAATGTTGTGGCATTTGAAATTTGGTCACATTGGTGAGAAGGGTCTCAGAACCCTGAAAAATAAAAATCTCATTGAGGGGTTAAATGTTTGCAATCTCGAGTTTGACTTCTATGAGCACTGTGTATATGGTAAAAAAAATTGTGTTCAGTTTTACTCTAGTTCTCACAAATCTTCTGATGTTTTGGATCTTATTCATTCTGATGTATTTGGTCTTGTAAAAGTTCCTTCAATCTCCAAGTCTATATTTTTTGTATCTTTCATAGATGATTACATTAGAAGGACATGGATTTATTTCCTTAAAAGTAAGACACAAGTCTTTAGTCGATTCAAGGAGTTTAAAGCCCTTGTAGAGAATCGGACTAGTAAGAAGATTAAGTGTGTGAGAACTGACAATGGTGGTGAGTTTTTCTCAGCAGAGTTTGAATAGTTCTGTAAAGAAAAAGGTATCAAGAGGCATAAGACAACTCCGTATACCCCATAGAAAAATAGAATTGTAGAGAGAATGAATAGGACACTGATGGAGAAGGCTAGGAGTATGCTTAGTGGAGCTGGTTTAGAACAAAGGTTTTGGGCCGAAGCTGTGGCCACTGCTTGTTATCTGGTTAACAGATCTCCTACATCAGCCCTTGTTGGTAAGACACCCATGGAGGTGTGGTGTGGTAAGAAGCCTTCAATTAGACATCTTTGTGTTTTTGGTTGTGAAGCTTATGCACATGTTCCAATGGAGAAAAGATCTAAGTTGGAAAAAAAAGCTGTTAAATGTATTTTCATCGGGTATAGTGCTGGTGTGAAAGGATACAAGCTTTGGGATCTTGTGACTAGTAAGGTGTTGTATAGTAGAAATATTATTTTTAGAGAGCTAACATCTTCTCCTATTGTGCTACAACCAGATGAAAAAGAAAAGGAAAAAGATGTTGTTTAGTTGCCTCCTACCCCTGAGAAGACTGAACAGAGAGACCATGTTGGGTCTAATGATGAGGAGAGCTCTTGCAGCTCTAATAGTTCAGAAGAAGAGGAAGAACAACCTCAACCTCAGCCCTTGAGGAGATCCACGAGAGAAAGAAAACAACCAAAAAGGTTTGGTTATTCTATGTTAGATTCCAGTTGTGCTTTTTCTTTGATTACTAACATTGATGAGCCTAGATCTGTGAAAGAGGCTTTGGGCATCGAAGATGCAGGTTCCTAGATTGAGGCTATGGATGATGAGATGGCTTCATTAGAGAAAAACAAAACATGGGACCTTGTACCTTTGCCTAAAGGGAGAAAATCTATTGGTTGTAAATGGGTGTTCAAGAAGAAATTTTGTGCAGATGGTAGTGTTGAAAAGTACAAAGCTAAATTGGTTGCAAAGGGGTATTCACAGGTAGAGGGAATAGATTATGGTGAAATATTCTCTCCTGTAGCAAAGTTGACATCCATTAGATTTTTGTTATCTCTTGCTTCATCGTATGATTTAGAGATAGAACAGATGCATGTGAAGACAGCTTTCCTTCATGGTGATTTGGAGGAAGAGATTTATATGTCACAGCCTGAGCACTACATTGTTGATGGGGACACAACCCAACAATAGAATAGACACAATAGAAAGGGGGAATTATATTAACTGAGAAAATAAGCTAGTACAAATAGAACAGAGAAAATGAACTTCAAAACATGCCCTACGAGCTTACAATAGCATAAATCTGGAGAATATTTCTCCTTTTAGCACCTCCTCTCAAGCTCCAATCCGAACTGCCTTTTACAATGCCAAAAATCTCCTTAAATAGACCCCGGAGGGTTAAGGACTAGGAGTACATTCTAGAAAGTTCTAGTAGGCATCCACCGACAAAATAGAAGGTTCCAGAAGCCGCGTTAGAAGTCAGTGCAAATCTAGAAGAATCCAGAAACGGTAGCCGAACTTCCGGGAGGCATAACTTTTGAACCGTAGCTTCGATTGACGAACCGTTTACATTTTTGAAAAGCTCTCGAAGCACTCTATAGCCCTATGGACAAGATTTTCTCGTCCCCCATTTTTTGACCCTTTTTGAGGTCATTTAATGCCCCAAACCTGACTTTGAAGTATTCTTAGGAGGTCTCCAAAACTCGAAAAACTGCAATAACTTTCAAACCGTGGGGCCTTTTGACCTGATTCTTTTTCTGGAATGCTCTAAATCTCAATTACATTCATCTGGCCAAGTCACACCTTCTAGGTCACCAAAATGATGGCCAAATTGCATGCTCCTATTTTTTCGAGATTTTCAAATGCACTGATAGTTGAACTATGAGAGTTGGAACCTTTATTTGAGCCAAATGGGTATCCAAAAATGTAAAGACATGAAACAGAAACTAAGTCTAAGTACATTTTTTTTTGGGTGACACAGGATTGCCCTTATACCTCTGGATGCTCCTGCATCAATTGTTAAAGGTAAAGAATTCTTAGTTTGAATATTAAAGAAATCTCTATATGGTTTGAAGCAATCTCCTAGGATGTGGTACCTTAAGTTTGATGCCTTTTTGTTGTCAATTGGATTTGTAAGATCGAAATTAGATCATTGTGTTTATTTCAAAATTGAAAATGATCGCCTTCTTATTGTTGCATTATATGTTGATGATATGTTGCTGTTTGGGAAGGGTAAGGGTATGATTTCTAGTTTTAAATCTTAGTTGTCAGCACAGTTTGTGATGAAAGATCTTGGGGCAGCTAGGTACATCTTGGGTATGGAAATCAGTAGAGACAGGTCTAACAGAAAACTTTGGTTAAGTCAGAGTAAGTATGTGAAGTCTGTGTTGGACAGGTTCAGCATGGCAAATTGTAGACCACTATGTGTTCCTATTCCTGTGGGAACAAAGTTATCTGTAGATGATTTTTCCAAATCTCCTAGTGAGGTGGAGGACATGAGTAGAGTACCTTATGCTAGTGCAATTGGCAGTCTTATGTATGCTATGGTCTGTACTAGACCAGACATTGCCCAAGCAGTGGGAGTCCTGAGTCAATTTATGGCTAATCCTGGAAGGATACACTGGGATGCAGTTAAGCGAGTATTCAAATATTTGAGGGGTACGTCAGATTACTCCATATGTTATCATGGTAACTCTTCTAGATCTCCAAATTCAGTTTGTATTCATGGGTTTGTGGATTCAAATTGGGCAGGTGATATTGATCGCAGGAGATCCACCAGTGCTTATGTGTTCACTATGTTTGGTGGTGCCATCAGTTGGATGAGCAAGTGACAACCTGTGGTTGCTTTGTCCACTACAGAAGTTGATTACATGGCTGCTACTCATGCTTGTAAGGAATCCATTTGGCTTAAGAGATTGTGTTTTGATGTTGGTGTTGATGGAAAATAGATTACTATTTGGTGTGACAGTCAGAGTGTTATTTGCCTTGTAAAGAATCCAACTTTCCATGCCAGAATGAAGCACATTGATGTGCAGTATCACTTTGTGAGAGATATGGTGGAAAATGGAAAGGTAAATTTGGAAAAGGTAGATACTGTAAAGAATATTGCAGATGCATTAACGAAACCAGTGGGCACTGAGAAGTTCAGATGGTGTTCAGAGTCTATGGGCCTTTAGGCCTATAGCGGTTAGTTCCTGTTATGTTCTTGTTGCTCTTACAAGGTGTTCGAAAAGTGGGAGAATGTTAGGAATAAGGTGTCTCAACCTTGTATAATTCCTATTCTTATTATTTGTTTTGTAAAATGTATTTCTTGCAAATAATGTTGATGTGTCAACATCTTGAATTGTGTGTAAGGAGATCATGACTAAAACGGTTATGACAGATTCCTATGACACGTAAGAGCTATGTTAAGAAGATTCAATGACAAGTGAAGACATGTGGCAACTAAGATATTTGAGTACTGTACACTCTACCCCAATAGTGGGGTAAATTTTTTGGGGTTCCTATTTTCTCGAAGAATGGTAAAACCCTAATACGGTTTACCTTTTGGGAGTAGCCCTAAAGTGAAGCACATGTTATAAGCATTTTTAGGGTTGCAAAGAGATGTGATGTGAAAAAGTTGTACTGTTGGTATTAGTAGCTACTGGAGTCTTCTGTTGTTGATGTTGAACTTGCATTGCAAGTGTATTGTAACCTCATGTTAAAGATAATACATTGTGCAGGTTCTGAAGGGGTGGGGTTGTTTTACCGAAAGGTTTTTCCCCACCAGAAAATCCTTGTGTTATGTGTTCCTTTCTTTTTCTATTTTCTGTATGCATGGTTGGCTACAATATTGTTGTTTACATGATATTGAATCTGTAAGTGTAGAAGATTTTAATAGGATTTGCATCATACTTTCCTTATGAGATTAGTGTAAGTGTAGAAGATTTTAATAGGATTTGCATCATACTTTCCTTATGAGATTAGTGTAGGAAGTTGTTTTCGCACCTGAGTTTCCTTACACCCTTACCTAAAATGTTGCCAGCTCATCATTAATTGCTACATATGGCCTAAGGGATAGAATTGCTTCTTTAAAGCACTAACAAATTTTGACCAAGACATATTTAACTTACCATGTCATGAAGTTTCATGATGGGTCCTACTCTTCCACCAAGTTAGAGCTACACCGCCTAACCGAAGAGTGGCTAACTGAATTCTATCAACATCATCTACAAGGTTTTGGACTCTACAGTAGACTTCTACTTGTTGAATCCAGTCATCTAATTTCTCGGCATTTAACTCCCCAAAATATTTTGGCAAGTCAAACTTTACATCCAACGTAATTCGAGGCTTATGTCCGCCTTTAAAAATATTAGAAGACTCAAAATGTGTAGAAGAAAGACAAGAAGGGGGAGAAGGAGAAGAGGGAGATGAGGGAGGAGATGGAGGCTCATGATCAGGATCACAATCGGCACCTTTATTTTTCCCTTTGTCATCATGAGTTGCACACCTTCGCATCTTCTCTTCTCTTTCTTGTAACAAAACTTCTACCATTGTTTGCAAACTCTAGAGAGTCTTCTAGACATTTTGATCTTCTGAACCTTGTCCACCACCTTTATCTTCCATCTAGAACGATGGATTAGTTCTTCATTTTTTGATCTCAGGATTATATTCTTCAAGATCACCTTCGCCTTGATTCAACCTGGATCTTTTTAACATTCAAATCTACAATACTAGTCCAACAAAGCTCTGATACCAAATTTGATCTGATTTCTAGGATCTAGGACTATTACAGAGAATGCTAACCAATTACATAAAGTTAATTTTAAAGCTTTAATAAAGAAAAATTAATGTAATTGTAAATAAGAAAACACAAAATGAGATTATAGAAAGAGAGATAGAGACACAACACATTTGATTTCGGAGTTCATCCGGGAAGGACTATGTCTCCGGGTCCAGCTCCAATAGCGGGACCGATCTGATTAACTCCAATAAATCAATACAAATGATTCGTGACAATTCCCTTGAAGCACATGCAAAAAAATTCCTCTATGTGCAGGAAAAATCACTAAGTCTCCAAATACATAAAATCTCTCTCACCATTTGCATCATTTGTCCCTTAATTTTCATGCCATGAAAAGGCCCCTAACCCCTCTTTTTATACAAAATATTTGCCTAAAATAGGGCAAAACAAAAAAACTCTAATAATAGGTCTTCACAACAATCCACCTTCAAAATCAGGCCTTAGTCATTTTAAGAATTTTTCATTATCCCCTTTTTAAGGGTTAGTTTCCAACAAATCTCCTTAATTAAGAAAGGAGGAATCGACATTGTTTAAAGGTAAATAAAAACCATGCATATTGTAAGCAAAGCCACTCACGTGGCGTGATGGCAGCAAACTCTTTTATGACAATGGAGGTTGACATTTCCAACCCCACACCAACCTCTTGTCTTTTACTCAAATTACCACTGCCACTAAAACCATAAATAGAACATTTCTTAAATGATCTTCAAAGGCCATCGGTGGTGTAACGGCCATCGGCCGAATTTTGGGGACCGGTGGTCATGGGTTCAAATCCCGACACCACTCTCAATTATTTTTTTATTTTTTTATTTTATTTTTAAAATTTATTATTATTATTTTTTCCACCTCATCATCTCAAACTTCAATTGGGCACATCTTTCACATACGAACTTCATTTTTGACGAAACAAATGTCGCTAGAAAGCTCCTGACAAGATCTTCAATTTGAAATCCATTGTTGACCACTTTTGAGATGATTTTATTTTCACCTTTTGATGACCTCTATACCTAGTTTGACCAAACTTTGACTGGCTATAACTTTTGCGTACGATCTCCTTTTTTGCTCGTTTGAATTGCATTTGGTACAAATTTTTGAAGACTTTAAAATGATGTTTATTGTTGGAGTTTTGGAGATACTTCAATTTTTGGTGAAAATATCCCTCGGATCAAAATAAGGTCCATGTGCTTCCTAATGATCAATCACAAACATTAAATCCATCTTACAAATTAAATATATAGGTCGACTCTCGACAAAGAAGAGCAAAATAGATAACTTGGTGAACAAAGGAACCAAGCATCACCAAAAAAACTTAGACAAGCCACCAAATATGCTTGGTGAATGAAGTAGAGAACAACTTAGTAAATGAAGTAGAGGGACACTCAG